>JARQOD010000009.1:41728226-42020850 GCA_033576555.1 Oophaga sylvatica | reverse complement strand
TATACATCCAGCATATATAGCACAGTGTATACATCCAGCATATATAGAAGTGTATACATCCAGCATATATAGCAGTGTATACATCCAGTATATATAGCACAGTGTATACATCCAGCATATATAGCACAGTGTATACATCCAGCATATATAGCACAGTGTTTAAATCCAGCATATATAGCAGTGTATACATCCAGCATATAAAGCACCGTGTATACATCCAGCATATATAGCACCGTGTATACATCCAACATATATAGCACCGTGTATACATCCAGCATATATAGCACAGTGTATACATCCAGCATATATAGCACAGTGTATACATCCAACATATATAGCATAGTGTATACATCCAGCAAATATAGAAGTGTATACATCCCACATATATAGCACAGTGTATACATCCAGCATATATAGCACAGTGTATACATCCAGCATATATAGCACAGTGTATACATCCAGCATATATAGAAGTGTATACATCCAGCATATATAGCACTGTGTATACATCCAGCATATATAGCACCGTGTATACATACAGCATATATGGCACCGTGTATACATCCAGCGTATATAGCAACGTGTATACATCCAGCATATATAACACAGTGTATACATCCAGCATATATAGCACAGTGTATACATCCAGCATATATAGCACAGTGTATACATCCAGCATATATAGCACAGTGTATACATCCAGCATATATAGCACAGTGTATACATCCAGCATATATAGCACAGTGTATACATCCAGCATATATAGCAGTGTATACATCCAGCATATATAGCACAGTGTATACATCCAGCATATATAGCACAGTGTATACATCCAGCATATATAGAAGTGTATACATCCAGCATATATAGCACAGTGTATACATCCAGCATATATAGCACAGTGTATACATTCAGCATATATAGCACAGTGTATACATCCAGCATATATAGACGTGTATACATCCAGCATATATAGTACAGTGTATACAACCAGTTTATATAGCAGAGTATACATCCAGCATATATAGCACCGTGTATACATCCAGCATATATAGCACAGTGTATACTTCCAGCATATATAGCACAGTGTATACATCCAGCATATATAGCACAGTGTATACAACCAGTATATATATCACAGTGTATACATCCAGCATTTATAGCACCGTGTATACATCCAGCATATATAGCACAGTGTATACATCCAGCATATATAGCACAGTGTATACATCCAGCATATATAGCACAATGTATACAACCAGCATATATAGCACAGTGTATACATCAGCATATATAGACGTGTATACATCCAGCATATATAGCACAGTGTATACAACCAGTATATATAGCAGAGTATACATCCAGCATATATAGCACCGTGTATACATCCAGCATATATAGCACAGTGTATACTTCCAGCATATATAGCACAGTGTATACACCCAGTATATATAGCAGTGTATACATCCAGCATATATAGCACAGTGTATACAACCAGTATATATATCACAGTGTATACATCCAGCATTTATAGCACCGTGTATACATCCAGCATATATAGCACAGTGTATACATCCAGCATATATAGCACAGTGTATACATCCTGCATATATAGCACAATGTATACAACCAGCATATATAGCACAGTGTATACATCCAGCATATATAGCACAATGTATACAACCAGCATATATAGCACTGTGTATACATCCAGCATATATAGCACAGTGTATACATCCAGCATATATAGCACAGTGTATACAACCAGCATATATAGCACAATGTATACATCCAGCATATATAGCACCGTGTATACATCCAGAATATATAGCACAGTGTATACATCCAGCATATATAGCACAGTGTATACATCCAGCATATATAGCACAGTGTATACATCCAGCATATATAGCACAATGTATACAACCAGGATATATAGCACCGTGTATACATCCAGCATATATAGCACAGTGTATACATCCAGCATATATAGCACAGTGTATACAACCAGCATATATAGCACAGTGTATACATCCAGCATATATAGCACCGTGTATACATCCAGCATATATAGAAGTGTTTACATCCAGCATATATAGCACAGTGTATACATCCAGCATATATAGCAGTGTATACATCCAGCATATATAGTACGATGTATACATCCAGCATATATAGCACATTGTGTACATCCAGCATATATAGCACAGTGTATACATCCAGCATATAAAGCACCATGTATACATCCAGCATATATAGCACAGTGTATACATCCAGCATATATAGCACCGTGTATACATCCAGCATATATAGCACAGTGTATACATCCAGCATATATAGCACAGTGTATATATCCAGCATATATAGCACAGTGTATACATCCAGCATATATTGAAGTGTATACATCCAGCATATATAGCACAGTGTTTACATCCAGCATATATAGCACAGTGTACAGTCATGGCCAAAAGTTTTGAGAATGACACAAATATTAATTTTTACAAAGTCTACTGCTTCACTTTTTCTAATGGCAATTTGCATATACTCCAGAATGTTATAAAGAGTGATCAGCTTAACAGCAATTACTTGCAAAGTCAATATTTGGCTAGAAAATGAACTTTATCCCCCAAAACACATTTCAACATCATTGCAGCCCTGCCTTAAAAGGACCAGCTAACCTCTTTTCAGTGATTGCTCCATTAACACAGGTGTGGGTGTTGATGAGGACATGGCTGGAGATCAATATCTGTCATGATTAAGTAAGAATGACACCACTGGACACTTTAAAAGGAGGCTGGTGCTTGGCATCATTGTTTCTCTTCTGTTAACCATGGTTATCTCTAAAGAAACACGTGCAGTCATCATTGCAATGCACAAAAATGGCCTAACAGGGAAGAGTATCGCAGCTAGAAAGATTGCACCTCAGTCAACAATCTATTGCATCATCAAGAACTTCAAGGAGAGAGGTTCCATTGTTGCCAAAAAGGCTCCAGGGCGCCCAAGAAAGACCAGCAAGCGCCAGGACCGTCTCTTAAAAGTGTTTCAGCTGCGGGATCGGGCTACCAGCAGTGCAGAGCTTGCTCAGGAATGGCAGCAGGCAGGTGTGAGTGCATCTGCACGCACTGTGAGGCGGAGACTCTTGGAGCAAGGCCTGGTCTCAAGGAGGGCAGCAAAGAAGCCACTTCTCTCCAGAAAAAACATCATGGACAGACTGATATTCTGCAAAAGGTACAGGCAGTGGACTGCTGAGGACTGGGGTAAAGTTATTTTCTCTGATGAATCCCCTTTTCGATTGTTTGGGACATCAGGAAAACGCTTCATTCAGAGAAGACAAGGTGAGCGCTACCACCAGTCTTGTCTCATGCCAACTGTTAAGCATCCTGAAACCATTCATGTGTGGGGTTGCTTCTCAGCCAAGGGAATTGGCTCTCTCACAGTCTTGCCTAAAAACACAGGAATGAATAAAGAATGGTACCAGAATGTCCTCCAAGAGCAACTTCTCCTAACCTTCCAAGAGCAGTTTGGCGATCAACAATGCCTTTTCCAGCATGATGGAGCACCTTGCCATAAAGCAAAGGTGATAACTAAATGGCTCAGGGAACAAAACATAGAGATTTTGGGTCCATGGCCTGGAAACTCCCCAGATCTAAATCCCATTGAGAACTTGTGGTCATTTATCAAGAGACGGGTGGACAAACAAAAACCTAAAAATTCTGACAAAATGAAAGCATTGATTGTGCAAGAATGGACTGCTATCAGTCAGGATTTGGTCCAGAAGTTGATTGAGAGCATGCCAGGGAGAATTGCAGAGGTCCTGAAGAAGAAGGGTCAACACTGCAAATATTGACTTGCTGCATTAACTCATTCTAACTGTCAATATAAGCTTTTGTTACTCATATGTTTACAATTATATTTCTGTCTGTGATAAAAACATCTGTCAAACACACATAAAAACCAGAGGGCAGCAGATCATGTGAAAATATAATATTTGTGTCATTCTCAAAACTTTTGGCCATGACTGTATACATTCAGCATATATAGCACAGTGTATACATCCAGCATATATAGCACAGTGTATACATCCAGCATATATAGCACAGTGTATACATTCAGTATATATAGCACAGTGTATACAACCAGCATAGATAGCACAGTGTATACATCCAGCATATATAGCAGTGTATACATCCAGCATATATAGAAGTGTATACATCCAGCATATATAGCACAGTGTATACATCCAGCATATATAGCACAGTGTATACATCCAGCATATATAGCACCGTGTATACATCCAGCATATATAGCACCGTGTATACATCCAGCATATATAGAAGTGTATACATCCAGCATATATAGCACAGTGTATACATCCAGCATATATAGCACAGTGTATACATCCAGCATATATAGCACAGTGCATACATCCAGCATATATAGCACAGTGTATACATCCAGCATATATAGCACATTGTGTACATCCAGCATATATAGCACAGTGTATACATCCAGCATATATAGCACCATGTATTCATCCAGCATATATAGCACAGTGTATACATCCAGCATATATAGAAGTGTATACATCCAGCATATATAGAAGTCTATACATCCAGCATATATAGCACCATGTATTCATCCAGCATATATAGCACAGTGTATACATCCAGCATATATAGAAGTGTATACATCCAGCATATATAGCACAGTGTATACATCCAGCATATATAGCACAGTGTATACATCCAGCATATATAGCACAGTGCATACATCCAGCATATATAGCACAGTGTATACATCCAGCATATATAGCACATTGTGTACATCCAGCATATATAGCACAGTGTATACATCCAGCATGTATAGCACCATGTATTCATCCAGCATATATAGCACAGTGTATACATCCAGCATATATAGAAGTCTATACATCCAGCATATATAGAAGTCTATACATCCAGCATATATAGCACCATGTATTCATCCAGCATATATAGCACAGTGTATACATCCAGCATATATAGAAGTGCATACATCCAGCATATATAGCACAGTGTATACATCCAGCATATATAGCACCATGTATTCATCCAGCATATATAACACCGTGTATACATCCAGCATATATAGCACAGTGTATACATCCAGCATATATAGCACAGTGTATACATCCAGCATATATAGCACAGTGTATACATCCAGCATATATAGCACAGTGTATACATCCAGCATATATAGCAGTGTATACATCCAGCATATACAGCACAGTGTATACATCCAGCAAATATAGCACAGTGTATACATCCAGCATATATAGCAGTGTATACATCCAGCATATACAGCACAGTGTATACATCCAGCATATATAGCACAGTGTATACATCCATCATATATAGCACCGTGTACACATCCATCATATATAGCACCGTGTACACATCCAGCATATATAGCACCGTGTACACATCCAGCATATATAGCAGTGTATCCATCAAGCATATAAAGCACCGTGTATACATCCAGCATATATAGCAGTGTATACATCCAGCATATATAGCAGTGTATCCATCAAGCATATATAGCACCGTGTATACATCCAGCATATATAGCAGTGTATACATCCAGCATATATAGCAGTGTATACATCCAGCATATATAGCACAGTGTATACATCCAGCATATATAGCACAGTGTATACATCCATCATATATAGCACAGTATATACATCCAGCATATATAGCACAGTGTATACATCCAGCATATATAGCACCGTGTATACATCCAGCATATATAGCACAGTGTATATATCCAGCATATATAGCACAGTGTATACATCCAGCATATATAGCACAGTGTATACATCCAGCATATATAGCACAGTGTATACATCCAGCATATATAGCACAGTGTATACATCCAGCATATATAGCACAATGTATACAACCAGCATATATAGCACCGTGTATACTTCCAGCATATATAGCACCGTGTATACATCCAGCATATATAGCACAGTGTATACATCCAGCATATATAGCACAGTGTATACATCCAGCATATATAGCACAGTGTATACATACAGCATATATAGCACAGTGTATACATCCAGCATATATAGCACAATGTATACAACTGTAAGGTTCTGTGTATCTGTTTCTGAAACTCAGTTTGTTCGTCTGCCATTTTGCTTTCTGTTTTGCTGCAGCTATCTTGCCCTCAGTCAAAATGGAGTTTTCCAGCTTGCATGTTCCCGCCCTGATTCTCTCCGTTTGCTTCTTAAACAGCCACAGCTGAGTAATCAGTGCTTCAGAATCTAGCCTGCAGTGAACCTGTGTTCTGACTCCTGAAGCCTTGGACCTTGTATTCCAGCCATTCCTTCTGAGGAACTCTGAAGCACTTGTGGACTCTGAACTCTGCTCTTGAGAGCCTCACGTTTGCATGGACTTGCGGTAACAGAGAAGAAGATCTGAATCTGTTGTGGAGAGTTATTGCTGAGCTTAGATTACTCTGGCCTGCTGTGTCTCCTGCTTCTGTGTTTGCAACCTGTGTGTTTATTTTTGCCAATTTGTATGAAGCAATACAAGACTTTCTTTATCAACCTGTGTCTCAAGTATTTTCATCGCACCCAAGCACAAGACGCTATATGAACTGTACCACATACATTACAAGATTCTGAAGCCAAACGTTAGTGTCTGCTGGGTCTGGAAAGGCTTGTCTGCTGTACTGTGGATATCGGATGTCCGGTTGTACTTTCTGTGATGACAGTGGTTGTGACTTCTCACAACCATTCCAGGTGAGCAATTCCCTTAAGTTTTTTTTTCTGCAGTGTTATCACAGGTAAACACTATTGTTTTTTTTTTTCTCTCTCTCTTTTTGTCTGCTGAAACTCTGGATATCAGATGTCTGGTTGAAAGCTTTCTGTGATGATAGTGGTTGTGACTTCTCACAACCATTCCAGGTGAGCAGTTCCCTTAAAGTTTTTTCTTTCTTCAGTGTTGCCACAGGTGAACACTATTGTTTTTTTTTCTCTCCTCTTCTTCCAGTATCCTGTCTTAAAAGATCTGGAAAATGGAGGCCCGTATAAAGGAACTTTGCGGAGTGACTGATAATATCCTTGCAGATTTGCAGAATATAAAGACCCGTTTTACAAATCTTCAGGACCTAAATAATCACAATTTGCAAGTGGTTGGACAGACTACCCAGGATTTGCGAGCCAGGATTGAGGTTCTGGAGGGGCAGTCCAGGCTCCTGCCGTGGCCCCGAGTTCTGGGATTCCCAAGTTGCCCCCTTTTCGTTTTGGTGGTGAACGTGAAAAATTCAGGGGATTTGTTAATCAATGCAATCTTTTTTTTTCTGCACATGCTTCACAATTTCCTACTGAACGATCTAAGGTGCTTACTATAATTATGTTGCTTACCAACAAGGCTTTGATATGGGCAAACCCTCTGATTGAGACTGAGGATGATTGTTTGAATCACCTTGATGATTTTATTTCAGCCATGGGGCAGGTGTTTGATGACCCCAATCGAGGTGCAACAGCTGAAGCAGCCATGTTAGCTTTGCGCCAAGGTAAGCACTCGGTAGCTGAATATGCCTTGGATTTCAGGAGATGGGCCCTTGATACCACCTGGGACAATTCCGCCAAAAAATCTATTTTTCGAAAGGGGTTATCCCCACTAATTAAGGATGAACTTGCTCGTGCCGACCCTCCCACTGCGTTAGGTGACTTTATTAACTACTGCATCCGTATTGATACTCGTTTAACTGAACGCAGGCAAGAGAGATGGTTCGAAAGCAATCGTACTAACCTTTTCCTACCTTCCTCTCCAGCTAAGGAACCTTTGAATAGGATTACACGGGAACCTGAACCTGAACCCATGCAGGTAGACTCTTTACTACGACGGGTTAGTGATGCACGCAAGGAACATCGTTTTAAGGAGAATCTATGTTTTTATTGTGGTAAGTCAGGGCACTTTATTATTAACTGTCCCAGCCGTTCTCGCAAGACTACTGCAGCACTCATTCATTGTGAGTGTTGCGAGAGGGGATCTGTCAGGTCCGAGCCTCAGGCTCCAGAGAGAGCTGCAGCAACAGATCTTGATTTCTCAGACTTAAACTCCGTTACCTCTGAGGACGTTGACTGTGTAAATGCTGCCATCTTTCAAGTTTCCTCAGCGGTGTCCCAGCTGAGTTGTAAGAAAAACAATTCTCACTGTTTTCTTTCCATCAAACTCTGGGTTGACTCAGCCTGGGTGTCTAGCTCTGCTATGATCGACTCAGGTGCAAGTGGAAATTTTATGGATGTCTCCTTTGCTCTAAAACAGGGAATACGTTCAGTGAAGAAGGCTGCTCCAGTACAGATGGAAACTGTGGATGGTTCCCTGCTGACCTCTGGACCAGTGGATCAGGAAACAGAGCCTTTAAAGGTTCTTATGGGTAAAGATCATCAAGAGAAACTGTCCTTTATGCTTATCTCTTCTCCTCACTTTCCCATTATTCTAGGGCTACCATGGCTGCAGGCTCAGAATCCTACCATTAACTGGGAGACCAAGGAATTACACTTTCCAGAGAAACAGATGAGTCCAAAAGTTTCGGCTTGCTCTGTTCCTAAGGGAACCATGTCAGTCCCTGAACTGCCAGCTGTATACCAGGACTATGTGGATTTATGTGACAAGAAGAACGCTGACCAGCTTCCTCCTCACCGTCCATATGATTGTCCAATTGAATTATTGCCTGGAGCAGAGATACCTTTTGGTAAGATCTACCCCTGGCGGGGCCCGAGCTGAAGGCTTTAAAAGAGTACATAGACGAAAATCTAGCCAAGGGCTTCATTCGCCCCTCTTCATCTCCTGCAGGGGCACCCATATTCTTTGTAAAGAAGAAAGATGGATCCCTGAGACCATGCGTAGACTATAGGGAACTCAATAAGGTTACTATTAGAAACCGTTATCCATTGCCTTTAATCCCTGAGTTATTGGAGAGAGTGCGACATGCCAAAATTTTTTCTAAACTAGATCTTCGTGGGGCCTATAACTTAGTCCGTATTAGACCTGGGGATGAATGGAAGACTGCATTCAGGTCACGCTATGGACACTTTGAATATCTGGTTATGCCTTTTGGTCTGAGTACCGCCCCAGCCACTTTCCAACACTTGGTGAATGACATCTTCAGGGATCTCCTAGATACATTCGTGGTAATTTATTTGGATGATATTTTAATTTTTTCTAACTCCACAGAGGAACATCATGGACATGTGAGAATGGTCTTGGAACGTCTAAGACAAAATCATCTTTACATCAAGCTTGAAAAGTGTGAATTCCATAAGACCGAAATTCAATTTCTGGGGTATGTACTGTCTACACAAGGAATTAGTATGGATGGAAGTAAAACCCAAGCCATCAATGATTGGCCAAGTCCTAGAAATGTGAAGGAGGTACAGCGCTTCATCGGGTTTGCAAACTTCTATAGACGTTTCATTAGAAATTTCTCTGAGGTAGTGTCACCTATCACCCAACTTACCCGGAAAGAGTCTAAGTTCTCCTGGACTCCCCAAGCCCAGGAAGCATTTTCCCGTCTAAAGAATAAATTTACCACTGCACCTATCCTAGTACATCCCAACCCAGAGCTTGCCTTCAAATAGAGGTGGATGCTTCAGATTGTGCCGTGGGAGCTATACTCTCTCAGAGAACAGGTGAGAAGAATGTCTTGCATCCCTGTGCCTTCTTTTCCCAGCAGTTGTCTTCGGCTGAGAAGAACTACGATGTGGGCAATAGAGAGTTGTTGGCCATTATTGCCGCCTTCAAAGAATGGAGACACCTTCTTCAAGGAGCTGCACAGCAAATAGTCGTTCTGACAGACCATCGTAATCTTGAGTTTATCAGGTCGGCTAAGTGCCTGACTCCTCGCCAGGCTCGCTGGAATCTTTTCTTAAACCAATTTAATTTTATTATTTCTTATAGACCAGGATCGCGCAATGGAAAGGCTGATGCACTCTCTAGGATTTACTCAGCAGAGACACGTCCAATTACTCCTCCTAAGACTATTCTTCCTGACTCTAGATTCCTAGGAGTGATTCATCATCAAGACCTAATTAAAGACATCAAGGAAGCATACCATGCGGATTCTTTTTTGGCTCAACCCCAAGGGACGTAAGTCTTGTCTTTAAGAATGGTGTGTGGATTCTGGGACAACGTCTGTATATACCTGAAACAGTCAGATTGAGAGTATTGCAACTCATTCACGATTCCAAAATAGCCGGGCATAGAGGAATTCTAAAGACACAGGAATTTCTTTCTCGTTTCTTTTGGTGGCCCACTTGTAGGAAGGATGTTTTGGACTATGTCACTTCGTGTGAGGTTTGTGCAAGATGCAAAACACCTCGCTCTCACCAACTGGTCTGTTACAGCCTCTTCCCACCCCGTCCCGCCCGTGGGGATCCATTTCTATGGACTTCATTGTGGAATTACCAACCTCTCAAGGGAAGAACACTATTCTAGTGGTGGTTGACCGTTTAACAAAGGCAGCTCATTTTATCCCTTGTGTCGGCTTACCCACTGCAAAACAGACATCAGATTTGATGATTAAAGATGTGTTTCGTTTACATGGAGTACCGGATGAGGTTATTTCGGATCGAGGGGTGCAATTCACTTCTAGGTTTTGGCAAAATTTCTGTGCAGCATTGGACATTAAAGTAAACCTTTCTTCTGCTTTTCATCCCCAGACTAATGGACAAACCGAACGAACCAATCAAACCCTGGAGCAGTATCTCCGCTGCTTTATCTGCCACCTACAGGATGATTGGGTGGATCTACTTCCATTGGCTGAGTTCTCTTACAACAACTCTCAGAGTGCCTCCACTAAACAGTCTCCTTTTTACTCTAATCTAGGTTATCATCCTAACATTCTACCACGATTTCCCATAGAGACGCCTTTGCCAGCAGTGGCTGAAAGAGTCACGACTTTACAGAAGAATATGGATCTTCTAAAGGAGAATCTGGAATCGGCTCAGGAAAGGTACAAGAAGGCAGCAGATAAATTTCGTAAACCTGCACCAGCTTTTAAGGTAGGAGACCTGGTCTGGCTGTCAACCAGAAATCTTAAGTTAAGGATTCCATCGTCTAAGTTGGGACATAAGTACATTGGACCCTATAAAATCAGTAAGATTATAAGTGCCGTTGCTTGTCGTCTTCAATTGCCCAGAACTATGAGAATCCACCCTGTCTTTCATGTATCCCTACTAAAGGCTGCGACACCCAATACGTTTCCTGGACGTTCTTCTCCTTGCCCTGACCCAGTGCTAGTCGATGGTCAGGAAGAATTTGTGGTGGAAAGGATTTTAGATTCCAGGTTGTATAGAAATCAGTTACAATATCTGATTAAATGGCAGGGCTACCCAGTGGAGGACAACTCATGGGAGCCAGTCAATAACGTTAATGCTCCTCGCTTGCTCCGTCAGTTTCATCAGAGGTACCCACACAAGCCTGGTCTGAGGTCATCCGGAGGTTGTCCCTAAGGGGGGAGTAATGTAAGGTTCTGTGTATCTGTTTCTGAAACTCAGTTTGTTCGTCTGCCATTTTGCTTTCTGTTTTGCTGCAGCTATCTTGCCCTCAGTCAAAATGGAGTTTTCCAGCTTGCATGTTTCCCGCCCTGATTCTCTCCGTTTGCTTCTTAAACAGCCACAGCTGAGTAATCAGTGCTTCAGAATCTAGCCTGCAGTGAACCTGTGTTCTGACTCCTGAAGCCTTGGACCTTGTATTCCAGCCATTCCTTCTGAGGAACTCTGAAGCACTTGTGGACTCTGAACTCTGCTCTTGAGAGCCTCACGTTTGCATGGACTTGCGGTAACAGAGAAGAAGATCTGAATCTGTTGTGGAGAGTTATTGCTGAGCTTAGATTACTCTGGCCTGCTGTGTCTCCTGCTTCTGTGTTTGCAACCTGTGTGTTTATTTTTGCCAATTTGTATGAAGCAATACAAGACTTTCTTTATCAACCTGTGTCTCAAGTATTTTCATCGCACCCAAGCACAAGACGCTATATGAACTGTACCACATACATTACAACAACCAGCATATATAGCACCGTGTATACATCCAGCATATATAGCACAGTGTATACATCCAGCATATATAGCACAGTGTATACAACCAGCATATATAGCACAGTGTATACATCCAGCATATATAGCACCGTGTATACATCCATCATATATAGAAGTGTTTACATCCAGCATATATAGCACAGTGTATACATCCAGCATATATAGCAGTGTATACATCCAGCATATATAGTACGATGTATACATCCAGCATATATAGCACATTGTGTACATCCAGCATATATAGCACAGTGTATACATCCAGCATATAAAGCACCATGTATACATCCAGCATATATAGCACCGTGTATACATCCAGCATATATAGCACAGTGTATACATCCAGCATATATAGCACAGTGTATATATCCAGCATATATAGCACAGTGTATACATCCAGCATATATTGAAGTGTATACATCCAGCATATATAGCACAGTGTTTACATCCAGCATATATAGCACCGTGTATACATCCAGCATATATAGCACAGTGTATACATCCAGCATATATAGCACAGTGTATACATTCAGTATATATAGCACAGTGTATACATCCAGCATATATAGCACAGTGTATACATCCAGCATATATAGCACAGTGTATACATCCAGCATATATAGCAGTGTATACATCCAGCATATATAGCACCATGTATTCATCCAGCATATATAGCACAGTGTACACATCCAGCATATATAGAAGTGTATTCATCCAGCATATATAGCACAGTGTATACATCCAGCATATATAGAAGTGTATACATCCAGCATATATAGAAGTGTATACATCCAGCATATATAGCACCATGTATTCATCCAGCATATATAGCACAGTGTATACATCCAGCATATATAGAAGTGTATACATCCAGCATATATAGCACAGTGTATACATCCAGCATATATAGCACCATGTATTCATCCAGCATTATATAACACAGTGTATACATCCAGCATATATAGCAGTGTATACATCCATCATATACAGTACAGTGTATACATCCAGCATATATAGCACAGTGTATACATCCAGCATATATAGCAGTGTATACATCCAGCATATACAGCACAGTGTATACATCCAGCATATATAGCACAGTGTATACATCCATCATATATAGCACCGTGTACACATCCATCATATATAGCACCGTGTACACATCCAGCATATATAGCACCATGTACACATCCAGCATATATAGCAGTGTATCCATCAAGCATATATAGCACAGTGTATACATCCAGCATATATACCAGTGTATACATCCAGCATATATAGCAGTGTATACATCCAGCATATATAGCACAGTGTATACATCCAGCATATATAGCACAGTTTATACATCCATCATATATAGCACAGTTTATACATCCAGCATATATAGCACAGGGTATACATCCAGCATATATAGCACCGTGTATGCATCCAGCATATATAGCACAGTGTATACATCCAGCATATATAGCACAGTGTATACATCCAGCATATATAGCACAGTGTATACATCCAGCATATATAGCACAGTGTATACATCCAGCATATATAGCACAGTGTATACATCCAGCATATATAGCACAATGTATACAACCAGCATATATAGCACCGTGTATACATCCAGCATATATAGCACAGTGTATACATCCAGCATATATAGCACAGTGTATACATCCAGCATATATAGCACAATGTATACAACCAGCATATATAGCACCGTGTATACATCCAGCATATATAGCACAGTGTATACATCCAGCATATATAGCACCGTGTATACATCCAGCATATATAGAAGTGTTTACATCCAGCATATATAGCACAGTGTATACATCCAGCATATATAGCAGTGTATACATCCAGCATATATAGTACGATGTATACATCCAGCATATATAGCACATTGTGTACATCCAGCATATATAGCACCGTGTATACATCCAGCATATATAGCACAGTGTATACATCCAGCATATATAGCACAGTGTATATATCCAGCATATATAGCACAGTGTATACATCCAGCATATATTGAAGTGTATACATCCAGCATATATAGCACAGTGTTTACATCCAGCATATATAGTACCGTGTATACATACAGCATATATAGCACAGTGTATACATCCAGCATATATAGCACAGTGTTTACATCCAGCATATATAGCACAGTGTATACATCCATCATATATAGCACAGTGTATACATCCAGCATATATAGCACAGTGTATACATCCAGCATATATAGCACAGTGTATACATCCAGCATATATAGAAGTGCATACATCCAGCATATATTGCACAGTGTATACATCCAGCATATATAGCACAGTGTATACATCCAGCATATATAGCACAGTGTATACATCCAGCATATATAGAAGTGTATACATCCAGCATATATAGCACAGTGTATACATCCAGCATATATAGCACAGTGTATACATCCAGCATATATAGCACAATGTATACAACCAGCATATATAGCACAGTGTATACATCCAGCATATATAGCACAGTGTATACATCCAGCAAGGGCTTCATTCGCCCCTCTTCATCTCCTGCAGGGGCACCCATATTCTTTGTAAAGAAGAAAGATGGATCCCTGAGACCATGCGTAGACTATAGGGAACTCAATAAGGTTACTATTAGAAACCGTTATCCATTGCCTTTAATCCCTGAGTTATTGGAGAGAGTGCGACATGCCAAAATTTTTTCTAAACTAGATCTTCGTGGGGCCTATAACTTAGTCCGTATTAGACCTGGGATGAATGGAAGACTGCATTCAGGTCACGCTATGGACACTTTGAATATCTGGTTATGCCTTTTGGTCTGAGTACCGCCCCAGCCACTTTCCAACACTTGGTGAATGACATCTTCAGGGATCTCCTAGATACATTCGTGGTAATTTATTTGGATGATATTTTAATTTTTTCTAACTCCACAGAGGAACATCATGGACATGTGAGAATGGTCTTGGAACGTCTAAGACAAAATCATCTTTACATCAAGCTTGAAAAGTGTGAATTCCATAAGACCGAAATTCAATTTCTGGGGTATGTACTGTCTACACAAGGAATTAGTATGGATGGAAGTAAAACCCAAGCCATCAATGATTGGCCAAGTCCTAGAAATGTGAAGGAGGTACAGCGCTTCATCGGGTTTGCAAACTTCTATAGACGTTTCATTAGAAATTTCTCTGAGGTAGTGTCACCTATCACCCAACTTACCCGGAAAGAGTCTAAGTTCTCCTGGACTCCCCAAGCCCAGGAAGCATTTTCCCGTCTAAAAGATAAATTTACCACTGCACCTATCCTAGTACATCCCAACCCAGAGCTTGCCTTCATAATAGAGGTGGATGCTTCAGATTGTGCCGTGGGAGCTATACTCTCTCAGAGAACAGGTGAGAAGAATGTCTTGCATCCCTGTGCCTTCTTTTCCCAGCAGTTGTCTTCGGCTGAGAAGAACTACGATGTGGGCAATAGAGAGTTGTTGGCCATTATTGCCGCCTTCAAAGAATGGAGACACCTTCTTCAAGGAGCTGCACAGCAAATAGTCGTTCTGACAGACCATCGTAATCTTGAGTTTATCAGGTCGGCTAAGTGCCTGACTCCTCGCCAGGCTCGCTGGAATCTTTTCTTAAACCAATTTAATTTTATTATTTCTTATAGACCAGGATCGCGCAATGGAAAGGCTGATGCACTCTCTAGGATTTACTCAGCAGAGACACGTCCAATTACTCCTCCTAAGACTATTCTTCCTGACTCTAGATTCCTAGGAGTGATTCATCATCAAGACCTAATTAAAGACATCAAGGAAGCATACCATGCGGATTCTTTTTTGGCTCAACCCCCAAGGGACGTAAGTCTTGTCTTTAAGAATGGTGTGTGGATTCTGGGACAACGTCTGTATATACCTGAAACAGTCAGATTGAGAGTATTGCAACTCATTCACGATTCCAAAATAGCCGGGCATAGAGGAATTCTAAAGACACAGGAATTTCTTTCTCGTTTCTTTTGGTGGCCCACTTGTAGGAAGGATGTTTTGGACTATGTCACTTCGTGTGAGGTTTGTGCAAGATGCAAAACACCTCGCTCTTCACCAACTGGTCTGTTACAGCCTCTTCCCACCCCGTCCCGCCCGTGGGGATCCATTTCTATGGACTTCATTGTGGAATTACCAACCTCTCAAGGGAAGAACACTATTCTAGTGGTGGTTGACCGTTTAACAAAGGCAGCTCATTTTATCCCTTGTGTCGGCTTACCCACTGCAAAACAGACATCAGATTTGATGATTAAAGATGTGTTTCGTTTACATGGAGTACCGGATGAGGTATTTCGGATCGAGGGGTGCAATTCACTTCTAGGTTTTGGCAAAATTTCTGTGCAGCATTGGACATTAAAGTAAACCTTTCTTCTGCTTTTCATCCCCAGACTAATGGACAAACCGAACGAACCAATCAAACCCTGGAGCAGTATCTCCGCTGCTTTATCTGCCACCTACAGGATGATTGGGTGGATCTACTTCCATTGGCTGAGTTCTCTTACAACAACTCTCAGAGTGCCTCCACTAAACAGTCTCCTTTTTACTCTAATCTAGGTTATCATCCTAACATTCTACCACGATTTCCCATAGAGACGCCTTTGCCAGCAGTGGCTGAAAGAGTCACGACTTTACAGAAGAATATGGATCTTCTAAAGGAGAATCTGGAATCGGCTCAGGAAAGGTACAAGAAGGCAGCAGATAAATTTCGTAAACCTGCACCAGCTTTTAAGGTAGGAGACCTGGTCTGGCTGTCAACCAGAAATCTTAAGTTAAGGATTCCATCGTCTAAGTTGGACATAAGTACATTGGACCCTATAAAATCAGTAAGATTATAAGTGCCGTTGCTTGTCGTCTTCAATTGCCCAGAACTATGAGAATCCACCCTGTCTTTCATGTATCCCTACTAAAGGCTGCGACACCCAATACGTTTCCTGGACGTTCTTCTCCTTGCCCTGACCCAGTGCTAGTCGATGGTCAGGAAGAATTTGTGGTGGAAAGGATTTTAGATTCCAGGTTGTATAGAAATCAGTTACAATATCTGATTAAATGGCAGGGCTACCCAGTGGAGGACAACTCATGGGAGCCAGTCAATAACGTTAATGCTCCTCGCTTGCTCCGTCAGTTTCATCAGAGGTACCCACACAAGCCTGGTCTGAGGTCATCCGGAGGTTGTCCCTAAGGGGGGAGTAATGTAAGGTTCTGTGTATCTGTTTCTGAAACTCAGTTTGTTCGTCTGCCATTTTGCTTTCTGTTTTGCTGCAGCTATCTTGCCCTCAGTCAAAATGGAGTTTTCCAGCTTGCATTTCCCGCCCTGATTCTCTCCGTTTGCTTCTTAAACAGCCACAGCTGAGTAATCAGTGCTTCAGAATCTAGCCTGCAGTGAACCTGTGTTCTGACTCCTGAAGCCTTGGACCTTGTATTCCAGCCATTCCTTCTGAGGAACTCTGAAGCACTTGTGGACTCTGAACTCTGCTCTTGAGAGCCTCACGTTTGCATGGACTTGCGGTAACAGAGAAGAAGATCTGAATCTGTTGTGGAGAGTTATTGCTGAGCTTAGATTACTCTGGCCTGCTGTGTCTCCTGCTTCTGTGTTTGCAACCTGTGTGTTTATTTTTGCCAATTTGTATGAAGCAATACAAGACTTTCTTTATCAACCTGTGTCTCAAGTATTTTCATCGCACCCAAGCACAAGACGCTATATGAACTGTACCACATACATTACAACAACCAGCATATATAGCACCGTGTATACATCCAGCATATATAGCACAGTGTATACATCCAGCATATATAGCACAGTGTATACAACCAGCATATATAGCACAGTGTATACATCCAGCATATATAGCACCGTGTATACATCCATCATATATAGAAGTGTTTACATCCAGCATATATAGCACAGTGTATACATCCAGCATATATAGCAGTGTATACATCCAGCATATATAGTACGATGTATACATCCAGCATATATAGCACATTGTGTACATCCAGCATATATAGCACAGTGTATACATCCAGCATATAAAGCACCATGTATACATCCAGCATATATAGCACCGTGTATACATCCAGCATATATAGCACAGTGTATACATCCAGCATATATAGCACAGTGTATATATCCAGCATATATAGCACAGTGTATACATCCAGCATATATTGAAGTGTATACATCCAGCATATATAGCACAGTGTTTACATCCAGCATATATAGCACCGTGTATACATCCAGCATATATAGCACAGTGTATACATCCAGCATATATAGCACAGTGTATACATTCAGTATATATAGCACAGTGTATACATCCAGCATATATAGCACAGTGTATACATCCAGCATATATAGCACAGTGTATACATCCAGCATATATAGCAGTGTATACATCCAGCATATATAGCACCATGTATTCATCCAGCATATATAGCACAGTGTACACATCCAGCATATATAGAAGTGTATTCATCCAGCATATATAGAAGTGTATACATCCAGCATATATAGAAGTGTATACATCCAGCATATATAGCACCATGTATTCATCCAGCATATATAGCACAGTGTATACATCCAGCATATATAGAAGTGTATACATCCAGCATATATAGCACAGTGTATACATCCAGCATATATAGCACCATGTATTCATCCAGCATATATAACACAGTGTATACATCCAGCATATATAGCAGTGTATACATCCATCATATACAGTACAGTGTATACATCCAGCATATATAGCACAGTGTATACATCCAGCATATATAGCAGTGTATACATCCAGCATATACAGCACAGTGTATACATCCAGCATATATAGCACAGTGTATACATCCATCATATATAGCACCGTGTACACATCCATCATATATAGCACCGTGTACACATCCAGCATATATAGCACCATGTACACATCCAGCATATATAGCAGTGTATCCATCAAGCATATATAGCACAGTGTATACATCCAGCATATATACCAGTGTATACATCCAGCATATATAGCAGTGTATACATCCAGCATATATAGCACAGTGTATACATCCAGCATATATAGCACAGTTTATACATCCATCATATATAGCACAGTTTATACATCCAGCATATATAGCACAGGGTATACATCCAGCATATATAGCACCGTGTATGCATCCAGCATATATAGCACAGTGTATACATCCAGCATATATAGCACAGTGTATACATCCAGCATATATAGCACAGTGTATACATCCAGCATATATAGCACAGTGTATACATCCAGCATATATAGCACAATGTATACAACCAGCATATATAGCACCGTGTATACATCCAGCATATATAGCACAGTGTATACATCCAGCATATATAGCACAGTGTATACATCCAGCTTATATAGCACAGTGTATACATCCAGCATATATAGCACAGTGTATACATCCAGCATATATAGCACAGTGTATACATCCAGCATATATAGCACAATGTATACAACCAGCATATATAGCACCGTGTATACATCCAGCATATATAGCACAGTGTATACATCCAGCATATATAGCACAGTGTATACATCCAGCATATATAGCACAATGTATACAACCAGCATATATAGCACCGTGTATACATCCAGCATATATAGCACAGTGTATACATCCAGCATATATAGCACCGTGTATACATCCAGCATATATAGAAGTGTTTACATCCAGCATATATAGCACAGTGTATACATCCAGCATATATAGCAGTGTATACATCCAGCATATATAGTACGATGTATACATCCAGCATATATAGCACATTGTGTACATCCAGCATATATAGCACCGTGTATACATCCAGCATATATAGCACAGTGTATACATCCAGCATATATAGCACAGTGTATATATCCAGCATATATAGCACAGTGTATACATCCAGCATATATTGAAGTGTATACATCCAGCATATATAGCACAGTGTTTACATCCAGCATATATAGCACAGTGTTTACATCCACTGCCATATATAGCACAGTGTATACATCCACATATATAGCACAGTGTATACATCCAGCATATATAGCACAGTGTAATACATCCAGCATATATAGCACAGTGTATACATCCAGCATATATAGCACAGTGTATACATCCAGCATATATAGCACAGTGTATACATCCAGCATATATAGAAGTGTATACATCCAGCATATATAGCACAGTGTATACATCCAGCATATATAGCACAGTGTATACATCCAGCATATATAGCACAATGTATACAACCAGCATATATAGCACAGTGTATACATCCAGCATATATAGCACAGTGTATACATCCAGCATATATAGCACAGTGTATACAACCAGCATATATAGCACAGTGTATACATCCAGCATATATAGCACCGTGTATACATCCAGCATATATAGAAGTGTTACATCCAGCATATATAGCACAGTGTATACATCCAGCATATATAGCAGTGTATACATCCAGCATATATAGTACATGTATACATCCAGCATATATAGCACATTGTGTACATCCAGCATATATAGCACAGTGTATACATCCAGCATATAAAGCACCATGTATACATCCAGCATATATAGCACAGTGTATACATCCAGCATATATAGCACCGTGTATACATCCAGCATATATAGCACAGTGTATACATCCAGCATATATACAGCACAGTGTATAATCCAGCATATATAGCACAGTGTATAAATCCAGCATATATTGAAGTGTATACATCCAGCATATATAGCACAGTGTTTACATCCAGCATATATAGCACAGTGTACAGTCATGGCCAAAAGTTTTGAGAATGACACAAATATTAATTTTTACAAAGTCTACTGCTTCACTTTTTTAATGGCAATTTGCATATACTCCAGAATGTTATAAAGAGTGATCAGCTTAACAGCAATTACTTGCAAAGTCAATATTTGGCTAGAAAATGAACTTTATCCCCAAAACACATTTCAACATCATTGCAGCCCTGCCTTAAAAGGACCAGCTAACCTCTTTTCAGTGATTGCTCCATTAACACAGGTGTGGGTGTTGATGAGGACATGGCTGGAGATCAATATCTGTCATGATTAAGTAAGAATGACACCACTGGACACTTTAAAAGGAGGCTGGTGCTTGGCATCATTGTTTCTCTTCTGTTAACCATGGTTATCTCTAAAGAAACACGTGCAGTCATCATTGCAATGCACAAAAATGGCCTAACAGGGAAGAGTATCGCAGCTAGAAAGATTGCACCTCAGTCAACAATCTATTGCATCATCAAGAACTTCAAGGAGAGAGGTTCCATTGTTGCCAAAAAGGCTCCAGGGCGCCCAAGAAAGACCAGCAAGCGCCAGGACCGTCTCTTAAAAGTGTTTCAGCTGCGGGATCGGGCTACCAGCAGTGCAGAGCTTGCTCAGGAATGGCAGCAGGCAGGTGTGAGTGCATCTGCACGCACTGTGAGGCGGAGACTCTTGGAGCAAGGCCTGGTCTCAAGGAGGGCAGCAAAGAAGCCACTTCTCTCCAGAAAAAACATCATGGACAGACTGATATTCTGCAAAAGGTACAGGCAGTGGACTGCTGAGGACTGGGGTAAAGTTATTTTCTCTGATGAATCCCCTTTTCGATTGTTTGGGACATCAGGAAAACGCTTCATTCAGAGAAGACAAGGTGAGCGCTACCACCAGTCTTGTCTCATGCCAACTGTTAAGCATCCTGAAACCATTCATGTGTGGGGTTGCTTCTCAGCCAAGGGAATTGGCTCTCTCACAGTCTTGCCTAAAAACACAGGAATGAATAAAGAATGGTACCAGAATGTCCTCCAAGAGCAACTTCTCCTAACCTTCCAAGAGCAGTTTGGCGATCAACAATGCCTTTTCCAGCATGATGGAGCACCTTGCCATAAAGCAAAGGTGATAACTAAATGGCTCAGGGAACAAAACATAGAGATTTTGGGTCCATGGCCTGGAAACTCCCCAGATCTAAATCCCATTGAGAACTTGTGGTCATTTATCAAGAGACGGGTGGACAAACAAAAACCTAAAAATTCTGACAAAATGAAAGCATTGATTGTGCAAGAATGGACTGCTATCAGTCAGGATTTGGTCCAGAAGTTGATTGAGAGCATGCCAGGGAGAATTGCAGAGGTCCTGAAGAAGAAGGGTCAACACTGCAAATATTGACTTGCTGCATTAACTCATTCTAACTGTCAATATAAGCTGTTGTTACTCATATGTTTACAATTATATTTCTGTCTGTGATAAAAACATCTGTCAAACACACATAAAAACCAGTTGGCAGCAGATCATGTGAAAATATAATATTTGTGTCATTCTCAAAACTTTTGGCCATGACTGTATACATTCAGCATATATAGCACAGTGTATACATCCAGCATATATAGCACAGTGTATACATCCAGCATATATAGCACAGTGTATACATTCAGTATATATAGCACAGTGTATACAACCAGCATAGATAGCACAGTGTATACATCCAGCATATATAGCACAGTGTATACATCCAGCATATATAGAAGTGTATACATCCAGCATATATAGCACTGTGTATACATCCAGCATATATAGCACCGTGTATACATACAGCATATATGGCACCGTGTATACATCCAGCGTATATAGCAACGTGTATACATCCAGCATATATAACACAGTGTATACATCCAGCATATATAGCACAGTGTATACATCCAGCATATATAGCACAGTGTATACATCCAGCATATATAGCACAGTGTATACATCCAGCATATATAGCACAGTGTATACATCCAGCATATATAGCACAGTGTATACATCCAGCATATATAGCAGTGTATACATCCAGCATATATAGCACAGTGTATACATCCAGCTATATATGCACAGTGTATACATCCAGCATATATAGAAGTGTATACATCCAGCATATATAGCACAGTGTATACATCCAGCATATATAGCACAGTGTATACATCCAGCATATATAGACGTGTATACATCCAGCATATATAGTACAGTGTATACAACCAGTTTATATAGCAGAGTATACATCCAGCATATATAGCACCGTGTATACATCCAGCATATATAGCACAGTGTATACTTCCAGCATATATAGCACAGTGTATACATCCAGCATATATAGCACAGTGTATACAACCAGTATATATATCACAGTGTATACATCCAGCATTTATAGCACCGTGTATACATCCAGCATATATAGCACAGTGTATACATCCAGCATATATAGCACAGTGTATACATCCAGCATATATAGCACAATGTTTACAACCAGCATATATAGCACAGTGTATACATCCAGCATATATAGACGTGTATACATCCAGCATATATAGCACAGTGTATACAACCAATATATATTGCAGAGTATACATCCAGCATATATAGCACCGTGTATACATCCAGCATATATAGCACAGTGTATACTTCCAGCATATATAGCACAGTGTATACACCCAGTATATATAGCAGTGTATACATCCAGCATATATAGCACAGTGTATACAACCAGTATATATCACAGTGTATACATCCAGCATTTATAGCACCGTGTATACATCCAGCATATATAGCACAGTGTATACATCCAGCATATATAGCACAGTGTATACATCCAGCATATATAGCACAATGTATACAACCAGCATATATAGCACAGTGTATACATCCAGCATATATAGCACAATGTATACAACCAGCATATATAGCACTGTGTATACATCCAGCATATATAGCACAGTGTATACATCCAGCATATATAGCACAGTGTATACATCCAGCATATATAGCACAGTGTATACAACCAGCATATATAGCACAATGTATACATCCAGCATATATAGCACCGGTATACATCCAGAATATATAGCACAGTGTATACATCCAGCATATATAGAAGTGTTTACATCCAGCATATATAGCACAGTGTATACATCCAGCATATATAGCACAGTGTATACATCCAGCATATATAGCACAGTGTATACATCCAGCATATATAGAAGTGTATACATCCAGCATATATAGCACAGTGTATACATCCAGCATATATAGCACAGTGTATACATCCAGCATATATAGCACAGTGTATACATCCAGCATATATAGACGTGTATACATCCAGCATATATAGTACAGTGTATACAACCAGTTTATATAGCAGAGTATACATCCAGCATATATAGCACCGTGTATACATCCAGCATATATAGCACAGTGTATAACTTCCAGCATATATAGCACAGTGTATACATCCAGCATATATAGCACAGTGTATACAACCAGTATATATATCACAGTGTATACATCCAGCATTTATAGCACCGTGTATACATCCAGCATATATAGCACAGTGTATACATCCAGCATATATAGCACAGTGTATACATCCAGCATATATAGCACAATGTATACAACAGCATATATAGCACAGTGTATACATCCAGCATATATAGACGTGTATACATCCAGCATATATAGCACAGTGTATACAACCAATATATATTGCAGAGTATTCATCCAGCATATATAGCACCGTGTATACATCCAGCATATATAGCACAGTGTATACTTCCAGCATATATAGCACAGTGTATACACCCAGTATATATAGCAGTGTATACATCCAGCATTATAGCACAGTGTATACAACCAGTATATATATCACAGTGTATACATCCAGCATTTATAGCACCGTGTATACATCCAGCATATATAGCACAGTGTATACATCCAGCATATATAGCACAGTGTATACATCCAGCATATATAGCACAATGTATACAACCAGCATATATAGCACAGTGTATACATCCAGCATATATAGCACAATGTATACAACCAGCATATATAGCACTGTGTATACATCCAGCATATATAGCACAGTGTATACATCCAGCATATATAGCACAGTGTATACATCCAGCATATATAGCACAGTGTATACAACCAGCATATATAGCACAATGTATACATCCAGCATATATAGCACCGTGTATACATCCAGAATATATAGCACAGTGTATACATCCAGCATATATAGAAGTGTTTACATCCAGCATATATAGCACAGTGTATACATCCAGCATATATAGCACAGTGTATACATCCAGCATATATACACAATGTATACATCCAGCATATATAGCACAATGTATACAACCAGCATATATAGCACAGTGTATACATCCAGCATATATAGCACAGTGTATACATCCAGCATATATAGCACAGTGTATACAACCAGCATATATAGCACAGTGTATACATCCAGCATATATAGCACAGTGTATACATCCAGCATATATAGCACAATGTATACAACCAGCATATATAGCACAGTGTATACATCCACATATATAGCACAATGTATACAACCAGCATATATAGCACTGTGTATACATCCAGCATATATAGCACAGTGTATACATCCAGCATATATAGCACAGTGTATACATCCAGCATATATAGCACAGTGTATACAACCAGCATATATAGCACAATGTATACATCCAGCATATATAGCACCGTGTATACATCCAGAATATATAGCACAGTGTATACATCCAGCATATATAGAAGTGTTTACATCCAGCATATATAGCACAGTGTATACATCCAGCATATATAGCACAGTGTATACATCCAGCATATATAGCACAATGTATACATCCAGCATATATAGCACAATGTATACAACCAGCATATATAGCACAGTGTATACATCCAGCATATATAGCACAGTGTATACATCCAGCATATATAGCACAGTGTATACAACCAGCATATATAGCACAGTGTATACATCCAGCATATATAGCACCGTGTATACATCCAGCATATATAGAAGTGTTTACATCCAGCATATATAGCACAGTGTATACATCCAGCATATATAGCAGTGTATACATCCAGCATATATAGTACGATGTATACATCCAGCATATATAGCACATTGTGTACATCCAGCATATATAGCACAGTGTATACATCCAGCATATAAAGCACCATGTATACATCCAGCATATATAGCACAGTGTATACATCCAGCATATATAGCACCGTGTATACATCCAGCATATATTGCACAGTGTATACATCCAGCATATATAGCACAGTGTATATATCCAGCATATATAGCACAGTGTATAACATCCAGCATATATTGAAGTGTATTACATCCAGCATATATGCACGTGTTTACATCCAGCATATATAGCACAGTGTACAGTATGGCCAAAAGTTTTGAGAATGACACAATATTATTTTTACAAAGTCTACAGCTTCACTTTTTCTAATGGCAATTTGCATATACTCCATAATGTTATAAAGATGATCACTTAACAGCAATACTTGCAAAGTCAATATTTGGCTAGAAAATGAACTTTAATCCCCCAAAACACATTTCAACATCATTGCAGCCCTGCCTTAAAAGGACCAGCTAACCTCTTTTCAGTGATTGCTCATTAACACAGGTGTGGGTGTTGATGAGACATGGCTGGAGATCAATTCTGTCATGATTAAGTAAAATGACACCACTGGACACTTTAAAAGGAGGCTGGTGCTTGGCATCATTGTTTCTCTTCTGTTAACCATGGTTATCTCAAAAGAAACACGTGCAGTCATCATTGCAATGCACAAAATGGCCTAAACAGGGAAGAGTATCGCAGCTAGAAGATTGCACCTCAGTCAACAATCTATTGCATCATCAAGAACTTCAAGGAGAGGTTCCATTGTTGCCAAAAAGGCTCCAGGGCGCCCAAGAAAGACCAGCAAGCGCCAGGACCCGTCTCTTAAAAGTGTTTCAGCTGCGGGATCGGGCTACCAGCAGTGCAGAGCTTGCTCAGGAATGGCAGCAGGCAGGTGTGGTGCATCTGCACGCACGTGAGGCGGAGACTCTTGGAGCAAGGCCTGGTCTCAAGGAGGGCAGCAAAGAAGCCACTTCTCCCAGAAAAAAAACATCATGGACAGACGATATTCTGCAAAGGTACAGGCAGTGGAACTGCTGAGGACTGGGGTAAAGTTATTTTCTCTGATGATATCCCCTTTTCGATTGTTTGGGACATCAGGAAAACGCCTCATTCAGAGAAGACAAGGTGAGCGCTACCACCAGTCTTTGTCTCATGCCAACTGTTAAGCATCCTGAAACCATTCATGTGTGGGGTTGCTTCTCAGCCAAGGGAATCGGCTCTCTCACAGTCTTGCCTAAAAAACACAGCCATGAATAAAGAATGGTACCAGAATGTCCTCCAAGAGCAACTTCTCGCAACCCTCCAAGAGCAGTTTGGCGATCAACAATGCCTTTCCCAGCTGATGGAGCACCTTGCCATAAAGCAAGGTGATAACTAAATGGCTCAGGGAACAAAACATAGAGATTTTGGGTCCATGGCCTGTAAACTCCCCAGATCTTAATCCATTGAAACTTGTGGTCCAATCATCAAGAGACGGGTGGACAAACAAAAACCTAAAAATTCTGACAAATGAAAGCATTGATTGTGCAAGAATGACTGCTATCAGTCAGGATTTGGTCCAGAAGTTGATTGAGAGCATGCCAGGGAGAATTGCAGAGGTCCTGAAGAAGAAGGGTCAACACTGCAAATATTGACTTGCTGCATTAACTCTTCTAACTGTCATATAAGCTTTGTTACTCATATGTTTGCAATTATATATTCTGTCTGTGATAAAAAACATCTGTCAAACACAATAAAAACCAGAGGCAGCGGATCATGTGAAAATATAAAATTTGTGTCATTTCTCAAAACTTTTGGCCATGACTGTAACATTCAGCATATATACCAGTGTATACTTCCAGCATATATAGCACAGTGATACATCCAGCATAATAAGCACAGTGTATACATTCAGTATATATAGCACAGTGTATACAACCAGCATAGATAGCACAGTGTATACTCCAGCATATAATAGCAGTGTATACATCCAGCATATATAGAAGGTTACATCCAGCATATATAGCACAAGTGTATACATCCAGCATATTATAGCACAGTGTATACATCCACATATATAGCACCGTGTATACATCCAGCATATATAGCACCGTGTATACATCCGCATATATCGAAGTGTATACTTCCAGCATATATAGCAAAGTGTATACATCCAGCATATATAGCACAGTGTATACATCCCAGCATATATAGCACAGTGTATACATCCAGCATTATAGCACAGTGTATACATTCAGATATATAGCACAGTGTATACAACCAGCATAGATAGCACAGTGTATACATCCAGCAATATAGCAGTGTATACATCCAGCATATATAGAAGTGTATACATCCATATATAGCACAGTGTATACATCCAGCATATATAGCACAGTGTATACATCCAGCATATATACACACGTGTATACATCAGCATATATAGCACCGTGTATACATCCGCATATATAGAAGTGTATACATCCAGCATATATACACAGTGTATACATCCAGCATATATAGCACAGTGTATACATCAGTATATATAGCACAGTGTATACAACCAGCAAATAGCACAGTGTATACATCCAGCTATATAGCAGTGTATACATCCAGCATATATAGAAGTGTATACATCCAGCATATATAGCACAGTGTATACATCCAAATGTATACATCCAGCATATATAGCACAGTGTATACATCCAGCATGTATAGCACAGTGTATACATCCAGCATATATAGCACAGTGTATACATCCAGCATATATAGAAGTGTATACATCCAGCATATATAGAACAGTGTATACATCCAGCATATATAGCACAGTGTATACATCCAGCATATATAGCACAGTGTATACATCCAGCATATATAGCACAGTGTATACATCCAGCTTATATAGCACCGTGTATACATCTAGCATATATAGCACAGTGTATACAACCAGTATATATAGCACAGTGTATACATCCAGCATATATAGCAACGTGTATACATCCATCATATATAGCACAGTGTTTACATCCAGCATATATAGCACAGTGTTTACATCCAGCATATATAGCACAGTGTATACATCCAGCATATATAGCACAGTGTTTACATCCAGCATATATAGCACAGTGTATACAACCAGTATATATAGCACAGTGTATACATCCAGCATATATAGCAACGTGTATACATCCATCATATATAGCACAGTGTTTACATCCAGCATATATAGCACCGTGTATACATCCAGAATATATAGCACAGTGTATACATCCATCATATATAGCACAGTGTATACATCCAGCATATATAGCACAGTGTATACATCCAGCATATATAGCACAGTGTATACATCCATCATATATAGCACAGTGTATACATCCAGCATATATAGCACAGTGTATACATCCAGCATATATAGCACAGTGTATACATCCAGCATATATAGAAGTGTATACATCCAGCATATATAGCACAGTGTATACATCCAGCATATATAGCACAGTGTATACATCCAGCATATATAGCACAGTGTATACATCCAGCATATATAGCACCGTGTATACATCTAGCATATATAGCACAGTGTATACAACCAGTATATATAGCACAGTGTATACATCCAGCATATATAGCAACGTGTATACATCCATCATATATAGCACAGTGTTTACATCCAGCATATATAGCACAGTGTTACATCCAGCATATATAGCACAGTGTATACATCCAGCATATATAGCACAGTGTTTACATCCAGCATATATAGCACAGTGTATACATCCAGCATATATAGCACAGTGTATACATCCAGAATATATAGCACAGTGTATACATCCATCATATATAGCACAGTGTATACATCCAGAATATATAGCACAGTGTATACATCCAGCATATATAGCACAGTGTATACATCCAGCATATATAGCACAGTGTATACATCCAGCATATATAGCACAGTGTATACATCCAGAATATATAGCACAGTGTATACATCCATCATATATAGCACAGTGTATATATCCAGCATATATAGCACAGTGTATACATCCAGCATATATAGCACAGTGTGTACATCCAGCATATATAGCACAGTGTATACATCCAGCATATATAGCACAGTGTATACATCCAGGATATATAGCACAGTGTATACATCCAGCATATATAGCACAGTGTATACATCCAGCATATATAGCACAGTGTATACATCCAGCATATATTGCACAGTGTATACATCCAGCATATATGCACAGTGTATACATCCAGCATATATTGCACAGTGTATACATCCAGCATATATAGCACAGTGTATACATCCAGCATATATAGCACAGTGTATACATCCAGCATATATAGCACAGTGTATACATCCAGCATATATGCACAGTGTATACATCCAGCATATATTGCACAGTGTATACATCCAGCATATATGCACAGTGTATACATCCAGCATATATAGCACAGTGTATACATCCAGCATATATTGCACAGTGTATACATCCAGCATATATAGCACAGTTTATACATCCAGCATATATAGCACAGTGTATACATCCAGCATATATAGAAGTGTATACATCCAGCATATATAGCAGTGTATACATCCAGTATATATAGCACAGTGTATTCATCCAGCATATATAGCACTGTGTATACATCCAGCATATAGCAGTGTATACATCCAGCATATAAAGCACCGTGTATACATCCAGCATATATAGCACCGTGTATACATCCAACATATATAGCACCGTGTATACATCCAGCATATATAGCACAGTGTATACATCCAGCATATATAGCACAGTGTATTCATCCAACATATATAGCACAGTGTATACATCCAGCATATATAGAAGTGTATACATCCCACATATATAGCACAGTGTATACATCCAGCATATATAGCACAGTGTATACATCCAGCATATATAGCACAGTGTATACATCCAGCATATATAGCACAGTGTATACATCCAGCATATATAGCACAGTGTATACATCCAGCACATACATACAGCTCTGGCAAAAATTAAGAGACCACTGCAAAATGTTCAGTTTGTCAGATTTTTCTCTTTATAGGTATATTTTTGAGTAAAATGTAAATTGCTCTTTTATTCTATAAACTACTGACAACATGTCACCAAATTTCCAAGCAATAAATTTTATTTTTATTTTCAGAAAATGAGAAATGGTCAAAATAACTAAAAAATGCAGTGCTTGCAGACCTCAGATAATGCAAAGAAAACAAGTTCATAATCATTTAGAAATAACAATACTAATGTTTTATCTCAGGAATTTTGTGGAATAACCATGATTTTTAATCACAGCTTTCCTGCGTCTTGGCATACTTTCCACCAGTCTTTCACACTGCTTTTGGGTGACCTTATGCCACTCCTGGTACAAAATATAAGCAGTTCTTCTTTGTTTGATGGCTTGTGACTATCCTTCTTCCTCTTAATTACATTCCAGAAGTTTTCACTGGGGTTCAGGTCTGGAGATTGGGCTGGTCATGACAGGGATTTGATGTGGTGGTCCTTCATGCACACATTGACCTAGCTGTGTGGCATGGCGCATTGTCCTGCTGGAAAAAACAATCCTCAGAGTTGGGGAACATTGCCTGAGCAGAAGGAATTAACTGTATTTCCAGGATAACCTTGTATGCGGCTTGATTCATACGTCCTTCGCAAAGATTAACCTGCCCAATTCCAGCCTTGCTGAAGCATCCCCAGATCATCACTGATCCTCCACCAAATTTCACAGTGGGTGTAAGACATTGTGGCTTGTACGCCTCTGCAGGTCTCCGTCTAACCATTAGACGATCAGGTGTTGGGTAAAGCTGAAAATTAGACTCGTCAGAGAAGATTACCTTACTCCAGTCCTCTATGGTCCAATCTATATATCTTTGGCAAACTTCAGCCTGGCTCTCCTTTGCTTCTCATTGATGAAAGGCTTCCCTGCCTCTAGGAGCCTGTTACGAACTGTTCTTGCCGTGCACTTCATCCCAGCTGCCATTTGCCATTCCTTTTGTAGGTCACTTGATGTCATCCTGCGGTTGCTGAGTGACATTCGCATAAGATGGCGGTCATACTGGTCAGTGGAGACGCTCACTATATCCCTCTGCTACTAAAGCCAGAATTGAGCTCTTCTTTTCCTCACTCAAGACTTTTCTTTTCAACCCCTTTGGCATGGTTAAAAGTTATTTTTTCATTCCTATTATTTTTGGGATATTACTAGCTCTTGTTTTGCCAATCAGCTTGTCCTATTGCAAGAGGATTGTGAACACCACAGCAGTGGCTTTTATACTTTCCTTCATGAAATAAGATTTGGTTCAGGTGATCACCTAATCAGAAGCACATTAAGTAGAATGAGGTGAACTCTGGTTGGAATTCAACTGACACTGGAATGGAATGGCTGTCAGACACGGAGAGAAGCGGATTTTTATACAACTGTGCAGTGGTCTCTTAATTTTTGCCAGAGCTGTATAGCATATGTACCCCCACATAGCACTACAATTGTACCCCTATATATAGCCCTGCAACCCCCATATATAGCCCTGCATATGTAACCCCCAGATAGCCCTGTAACCCCATATATAGTCCTGCATATGTGCCCCCACACAGCCCTGCAACTCCCATATATAGCCCTGCAACCCCTATATGTACCCCGCATATATACACCCATATATAGCCCTACATATGTACCCCTATATAGCCTTGCAACCCCATATGTACCCCCACATAGTCCTGCAACCCCACAGCCCTGAATATGTACCCCTCCACATAGCCCTGCAACCTCCATATGTACCCCCATGTAGTACATACAGCCCTGCATATGTACCCCTCATATTGCCCTGCATATGTACCCCATATAGTACATATAGCCCTACATATGTACCCCTATATAACCCTGCAACCCCCATATGTACCCACACATAGTCCTGTATATGTACCCCCATATAGTACATACAGCCTTGCATATGTACCCCCACATAACCCTGGAACCCCATATATAGCCCTGAAACCCCCATATATAGCCCTGCAACCCCACAGCCCTGCATACGTACCCCCATATATAGCCCTGCAACCCCAATATATAGCCCTGCATATGTACCCCCCAGATAGCCCTGCAACCCCACAGCCCCCAAACCCCCATATTACCCCTCACATAGTCATGCAACCACCCCACATTCCCAACTTTTGTCAAAAGTCCTCAGTGTGCAGGGAATCTTCATACATTAATTCATTTTATAAGCTTCTGATCAGCACAGGACGTGAACTCATGCCCCCACGTCCATAGGATGTTGCTCTACCACTGAGCCACAGCTTAAAATCAGAATTTGGTCATCTTGACCTCTATTGCAGGCACTGAACCCATTAACAATATACATGTCCATAGAGATACATTGGATATATAACAATGTATTTCTATGGTCCCTGTATACTGAGGTGAAGAAAAAAAAATTTTTTTTTCCTATAATAGTAGTAAAATCAATATATTTGCTTTCTCTGTGATCTGGACTCCACTAGGACTTGAGCTCATGTCCCCACATTCATAGGCTGTTGTTCTACCTGTCCACTCTGTCTCTGTATTACGAAGACTAAATCTTCTTGATGAAATCATGCCTGGAAGAGCCATAGCAAGATAACGTTGACGATCATTGGGCTCATTGTTCTGTCTGAGTACCCGAGTATTCCAATCTGCTCGACCCGAACAACGAGCACCCGAGCATTTTAGTGCTCGCTCATCACTACTATCTATCTGTTTGTCTATCCATCTATCTATTATCTATCTATTATCTGTCTATTATCTATCTATTATCTATCTATCTATTATCTGTCTATTATCTATTATCTATCTGTCTATTATCTATCTATTATGTATCTATCTACCTATTATCTGTCTATTATCTATTATCTATCTGTCTATTATCTATCTGTCTATTATCTATCTATTATCTATGTATTATCTATCTATTATCTATTCCTGTATATAATATTGCTTTATTAGTTGAAAAACTAACTTTAAATTACATAGAGAATTACAGTATGCAAAAGATGATGTTAAAAACTTATTGCATACGCATGTGATATGGATGCTAGTTGAGAAAAATGACTTTGTAGTCACATGACACTCGCCATCTTTTCTGGATCAACATCGGACTGATTTTTTTATACTCTAGTGTGACTCCAGCCTTATTGTTATATACAGTATGTGGTATAATGTGACTTCATTCATTGGCTTTGCAAATTTCCCAGAGGAGCATGCATGGCGTATAAGTCTCCTCACTGTGACATGCCAGGCCTGGCTTGTCACTTCCCACCTTACCCTTAGATTTCATGCACTGACCACACATCAGTTGTCCTAGTTCCCCAGGCTGCATGCTATGCCCAGACCTGGCCACAAGATGTCATAATCCGTCTATCCATTTTTTTTACGTCACCAAATTATTCTCATATATAACCCAGTAGAAATGAGAGTCAAGAGCGGGTCTGAATAAGAGCTGAGGTTACTGACATTTCTGTTCTACCTTTACCTGTGTCATATGCGCTGTCGTTACCACTTTGTCCTCAAGCCTTATTACTATTCAGGGTTGCCAACTTTATTTTGGCCAGTTTATAGAAAAAAAAAATTACACATTGGAAAACCAGAAATCATTATAATTATTAGTGATCCATGTCTGCATCTCATAATTCTGGTATGAAAACATCAGCTATATTCTCTGTAAACTGTAAAATGATGATAATTACAGTCAAAATAATCTGTATAAGTTTCTCCAGTTTTAAAAAAATCTTGAACACCTTAAATTTTCTTTTTATGGACAGGGCAAAAAAGTGCCCTAGTTTTACAGACTGTCCTGCAATTTGTAGGCAAATGGGAATCCTGTTGCTATTTTGTTTCCCAGGAAAGGCTAATTTCATGGAATCTGCAAAAGCACCCAAAAAAGACAACTCTTTTGTTTATCCTATTCACCCCCAGGTGAAAAAAGTCCAGGATGGCTCCAGCAGTTAAGGATGCTGAACGGCGGGGACGGCAAGGCGGCTGAGCTACCAGCGCCTCCCAAGCGCCCTAAGAGGTCCCGGCCTCCTGTGCTGCTGAGCCTGGAAATGACTCTGAGGGTGCAGCAGAAAGAGAGAGGGCCCACTAGGGACCCTCTGGAATTGACAGTGGATCACAAGAGCCGCTCGGCTGCACTGAGGTCTGGGAAGGAATCTGCACAGGAGAACCGGCCCCCTCCATGACAGTGCGCATGCGTCAGGAGATGCTGACATCACCATGCGTTGGCGTACTGACGTCACCACGTGATTGCGTGGTGACGCCATCGCGCGGTGACATGCGGACGTCACTCACGTGCAGAATTCTGGCCCCCGAGAGGAAGAGGATGACAGATATCTTGTACCCGGACGGGGTGGCAAGCAAAAGGAGAAGAGGTCTAGAAAGGACAATTCCAGGAGGCGTAGTATACCACACAAAAGGGACACGGATGGGTGTCAGAACCTTGCTTCTGGATGTCGTTCAGCAGGACCTGAGGATTACAATGGTGATGCAACAGAAACTGAGGTCAGATGAAAAGGATGGACTGGTACCATTGGATCAAGAGGGGGGACGGATGCACAGGGGATCCCCTTCTTAGGTTAACATTATTAACCTGGCTTAAAGTCACCTTCCAATAGCAAGGTGGCTTTAACCCATTATTAACCTATTCCCCACCGCTACAGGGCAATGAGAATAGACGGGCTAAGTGCCAGAAAGGGCGAATCTAATTATAGATTTGCCTTTTCTGGGGTGGCTGGGGGCAGATGTTAGTAGCCAGGGGGGACACTAAATAAATGCTTCCTCCCTAGGCTATTATTATCTGCCCCCACTCGCTGGCTTTGTCTGTCTGGTTCAGAAAATAGCGTGGGAGCCCACGCATTTTTTTCAACAAATTTACACCTCATATATATATATATATATATATATATGGTGTGACACATATATATATATATATATTTATAGTTCATACACTTCTACATAGTATAATAGCCGCTAATTCAATTTCCGGCTTTTCTGAAATTACAGACCCGACATGAAATGACACATCATTTACATACAGTTAACCATGTCATTTCATGTAGTTTGATATATGGTTTTCACTAACAATTACATGAGTGTATGTGTGCAAAATTTCAGACATGTAGGGGTTAATTAAAGGTGTAAATTCGTTGAAAAAAAATGCGTGGGTTCCCGCTGTATTTTCTCCACCAGACACACAAAGCAAGCGAGTGGGGGCAGATAATAATAGCCCAGAGAGGGACCATTATTTTTGGGCCCCCTACGGCTACTAACATCTGCCCCCAGACACCCCAGAAAAGGCAAATCTATAATTAGTTTAGTCCTTTCTGGCACTTAGCCCGTCTATTCCCATTGCCCTGTGGCGGTGGCGAATGGGTTAATAATGGGTTAAAGCCACCTTGCTATTGGAAGGTGACTTTAAGCCAGGTTAATAATTGAGAGCTGTCAATTAGACAACTATCAATTATTAATCCTATTGTATGAAATAAAAATAAAACACAAACACTTTAATTAAAAATAATTTTAATGAAATAATCACACAGTTTTTGACCATCTTTAATTTTACTGCCATTCCTTGCGAAGCCCTTGTTCTCCTGTAATAAAAATAAAATAATAAAGCAACATTATTCTTACCTATCTGGTGTTCAGTCAGGTCCCCCGATGTAATCCTTCTGAAAGGGTTAATGTTTACTGCAGGGACTGCAGCTAATGCTGCCAGCCTGTCACGCTGTATAGCAGATATATATATGTGATGACAGTAATCTATATCAAAAGGGCAACATACTATATAACATGCGCATAGATATATGATAACATAGATTTACCTGACAAAATGTCCAGTGGGTCAATACGGAATCCGTTATACGCTGTCTCCGGCTAGAGGGTGACCGGGGTCTATGCTGACCCTAAACTGGGGTCCTAACTAATCCCTCTACCTGGAGGTACTGTTAAAGGTACAGAGGTCCAGGCCACCAGCGTAAACCCTGTCTCCTATCAATCCCTGCCAACTGTAATCTAGTCCTAAGAAGGACCCTGATTACCACCAAAGGGAATGAACAGGTAACGGTTAATGAACAGAAAGACATACAAGAAAGACAAGAAATAAAGTCTTACATACAACACTCACACACAGTAGGAACACCTAAGGTCTCAGAGATAAACTATAAGCTATAAGAGTAAAAACAACTAAGGAGCTCTTAGCTTAAGTATTCTCAGAACCGATCCAGTCTGCTAGACTACATGAAGGCTTTCACCGGCATCTAACACCCAGACTGGCAGGGATATAAAGGAAGCTAATTAGAACATAATCAAAAGCAGCCGGGCGAGGCTGGACCTAGTCTTAGCAAAGAGCTAGGTAAAATTAACTCTCTCATTACCAAACACAAAGTAACAGCAACTCAGCTGCGAGAAGTCAGAATGTGCAATCGCGACGATCCTCGTGGCGATGCACCCATGACACAGCCTCACAGTAAACCCCCGAATGAATGAGTTCCTCTCCCAGCTGACAGGAGTGGAAGTGATTAGTGTGGAAAGCTTAATTGATTGCTTCTCACTTTCACTTCAGGTCAGCCGGGGACACCGCACAGCATCAGTGACATCAGAGGGAATCCCGGCTGACCTGAAGTGAAAGTGGAAAGCAATCAATGAAGCTTACCACAGTAATCAGTTCCTCTCCTGTCGCCGGGAGAGGAACTCATTCATTCGGGAGCTTACAACTGAGCAGGCAGCTTAGCTGCGCTGCTTGGCTGTAAGGCAGTTAACCCTTTGTGAAGGATTACAGCGTGGGACCTGACAGAGCGGCGGATAGGTAAGAATAATGTTGTTTTATTATTTTTTCTTTATTACAGGAGACCAAGGGCTTCTCAAGGATTACCAGTTAAATAAACGATGGTCAAAAAAATGTGTGTTTATTTCATTAAAATTATTTATTCTTCATGTGTGTGTGTGTTTTTTATTTCTTTCAATAGGATTAATAATTGATAGTTGTCCAATTGACAGCTCTCAATTATTAACCTGGCTTAAAGTCACCTTTCAATAGCAAGGTGGCTTTAACCCATTATTAACCCATTTGCCACCGCTACAGGGCAATGTGAATAGACCGGCAAAGTGCCAGAAAGGGCGCATCTAATTATAGATTTGCCTTTTCTGGGGTGGCTGCGGCAGATGTTAGTAGCCAGGGGGGCACAAAATAAATGCACCCACCCTCGGCTATTATTATCTGCCCCCACTCGCTGGCTTTGTCTGTCTGGTTTAGAAAATAGCGCGGGAGCCCACTCATTTTTTTTCAATGAATTTACACCTTTAATTAACCCCTACATGTGTGAAATTTTGCACACATACACTCATGTAATTGTTAGTGAAAACCATATATCAAACTACATGAAATGACATGGTTAACTGTATGTAAACAATGTGTAATTTCATGTCGGGTGGTTCTGTAATTTCACAAAAGCTGGCAATTGAATCAACGGCTATTTTACTATGTAGAAGTGTATGAACTATAAATATATGTATATATATGTGTCACAATGACATGTATATATATATATATATGTATTCTATGTGTGTATATCTAGTGTTTACAATGAAAGAAAGAGTTTATTTTAATTCCGATATTTCTATCCCATTGACTTGCATTGGTTTCCGGTATCGGAATCGGCGATACCCGATACTTTTTGGGTATCGGTCCGATCCAATCCGATCCGATATTTCATGATATCGGAAAGTATCGCTCAACACTAGCCCTCAGTAATGGCTTCTGTGCAGAAATTCGACTATAAAGGCCTGCTTCTCGTAGTCTCCTCTGGACAGTTGATGTTGAGATTTGTCTGCTTCCTGATGTCCATACAGTCATGGCCAAAAGTTTTGAGAATGACACAAATATTAATTTTTACAAAGTCTACTGCTTCACTTTTTCTAATGGCAATTTGCATATACTCCAGAATGTTATAAAGAGTGATCAGCTTAACAGCAATTACTTGCAAAGTCAATATTTGGCTAGAAAATGAACTTTATCCCCCAAAACACATTTCAACATCATTGCATTAAAAGGACCAGCTAACCTCTTTTCAGTGATTGCTCCATTAACACAGGTGTGGGTGTTGATGAGGACATGGCTGGAGATCAATCTGTCATGATTAAGTAAGAATGACACCACTGGACACTTTAAAAGGAGGCTGGTGCTTGGCATCATTGTTTCTCTTCTGTTAACCATGGTTATCTCTAAAGAAACACGTGCAGTCATCATTGCAATGCACAAAAATGGCCTAACAGGGAAGAGTATCGCAGCTAGAAAGATTGCACCTCAGTCAACAATCTATCGCATCATCAAAGGTGATAACTAAATGGCTCAGGGAACAAAACATAGAGATTTTGGGTCCATGGCCTGGAAACTCCCCAGATCTTAATCCCATTGAGAACTTGTGGTCAATCATCAAGAGATGGGTGGACAAACAAAAACCTAAAAGTTCTGACAAAATGAAAGCATTGATTGTGCAAGAATGGACTGCTATCAGTCAGGATTTGGTCCAGAAGTTGATTGAGAGCATGCCAGGGAGAATTGCAGAGGTCCTGAAGAAGAAGGGTCAACACTGCAAATATTGACTTGCTGCATTAACTCATTCTAACTGTCAATATAAGCTTTTGTTACTCATATGTTTGCAATTATATATTTCTGTCTGTGATAAAAACATCTGTCAAACACACATAAAAACCAGAGGGCAGCGGATCATGTGAAAATATAATATTTGTGTCATTCTCAAAACTTTTGGCCATGACTGTACATCATTTATGAGGGCTGTTATCTGACATGCTGTCAATTTGTGTTTTCTGAGGCTGGTCACTCTGATTAACTTATCCTCTGCAGCAGAGGTAATACTTGATCTCCCTTTCCTGGGGCAGTCCTTATGAGAGCCAGTTTCATCATAGCGATTGATGGTTTTCATGACTGCACTTGAGGCCACCTTCAAGGTTCTTCAAGATTCTACCAATTTTCTGCAATGACTGACTTTCATATCTTAAAATAATGGTCTCTTTACCTAGTTGAGTGCTTCTTTCCATGTCCTAGCCTGGAACAGTTGTGGAATAGGGCTCAGGACTGTATGAAACACCCTTGATAGTTGCAAATTCTTTGTAAAGGAAATTGACTTTTGACAAGGCATATCTATCCATTGGAAACCATTCCTAGTGTCTATGAAACTGCTTGACAGATTACAAGGATATGTATGACAGTATATGGTCAGTATTTCACATCACTATTTGTAAACCAAAATCAAGTAGGTCAAAAATGCAGAAGTTGTGCTCGTATTCCTTTTATACTTTTTCTCTTCCACATGCTCCACTCCTGGTTTTGGCTTACAAATACAATGTAAAATACTGACCAAATACTGAAGTGTGAATGTGGCCTTAGCTGTTATTAGAGTAAAAAGAGGTGGTAACTTTGAATCTAAGGTTAAACACATATTCTGGTTTGTTTCAGACATTTTTCTTTACTCCTTGTTTCCAAACGTGTTCCTTTGTGGTTTTGCTGCCTTCAGTCTGAATTTACAATGTGCAAGTTCCAATAAGCATAAGGAAAACTATTGCCTGAACAGGTGTGTCCAAACTTTTGATCAGTATTTTATAAAACAACATATTCAGCATTCCAAGCCTAATAAAGTCTCATCTTTCAAAACATAAAAACTATTTATTCAGTACAGTAAATGCAATAAAAAAAGAAAACAAAAATGAAAATTCTGGCTAAAATTGCTGTTTTACAGCCTCTAAAAACTACAATAAAAAGCAAGCAAAATATTGTATATACCCTGAATAGTACCAATAAAAACTACAATTTCCCAGCGAAAAACAAGCCTTCATACAGCTCTTTTAACGGTATAATAAGGAATAATAATAATAAAAAAAAATTCGGCAACACAACCAAATTTTTCTTTTTGCAAAGTTCTGATTTTACTAAAATAAAAATAAAACTATACAAGTTTGGTATCACTGTAATTGTACTAACCCGGAGAATAACATAGACAAACATAAACCCACAAATTTACCCCCAAAATTTAATTGTTGAACAGCACTCTGAAAGCCGAAAAAATCTAGCAGGAATGAAGCAAGATCCTTACTTAAGCGAATACGTGAGGATCAGACGGAGTTTTCAATTTTGCAATTTTTCTTGCTGCAATTAAAAAAAAAATAAATGATTAATTTGCCAAAATACATATCACCCTCATTCTAAGAAAACATCCTCTTTGCAAAACATATCCAGTTTCTTGTATTTGCGATGTTTCCGTGTTTTTTTATGGTAGCAGGAAAAGTTTGATGTGTCCCCTGGGTATTGTTTAATTCTATAATATGCTTGCAGGTTAAGAAGCCACGTACCACAACAATTTTTAATTGTAAAATCTCATATTTTGAGAACATTCCTTGGCATGGCAAAACATCTATTCTTTAATGATGTTTGTATAAAGGTCTGAATTCTAACACTGACTCTGCCGTATTTTTTGGATCATGGAATCTAAAATAACACACAACCTTATATATACTGAGATGGGTAAAGAAATATTTATTGTTTTTCATATTTTTCAAACTAAAAACTTTTTGATCTTTTTTTATGACAGCGCCATTGTCCATTTCTTGCCACTTTAGAGTAATTTTTTAAGGAGTGAATTCACAACTGTGATTTTATCACTATTTTTTGTTTAGTTTTTTCCTACTCGTCTTTTAAGAATCGTATCCAAGCTTCAATGGCACCATTTATTGTACTGAAAAATAAGAAAAAAAAAATACAAATGGGGTGAAATGGGTGAAAAAAAAATGTAATTCTACAATAGTTTTTTGGGGTTGTGTTTTCACGGTTTTCATTGTGTCAGGAAAAAAAAAAACACCTGCCATCATGATTCTCCACGTCAGTACAATTACAGCAATAAAATGAAAAATAAACCTTTGTTCTGCCCATCAGTCTGGTTATCGAGACAGCAAATTTATAAAGATTTTTTTTTTTACGTCTTAAAAATTTTAAAAAATTGCATTCTCTATATTTGTATATTACCTTTACAGTTTATTAAAGGGAATCTCTTGTGGGAATTTTGCTACCTTGTCTGAGAGCAAAATGTAAATGCATATTAAACACATGACCATTATACAGAGAAAACAAAAAACAAGAAACAAATATCCTAAAATAAAATAAAAAATATATTGCAAAACATGCATGAGGTTGTAATAATAATGATAATAAGGGTATTTGGTAAACATAATTTTGATCAAAAGAATGTACAAGCCATCCCACCACGTCAAGGCAACCCTTTGTGGGACAGTCCTAACTCTTGTATTAAAAACCTTTCCACTTGTCAAGTGACAAATGTGAACAAGGCAGAGAGACTGAACCCAGCAGTAAAAGCATAGGCCAGACAGGATGGATTTCTCAGCTCAGAAGCAGGGCGGTCACACCCTTATATGCACAAGATGCACTAAGAACTAAATGAAAAACTAGGTCTGAACTGAAAAAGTAAGTTGATGTGTATGCAAAATGTAAATGCATACTAAACACATGACCATTATACAGAGAAAACAAAAAACAAGAAACCAATATCCTAAAATAAAATAAAAAATATATTGCAAAACATGCATGAGGTTGTAATAATAATGATAATAAGGGTATTTGGTAAACATAATTTTGATCAAAAGAATGTACAAGCCATCCCGCCACGTCAAGGAAACCCTTTGTGGGACAGTCCTAACTCTTGTGCATACACATCAACTTATTTTTCAGTTCAGACCTAGTTTTTCATTTAGTTCTTAGTGCATCTTGTGCATATAAGGGTGTGACCGCCCTGCTTCTGAGCTGAAAAATCCATCCTGTCTGGCCTATGCTTTTACTGGTGGGTTCAGTCTATCTGTCCTTGTTCACATTTGTCACTTGACAGGTGGAAAGGTTTTTAACCCCTTACTGCCATCGGACGTACTATCCCGTCCATGGTACCTGGGCACGTATGACCGGGGACGGGATAGTACGTCTCGTGCGATCGGACGCGCTCCCTGGGGGAGCGCAGCCGATCGCGGCCGGGTGTCAGCTGATTATCACAGCTGACACCCATGACTGTGTGTCAGGAGCGGTCACGGACCGCTCCCGGCACATTAACCCCTTGCACACCGCGATCAAACATGATCGCGGTGTACTGGGGGCACAGGGGAGGATTGCGCAGGGTGGGGGCTCCCTGCGCGCCCCCCTGAGACCATCAGAGCAGCGCGATGTGATCGCGCTGTTCTGAGGGCTTCCTCCCTCCCAGGACCCGGATCCAAGATGGCGCCGGGGTCCTGGAGGGAGGCGGCTACCTCAGTGCCTGCCGAGAGCAGGCACTGAGAAGCCTGCTACACTGCCTGAGCGATCGCTGGTGTGACAGAGTGCTGTGCACACTGTCAAACCAGCGATCTGATAAAATACAGTGATGTCCCACCCTGGGACAAAGTAAAAAAGTTAAAAAAATAAAAATAAACATGTTTTAAAAAAAAATCCAAAATAAATAAAAAAATATATATATATTCCCCAATAAATTCATTCTTCCTGTAAATAAAAAAAACAAAGCAATAAAAGTACACATATTTGGTATCGCCGCGTCCGTAACGACTCCCCCTATAAAATTGTCCCACTAGTTAACCCCTTTAGTGAACCCCTTAAAAAAAAAAAAAAAAACGAAGCAAAAAATCAATGCTTTATCATCATACCGCCGAACAAAAAGTGGAATAACACGCGATCAAAAAGACCGATATAATAAAACATGGTACTGCTGAAAACGTCATCTTGTCCCGCAAAAAACGAGCCATCATACAGCATCATCAGCAAAAAAATAAAAAAGTTATAGCTCACAGTATAAAGCGATGCAAAAATAATTATTTTTTATATAAAATTGTTTTTTATTCTATAAAAACGCCAAAACATGAAAAAATGATATAAATGAGGTATCGCCATAATCGTACTGACCCGAAGAATAAAACTGCTTTATCAATTTTACCACACGCGGAACGGTATAAACACCTCCCCCAAAAGAAATTCATGAATTGCTGATTTTTGTTCATTCTAACCTCCCAAAAATCGAAATAAAAAGCGATCAAAAAACGTCACGTGCTCAAAAATGGTACCAATAAAAACGTCAACTCGTCCCGCAAAAAATAAGACCTCACATGACTCTGTGGGCCAAAATATGCAAAAATTATAGCTCTCAAAATGTGATGATGCAAAAACTATTTTTGCAATAAAAAGCGTCTTTTAGCGTGACAGCTGCCAATCATAAAAACCCGCTATAAATAGTAAATCAAACCCCCTTTATCACCCCCTTAGTAAGGGAAAAATAATAAAATTAAAAAAAAGTATTTATTTCCATTTTCCCATTAGGGTTAGGGTTAGGGTTGCGGCTAAAGTTAGGGTTAGGGTTGGCGCTAAAGTTAGGATTAGGGTTAGGGTTGGGATTAGGGGTGTGTTAGGGTTAGGTTTGTGGTTAGGGTTGGGACTAGGGTTAGGGGTGTGTTGGGGTTAGGGTTGGAGTTAGAATTGGGGGGTTTCCGCTGTTTAGGCACATCAGGGGCTCTCCAAATGTGACATGGCGTCTGATCTCAATTCCAGCCAATTCTGCGTTGAAAAAGTCAAACGGTGCTCCTTCACTTCTCAGCTCTGCCATGCGTCCAAACAGTAGTTTATCCCCACATATGGGGTATCAGCGTACTCTGGACCCCAAGAGTTATTGTGCAATTTGTCCTATTTCTTCTGTTACCCTTGGGAAAATAAAAAACTGGGGGTGAAAATATAATTTTTGTACAAAAATATTTTTTTTTTGTTTTTACGGCTGTACATTATAAACTTCTGTGAAGCACTTGGGGCTTCATAGCGCTCACCACACATCTAGATAAGTTCCTTGTGGGGTCTATTTTCCAAAATGGGGTCACTTGTTGGGGATTTCCACTGTTTAGGTGCATCAGGGGCTCTCCAAATGCGACATGACGCCCCCAGACCATTCCATCAAAGTCTGCAATCCAAAACGTCACTACTTCCCTTCCAAGCCCCAACGTGTACCCATACAGTAGTTTTCTCCCACATATTGGATATCAGCGTACTCAGGACAAATTGGACAACAACTTTTGGGGTCCAATTTCTCCTGTTACCCTTGTAAAAATTAAATATTGGGGCAAAAAAATCATTTTTGCAAAAAAAAAAAAAGATTTTTTATTTTTACGGCTGTGCGTTATAAACTTCTGTGAAGCACTTCGGGGTTCAAAGTGCTCACCACACATCTAGACAAGTTCCTTGTGGGGTCTATTTTCCAAAATGGGGTCACTTGTGGGGGGTTTCCACTGTTTAGGCGCATCAGGGGCTCTCCAAAGGCGACATGACGCCCCCAGACCATTCCATCAAAGTCTGCAATCCAAAATGTCACTACTTCCCTTCCGAGCCCTGACGTGCGCCCATACAGTAGTTTTCTCCCACATATTGGGTATCAGCGTACTCAGGACAAATTGGACAACAACTTTTGGGTTCCAATTTCTTCTGTTACCCTTGTGAAAATAAAATATTGGGGGCGAAAAAATCATTTTTGTAAAAAAAAAAAAAAGATTTTTTATTTACGGCTGTACGTTATAAACTTTAGTGAAACACCTGGGGGTTAAAAGTTCTCACCACACATCTAGATAAGTTCCTTGAGGGGTCTAGTTTCCAAAATGGTGTCATTTATGGGGGTTTCCACTGTTTAGGCAGATCAGGAGCTCTCCAAACACGACATGGCGTCCAGCCAATTCTGCGTTGAAAAAGTCAGACGGCGCTCCTTCCCTTCCAAACTCTGCCATGCACCCAAACAGTGGTTTACCCCCACATATGGGGTATCAGCGCACTCAGGACAAATTGCACAATAACTTTTGGAGTCTTGTTACCCTTGGAAAAATAAAAATTGGGGTGAAAAGATCATTTTTGTGGAAAAAATATGATTTTTAAATTTTACGGCTCTACGTTATAAACTTGTGTGAAGCACTTGGGGGTTCAAATTGCTCACCAAAGATCTAGAAAAGTTCCTTAGGGGGTCTAGTTTCCCAAATGGGGTCACTTGTGGGGGTTTCCACTGTTTAGGCACATCAGGGGCTCTCCAAATGCAACATGGCATCCAATCTCAATTCCAGCCAATTTTGGTTGGAAAAAGTCAAATGGTGCTCCTTAGAATCCGAGCTCTGCCGTGCGCCAAAACAGTGGTTCCCCCCCACATATGGGGTATCAGCGTACTCAGGACAAATTGGACAACAACTTATGTGGTCCAATTTCTCCTGTTACCCTTGGGAAAATAAAAAATTAGTGACTAAAAGATAATTTTTGTGGGAAAAAAATAGGATTTTTTATTTTCATGCCCGGGCATTATAAACTTGTGTGAAGCACTTGGGGGTTCAAAGTGCTCACCAAAGATCTAGATAAGTTCCTTAGGGGGTCTGGTTTCCAAAATGCACTGCACCCAAACAGTTCCCCCCCCCACATATGGGGTATCAGCGTATTCAGGACAAATTGGACAACAACTTTTGGGGTCCAAATTCCTTGGGAAAATTCAAAAATTTGGGACTAAAAAATCATTTTTGTGGAAAATTTTTTTTTTTTTTTCACACCCAGGCATTATAAGCTTTTGTGAAACACTTGGGGGTTCAAAGTGCTCACAACAGATCTAGATAAGTACCTTAGGGGGTCTAGTTTCCAAAATGGTGTCACTTGTGGGGGTTTCCACTGTTTAGGCGCATCAGGGGCTCTCCAAACACGACATGGCGTCCAATCTCAATTCCCGCCAATTTTAGTTTGAAAAAGTCAAACGGCGCTCCTTCCCTTACGAGCTCTGCCGTGTGCCCAAACAGTGGTTTTCCCCCACATATTGGGTATTGGCGTACTCAGGAGAAATTGCATAACAACCTTATCTGTCCATTTTCTCCTTTTACCCTTGTGAAAATAAAAAAAAAGTTTGTAAAAGATCATTTTTGTGGCTAAAAAGTTAAATATTCATTTTTTCCTTCCACGTTGCTTTAGTTCCTGTGAAGCACCTGAAGGGTTAATAATCTTCTTGAATGTGGTTTTGAGTACCTTGAGGGGTGCAGTTTTTAGAATGGTGTCACTTTTGGGTATTTTCTGCTATATAGACCCCTCAAAGTGACTTCAAATGTGAGGTGGTCCCTAAAAAAAATGGCTTTGTAAATTTTGTTGTAAAAATGAGAAATCGCTGGTCAACTTTTAACCCTTATAACTTCCTAACAAAAAAAAATTTTGGTTCCAAAATTGTGCTGATGTAAAGTAGACATGTGGGAAATTTTATTTCTTGACTATTTTGTGTGATATATTTCTCTGTTTTAAGGGAATAAAAATTCAAAGTTTGAAAATTGCAAAATTTTAAAAATTTTCACCATATTTGCGTTTTTTTTCAAAAATAAACGCAAGTTATATCAAAGAAATTTTACTTCTAACGTGAAGTACAATATGTCACGAGAAAACAATCTCAGAATCGCGAAGATCCGTTGAAGCGTTCCAGAGTTATAACCTCATAAAGAGACAGTGGTCAGAATTGTAAAAATTGGCCCGGTCATTAACGTGCAAACCACCCTTGGGGGTGAAGGTTTTTAATACAAGAGTTAGGACTGTCCCACAAAGGGTTGCCTTGACGTGGCGGGATGGCTTGTACATTCTTTTGATCAAAATTATGTTTACCAAATACCCTTATTATCATTATTATTACAACCTCATGCATGTTTTGCAATATATTTTTTATTTTAGGATATTTGTTTCTTGTTTTTTGTTTTCCTTGTCTGAGAGCAGTATAATGTAGGGGCAGACACCCTGATTCCATCGATGTGTCACTTTCTGGGCTGCTTGCTGTAGATTTACAGTATAAAATAATTGTTTTATCAGCAGGAGATTATTACTAGAAGACTAGCAAATCTGCTGCCAGGTAGTCCAACCCCGCCCCCATCACTGATTGGCAGCTTTCTGCCTTTGCAGAGTCCACACAGGAAGCTGCCAATCAGTGGTGTGGGCGGGGTTATGCAGAGCTCAGCAGTCAGATAACTGACAGATCTGCAGCAGATAAACCGGTTTTTAATCTAAACTACAGCCCCCAGTAAAGTAAGGGACACATCGGTGGAATCAGGGTCTCTGCCCCTACATTATGCTGCTCTCAGATGGAGCAGCAAAAACCTGGTGACAGATTCCACTTTAAGCCAGGAATGGGGCTGGTTTAGCAATTGAAACATGCAGACAGATAGCCCCCTTTACACACTGCTGCTGGAAATACTGTCCTGTGTCAAAGACAGAATTGGAAGCTAAACTACTTTTATGGAGTGGTTATAAGAGGATTGGAGATTAAATAAAAATATTTTTTAGTGATATAATTGACTATATACAACTGATGAATTAACATTTTTTTTCCTTTAGGTTTCCTGCATCAAATCCAAAGGGAACAATGATGGGGCTCCAAACTGGGCCCCGACAATGTGAACTGTGCCAAAGTGACAACTTGGCAGGAAAGAATAAGGTAATATTTTGCCTATAATACTTTTTCAACAGTCAGGTTTGGCATTCAAGACTAAGACCCACTATTAGTATTTGCTTGCCTATGGACACACCAGCGTATACGGCAATAAATAGTCCTGTACATATGCATTGTATGAATGTAGCTGAATAAGTGACTACATGAAATTGTTAGCAACTTTAAAAGAGAAGAACATGACTTTCATTTTATTTTTATATATACTTTTATATTAATGCAATGTGCTTTACAGTTTATTTAACATTCATCAGAGTATACATATGCCATGACTGTCTGACGACCATGTGAGGCTGAAAGGGAAACTGGCAGGACTTTATGGCCCAGATTCATCATTTGCGATTTATTGTAGTCATTATTCTTTTTTTGTCTCTTATGGTATTTGTTGACTTTTTTTGGCGTAAAATCAAAAATGCTATTTATTTTTATCTGTAACCATTTTTTGTGACTTTTAGCTTCAAAAGGAGCAAAACCTTAAAAAAAGTTGCATGTTAGTCTTAAAATGCACCGAATTAAAAACTCTGCCAGAAAATTTATTCCGGGCAGGGACTGGAATGAGATGCGCTTTAAAACAAATGCAAGATAAAACACTATGGTGAAAGTAGCGCAAATAGGGTCTTATCCAACAAACATTCTAAGTATTTTGATGAGATTGTACTAACCTGAGCCGTAGTATTAAACGTTTTAAGTTGATGTTCAGCTATTGCGGATCCTTGGGTTGTCAAAACCGATGAATATCAGCAGGGCCGGCGTCAGCACCCGGCACACTCGGGCAAGTGCCAGGGCCCTGAGCAGGCGGGGGGGGCCCACTCGCCGTCTGGCACCCCGGTGCCCGTTAGTGGTGTCAGCGCCGCCACTGGGCCCCCCCCGCTTGCTCAGGGCCCCGGCAGCAGCCGGCGCAATACTTACCTCTCCCCGTGCCTCCGCTGCCGCAGCTCCGAGCTCCAGGGGGCGCCTGCGCTTACTCTGAGGAGGGAGGCTACCCCAACTCCTGCTACATAATTAAGACATGTACTACCTTATATTATACCCTGATATTAGTGTGTTTTACTGCACAATTGGTGGTCTTGTATTTATTTCTATGTAGCTACATGGTGGGCCCCAAGAATGATTTTCTCTGGTGGGCCCAAGGTGTTCCAGTCAGACGCTGGAAGGCAATGATGATGATATTAATGGGGAGGCAATGATAATGATGATGGGGAGGCAATGATAATGGGAAGGCAATGATGATGATGATATTAATGGGGAGGCAATGATAATGATGATGATGGGGAGGCAATGATAATGGGAAGGCAATGATGATGATGATGATATTAATGGGGAGGCAATGATGATGATAGGGAGTCAATGATGATGATGATGGGCAGGAAATGATGATGAGAGGAGACAATGATGATGATAATGGGCAGGCAATGATGATGATAATGGGGAGTCTTTCCACAGCGCCCTTTCCTGAGCCGTAACAGTGCAGAACGCAGCACAGTGTAGAGGAGAGCTCCATATTTTGTATGGAGCATTATATGTGGTCCAGTATCCTGTATGGAGCATTATATTGGGTCCAGTATTCTGTATGGAGCATTATGTGGGGGATGGCGGGGTGACATCCTGCATGGGGTATTATATGGGTGATGAGGGGGAGACTATGTGGTGCCCATAATATTGTATGGAGGACTGTACTGTCCAGTCTGTACTGTGCGCTGTGAGGATTTGGCGGTTTTTGAGCTATTGTACAATTTACAATAGATATCACTAATGTAATGGAAGAAGTGAAGTGTTTGGCGTTGTACTATACCTATATTTCTCTGCAGTATCTGTGCATCATGAATCGTGGTCTGTGTTAAGGGGGCCCACTGAGACTCTTTCGTCCGGGGCCCATAAAAACCTGGAGCCGGCCCTGAATATCAGGATCAACGAGTTTCAAAGTGACAGTCACTGCTTCAGGAAACAACCAAATACTTATGTGTGTGGCATAGGTATGTGGTTGTTTCCTGAAGAAGAGAAACGAGTTGAATAAAAACCGCAAGTTAATAAATTTCTTTGAGCTGACATCTTCAATAATCGGCAGCGCGGGAGGTATCCACAAATTCTCCAGATCATGTTAAAAAAAATGCAACATTTGGTGCTAGTCACATTTCATGAATCTGTCTAAAACATCTGGATAAGCAAAGTTGTCACAAAAAACTAAAAAAAGACTGAAAGAAGAAAGACAACATAAAAAGTGGCGCAACATATATAGAGAATGAGAAGCAAGTACGAAAACCAATAAAAAAGAGCAAATTACTCTAGAAAAAAAAGAAGAAACAACAACAATGAAATGGAACATAGTTTCCTAGTTGGAGATTTTAATTAATGGGGCATTTATTTTAACATCAGGCTCCAGCTGGTAGGTTCAACACAAGAAAAGCTTTTCTGTGATGTCAGACATGTATGAAACGGATTAACTGACTAACTCATTTCCTTTCGTCAGCACCCTTACCTGTTGATTCATAGATAGAGAAGAGGGATGTCTTGGCTATTGTCAGCATCACAAATCAAGAAATAAGCCACTGCCAGAGCAGTTTGGCAGCAGCTTTCTCCTCTCTACCTTTTGAAAACACATGAATGCTCAGCTTAGTGGATCGTTCATGTATATGGGGGAGTTGGGCAAGTGTTTTACCCTCAGTTAGGTGTATAGGGGCCAAAGAGTTTGACTTTAAGGCAACGTTTCCACAGTGAGTTTTTGATGTTGCAGAATTTCTGCACCATTTTCTGCACCTATTATTTAAATTAGTTTACTTGCCATTTTTTATTGTCTATGTGTTTTTTAACATAGGCTTTATCTATTTATTTTACTATGCGTTTTTTGTCTCTTGCTGGTGTGTCAACCTATAAATAAAGCTGCTTTGTTTTTTAATTCTTCCTGGTATTTGGCTTTGATAAAACTTTACTGATATACTTAGGATAGCATGCATTTTTTTTATATGTTTCCGCCAAGGAAACTCACTAAAAGCGCATTTGCATTTCTTACCTGCGGATTTCACGCATCTAATGCAAGTCTATGGGTAAAATACGCAGAGAAAACTCCAGAATGAATCAGTAAAATCTGTATAAAAAAATACCAGTAAGAGAAACTGCTATGTTGCGGATTTAAAACATGCACCGTAGATCAGTTTACGCTGAGTAAAAAAAAAAAAGCACAGTGGGCGCGAGATTTCTATTAATCCCATCTACTTTGTGGAACTGTAAGACGCTGCGCTTTTGATGCAGCAAATATATGCGTCAAAAACGCACCAAAAGTTCATCGTGGGAACGTAGCCTAAAGACGTTTTCTGCTTTCAGAAATCCTGTGTCCTCAAACACAGCTTGTTTTAAAAAAACAAACCTTGATGCTTACTCACCCTCCCCAGGTCCAGCACAGACTCTCCGCCACTGCTCGGTATTTGTTTGCAGCAGTGATGACTGCCACCAATGAGCGAGCTTAGCGGCTCTGAACAGCTTGTGCCGTCTTGTCGGGCAGAGGCGCTGCAGTGCTGGCGATGTGACATCACTGCCGCAGGCAATAACAGAGAACAGGAGGAAAGGAGGAGACTCAGCGTTTGGACCCCGGGAGGGTGAGTAAAGCATTTTTTTAGGTAATCTGAAAAGGGAAAACTTCTTTAAACGTCCTACATAAGCATTGCATAACCTGCAGCAATCTTCTCTTCAACCTCAGATTTTTCCTAGCAGTCTTGTTAATACAATACATTATCTCATGAATCATCCAGAATGTTCCCGAATTAAATTACACTCTCAATATCTTCTTGTGCAACCTTGCAGAATGACTTGCTCACACGAAACATAGTAAAACAAATCGAAAAAAAAAAAGAAATAAAAATAAAAAAAAAAATCTCATAAAGCGTAATTGGAGTCTGGACAGTGACGGAGACCATCGTGTCTTCAACGAGACCGTTAAAACAGAGCACATAATAAATGTGTCCGGTAAGAGGCTGGTTCTCCTACAACTACAGTGTTTCAGCAATAATGGGAGTAGTATTTACAAAATATTCCTATGGCCCGGGTGTACTGTTGTCAAAAGAAATGAAATGGTTACATATTAATAGAATTTATATGCGTGACACGCAACAGTAAACATTATAGGGCCATTTTAGGGCTATTTCCTCTTGGCAACGGCATATCAGCCAATGAAGCGAATTGCAATATAACCTGGGAGATTCTTGCTGATAACCGGACAGTAGTTTCTTAGGGACCTTTTAGTTGGACAGACCGTAGCTGTTAAAAGACCACCCATTGGCTACATGTCAGTCTTTCCGTAATTGTTTCGACTGGCTGCGTATCCTTGTGCACAAAATGATGGTTAAAGGGAATCTGCCACTTGGTTTTTACTAAATCTAAAGCCACCACCTTTATCGCCTCTTATATCACAGTCCAAAAACCTGTATATAAACCTCCAATCCCCTCTGCGTATCCCAAAAAATACCATTTCATAATCCCCCAATATGGCTCGGTCTGGTCCGATGAGCATCACTCGTCTTGCTCAGTGCTTCCTCTCTCCCCGCAATCACCATCTTTCTGCCTTGCCTGATATGAATGACGCAATCTTCACAGTGCCGCCACTCTTACTTCTGCGTAGGCGTGATTCGCTCTGCCCTGCCAAGGGAAAGGCAGTGTATTGCAATGAGCATTCGCCAGCTTTACGTCTGGGTCATCAGCTCTCTTTGTCCTCTCCCGGTGCATCCCCCATTTCTTTACTCTAGGAGAGGAGTACACATACACCGGAGAGAGATTGACGGCGTTGTGTGGATGGAGTAGGATCCATATCAATCAATTCAGTAGGACTGGGATAGATGAGGCACTGAGCAAGATCAGCAACACTCACCAGACCAGACCAGACAGATGGAGACGTTGCAAAAGATAATTTTTTGGATATGTAGAAGCAGTTGGGGTCTTATATACAGGTTGCTGGACTGTGGTGAAAGAGTTGTTAAAGTTGGCGGCTTTAGTTTATATTGGGAAAACCCGGTGGCAGATACCCTTTCATACCATGTACACAGAACATCATGTTCTCGGCAGCACATGTCCTGTTTACATAGGACGTTGTGCTGCCGAGGACTATGATTTTTACACAAGAATCTGTTGTGTGATTGTTAGCCTGTTTAGACAGGTTGATAATCAGAAAATAATTCTCAGCGTGTCTAAATGGACATTTACTCATGCTAGATAGTAAAAAAAAGTAGAACATGCTGATCAGCTGTGGAGCTAGATCATGATCACTTAAAAAAATAAGCATCATTAAAATTTGGTCTTATTCTGTAGCCATGTGTAACCGAATTGTACAGTTAAGCTGTACCTGTTTAACCGGACTCCTGTCTTGTCTGAAGCTACAGCCGGACCCGATCCCATGGACGGGGAGGTAGAAAGTACTCCTGAAGGAACATTGATTAAAGAACCAACTCCACCGCACCACACACTCATGACTGACTCCTGTTTAAGGCCGGTTTCACACGTCCTGATATTTCCAGTACTGGAAAAAACGGTACCGGAGATATCAGTGTCCGTGTGGCCGTGTCTCATGAATGTGATATTTGTGGCACACGTATGCCGCATCAGTACCACACGGACGGCCGCCGGGGAAGAAGCGCTACAGTAAGCGCTGGTCCCCGGCGGCAGGTGCTGAAGATGCTCTCATCATTCTCCCTTGCTATGCCGGCGATCAACGCGAGCAGGGGAGAATGATGAGAGTTATATTAAAGTCAGAAAGATGGCAGCAGGTGTCGGGTAATGGGAGTAATAGTCCCAAAAGCCCCCACCTGCTGCCATCTTTCTAACTTTAATATAACTCTCATCATTCTCCCCTGCTCGCGTTGATCGCCGGCACAGCAAGGGAGAATGATGAGAGTGTCATCAGCACCTGCCGCCAGGGAACAGCGCTTACTGTAGCGCTTCTTCCCGGCGCTGATGCGTGTCACATGGAGGATATCAATGTGTGTTCTCCGTATGCAGGATGGTTTGTCGCCCGTACTGCCGGTATAAAAGGACATGTCAGCGTGTTTTGCCCACGGACACACAGTCCCTGAAAACACACTGACATGTGCACAGACCCATTCATTTGAATGGGTCTACGTGTGTCAGTGTGAAAACTGTCACCACAAGTACTGACGTGTGAAAGAAGCCTAAAAGAGAGGTTTTAGGGCAGCCAGAACTCAGTTCCAGCCCACAGCAAACCGGCCCTGTGCCCCCCTTTTCATGGACCCTGCTCGCACTACTGAGCCCTGACCTCAACCCCATCCAACACCTTTAGGATGAACTTGAACAGAGATAGTGGGTCTTCTCCTCCAACATTAGTGACACAAAAACTATAAAATCTTGTAGAAGGCTTCCCAGAAGAGTGGATGAGGTTATAACTGCAAAGGGGCCAACTCCATAACAAAGTCTATCAATGTATAATTGGATGCTATAAATCTCCTGTAGGGGTAATGTGTATTGTGCCAATATTTTTGTCCATATATTTCTTGTGTGCTTTGTCATAAAACTCCATGCGGTGTTCAGAAAGTTTGTTTTTGTAATGCTAGCGGAGCGGAATCTGAAGCTGGCTCATCACCGGGTACGAGCCCTTATTAATCTGTGATAACTGTACAAACAATTATTATCTGCATTCAGATATAGGAAAGATGTGTATCTTCTTACCGTGTTAGCCAGTAGATAGAAAAATATTTAGACTTGAGAGTCCTCAGTGGTTGATACCTTTTAATGGCTAACTGAAAAGATGGTAACAAATTGCAAGCTTTCGAGACTACTCAGGTCTCTTCATCAGGCATAGACTAATACAACATCTGAAGAATCACATATTTATACACAAAATAGCACAGAAAAAATGCAATAGGTAGGACAAGTGACGTGAAGCAGAACTGTCATTATGGCAGAGGGATTAACATAAATATGACTAGTTCATAGATAAGGAGTGAAGGTTTTATTACCCTCTGATTGGGGTCTGGTATTGTGTTGTGATGACCCTAAAAGGTCAGGGAGGCAGATTCCTTAATTGTTGTAGAACGACATAAAACTCTGGGATATATTCATCCCAGCACTAAGAGTGTCAAAGGTCATCATAAGTTTATATTCCCAGACTTTTCTATCCTTCTCAGATTTGAAGTTAGATTTTAATACAAGTAATTCCATATCTGTCATGCTATGACCGGGCATACAAAAGTGTTTGGCCACAGGTAAATCCATTCTTTTTTCTCTTATCGTGTGGCGATGAGAATTCATCCTTGTTCTCAGTTTTTGCCCGGTCTCCCCCACATACAGACCCCCGGTTGGACATTTAGTACATATGATTAGGTACACCACATTAGATGTGATGCAGCTGAAAGTACCTGGTATCTTGTAGTCCTGATGGGAGTTGGGGATCTTTATCCTGTCCGTGGTCATTATAGATGTACAGGTCTTGCATTTCTTTTGTCTGCAAGGAAAGGTTCCTGCAGCTGTTGGGGAGGACAGGGAGCTTCTGACAATGATGCTTCTTAGATTTGGGGGCTGCCTAAAACATAGTAGTGGGGGGTCTGGAAATATGGATTGTAATCGGGCATCTTTTTGTAGTAAAGGTTGTAGTTTCCGTGCAGCTCCCCTTAGCATCTCCAGACTTGGATTGTAGGTGACCACTAGAGGCACCCGGTTATTTTCTTCTTTAGCTTTGTAATGTAGCAGGTGATTCCTTGATATTCTGGTGGCTCTTGTAATTTGGTTTTCAATTGTTCTTGGATGGTAGCCCTGGTTCAAAAAAGTCTTTCTGAGGCGACCAAGGTGTTCATCTCTATCCATGGGGTTGGAACATATACGGTTGTATCTGATGGCTTGGCTGTAGACAATAGAGTTTTTTATGTGTTTAGGATGGAAACTGTCCCATTTAAGATATGTTGGACGGTCGATTGGCTTCTGATACAGGGATGTCTCTATTTCATTGTTCTTTAGCTTAATGGTGGTGTCTAAAAAGTTAATTTCAGTGCTGGAGTAGTTAAGTGTTAAGTTGATGGTGGGATGAAATTGATTGAACTGTTCATGGAACGTCTTTAGCTGTTGTTCAGACTCCGTCCAGATGATTAAAATGTCATCAATGTAGCGGTAGTAGGCCCGAGGCCTGATGGGGCTGTATGTGGGGGAGACCGGGCAAAAACTGAGAACAAGGATGAATTCTCATCGCCACACGATAAGAGAAAAAAGAATGGATTTACCTGTGGCCAAACACTTTTGTATGCCCGGTCATAGCATGACAGATATGGAATTACTTGTATTAAAATCTAACTTCAAATCTGAGAAGGATAGAAAAGTCTGGGAATATAAACTTATGATGACCTTTGACACTCTTAGTGCTGGGATGAATATATCCCAGAGTTTTATGTCGTTCTACAACAATTAAGGAATCTGCCTCCCTGACCTTTTAGGGTCATCACAACACAATACCAGACCCCAATCAGAGGGTAATAAAACCTTCACTCCTTATCTATGAACTAGTCATATTTATGTTAATCCCTCTGCCATAATGACAGTTCTGCTTCACGTCACTTGTCCTACCTATTGCATTTTTTCTGTGCTATTTTGTGTATAAATATGTGATTCTTCAGATGTTGTATTAGTCTATGCCTGATGAAGAGACCTGAGTAGTCTCGAAAGCTTGCAATTTGTTACCATCTTTTCAGTTAGCCATTAAAAGGTATCAACCACTGAGGACTCTCAAGTCTAAATATTTTTCTATCTGCATTCAGAAATTCATTACATAGGGTGCAATGTCCAGTAATCGGGAAACACCATCCACATCAGTCAAGGATGGAGAGGTGGAGATCGCGGCACAGAGGAGGCGCTGAGAGAACTACGTACCTATGATATCTTATGGGGCTGTGCACATGTCAGAATTTTTCCTTGGACCGAGTGGTCCTCGTAAAAAATTGGAGACATGTCCGATTTTGATCTGAGTGTCAGAATACAATACTATGGGTCTGTGGACAATTTGAAGACAGTGGACAAATTTTCTTTTTTTTTTTTCTGTCCAAGTCCGAGAAAAACTGATGCCACTCTGATCAAACTCAGATCAGAATAATCAGACTGTGTTTCTCAGATGCGGAGAAGACGGTCGTGTGGCTCTACCCTCACCGTGTGTAGTTTTGATTAAAGCGTGATGATACAACACCGTTACTTCCGCTGTTGTTTGAGTTTTGTGCTTTTACGTTAATATAATGTAACACAATAATGAGAATTTTCAATGCTTAGTTCCAATTAAGGAGTCAAAGGAAAGGAAAGCCAACTCCCAAAGACCTGCCCTTGACCAGGAGAAAAAATATCACAATATTAATGGTTATTCACAGATACTTAAATAACTATTAATGATTATTCTGGTATAAAGGGCTGAGTGTATGCTATCTTCCCAGCAAACACATGGCCTCAGAAGTTAACTCATAAATCTTTACTAAAGCTTTAGTGAACAAATTAATTGGAATGTTTTGCTGCCGGCATTCTGGACTATTTCATATGTTGCAAGAAAATAATCAGTGTACTGTGTCCCTGTTTATTCCTCTATTTGACTTGTCTCTATGGGGATAATACACTGGAGCCATTTATAGACTATATAAGCGTCAGCCATGCAGCGTTTTTTTTACCTATGTGTGAAATTTTAGAGTAGTTGAAAATGAAAATTTCTTACTTTGCAGAAAAGGCTGTAAAGCATCTTGAATTTTTGAAAGCTTTTTTATTTTTTCCAGCTTTGTAAAAATTGCCATGACTTTGATGCAGATTTTGTGGCAGTTTATTTTATATCCGTAAAGAATCCTATAGGAGAAAGCGTGAAAAAGCTCTATACTTGAAGCATGGTGTGTTTAAAAACAAAAAACAACAATGTGAAAAAATGCCACAAATACTGTATACACACAGTTTATAGTCAATGTTTTGCCACAGTGTTTCTGCCACAACAAAATCCCAAAAAAAGGAAACAAACAAACAGGGCATTTCCAAAAACACCCCACTATGTATGCCACTTGATGAATTTAGCACATCTTACTCCAGTGCGCCCTTTACTAAAGGGGTTAAAACTAATGACCTTCCTTCTCTACCTGGCGCAGGCACAGAGTATCCATGAACCTCTCCTGCCAGCGATTCAGCTGCTCCACAGCTCTCACTCTTCCAGGCTTCTCTGTCAACAGGGAGTGACTGCCAGCGTCTTGCTGATTGACAGCCGACTCCCAACAATTAGGTAGCAGGGATCTGGCTGTCAATCAGCATTATATTGGCATTCACGTCCCATGAACAGAGCAGAGCGGAAGAGAAGACACTGCTTTGTCTATATGACATCAGCAGAAGCCACTGAATCGCCAGCAGGAGCGGTCAGTGAGAGTCAGTGCAGAGATTGGCACCGGGCACAAAAGGCAAGTTGTTAGCAACTACCTGCCTCTTAGTTCTTAGGAAACCATTGCTCCATTTGGCTGAAGACTTAGGGCACGTTTACACATACCGACTGCAGCTGTCAAAGGACAGCCGTTCAGCGGTAGTTTAATGGCCTGTTTAGATCAGCTTGACCTCTCTTCTATGCTCGCTGAAAGATCAATAATACATTACTCCCATGCAAACAGACCATTATGTTCTCGGCAGCACATCTCCTGTTTACAAAGGACGATGTGCTGCCGAGAACAATAATGTTTAAGCAAGCTTAAATCATTCCACCTCATGAATAGTGTTGAGCGATACGATACCGCAAGTATCGGGTATCGGCCGATATTAGCTGTATCGGACTTTCGATACTTAGTTCCGATATTTTCCATATATCGTATACCGGAATCGGAAGTTCCCATAATTCTTTGAGAGGCAATGTGATTTTAGTCAGCCAATGAGGAATCCTAAGAAGTGTGGGCACATCCTGTACTGCTGCGGTCATGTTAACTAATGGCATGGCTGTGATTGGATGCTGAAATGATGTCAGAATGCACTATAAAAGGCGCCGCCGCCATTTTAGCGTCACTGTGCTGTGAATTCAGTAAGGGACAGAACGCTGCTCTGCTGACTCTGAGGGACAGTTAGAGATTGCGATTTAGGGTACTGTGCTTAAGGCAGGCTAGCACCAACCGCTGTGTAAAGCTTCCTTTTGCCTGCAGTGTTGTTTTAACAGCTCTGCAAGGTGTGTGTGAGTGCAGGTGACGCTGCAGTTTGCTCTGCATGCATTGCTGTCTGTAGGCATCTGCACGTGTCACTCACAGACTCTTTTTTTTTTCTTCAGTGTAATTCTTGCTGCTCCATGCAATTTAAATTTTAGAGTGACGCCCTTCCATCCGTATCCAATACATTGGTTGCAAACACTATAGAAGTAGACAAAGGAGTAGCCTTTCACAGATTGTGAACAGTTGTGTTTCAGTGTTCACTTCAGTCTCTGCGTAATAACCACACTTAGGCCTTATAACTTTTCTGACTTTCTTTATCAATCTACCAAGATGAAGAAGTCAGTGAGTAAGGCACGTGGTCATGGCCGTGGAGTTTCAGCAGGGAGAGGACGTGGGGATTCTGTGGCTGCTGCCGCCCTCAGTGACACAGCATCCACCAGTTTTCCCCGTGAGCGTTCCTTTATGCGCACTTTGGTAGGAGCTCGGCGTGCCCCCCTGCTGCGGGAAGAACAAATTGAAGCCGTTGTTGGTTGGATGGCAGCCAATGCATCGACTTCAATTCCTTCCACCACCTCTCAGGAACACAACACTGTTGAGCAACCATCTGTCTGTTCACCGCCTGTCAAATTGGCCAGGCAGTCAGAGAGTTCTGTACAGGAGCCAGCTGAGTCTCTGCTTCTGTTCTCAGAATCTGTTGGCTCGCAAACACGGGCACAGGCAAGCAGCATTCTGCAATTTGAAGAAGAGGGAGTATGCAGTGATGCGCAACAGCTGTGTCTCTCTCAATCTGAAGAGGCGGGTGAGCCAGTGCCGATGGACAGCACACCGCAGAACGCATCTCATGATGATGATGAGACTCAGGTGCCAGGTTTTGTGGAGCATGGTGCTGCCCAGACCATCCAACAGCAGCAGGTGTTGGAAGAGGGTAGTGGAGATGATGAAGTTCGAGACCCAACATGGTGTGAGCAACAGGAAGGTGGTGGGAGCAGCTCTGAGGAAGAGATTGGCCCAACGGTACAAAGAGGGGGGAGGGAAGGCTGCAGACTCGCTTGCCTGTAGCCTCCAGTTTGGCACTTGTTGGGAGCAGTTCTCTTACAAATGTCAAAATTGGCGCTCCCATGACTTGCACTGCGTGGTCCTTTTTTGACAGACTTGTAGATGATATTTGCTATGTTAAATGCAAGCTGTGTAAGCAAAAAGTTAAAAGAGGTAAAAATATCAGTAACCTGAATACCACAAATATGTGGAAACATGTACGGACAAAGCACGTAGCTGAGTTACAAAGACACACTGGAGATGTAGGCCAACCTACAGCAGCACCTACATCTTCAGGTCGTGTTGGAGCCTCTACCTCCAGCTCACACACACCTGGTTCGGCTTCCTCACAGGATCTCCATGGAAGAACCTCGGTCACTGTTGTCCATAGACAAACTGTTATTCCACCCACAGCAGCAAGTTCACAGTCATCGTCACACTCCCAGGCCACAAAACAGCCATCGGTACCACAGGCATGGGATAAAAGACGGCCATACTCGGCAAACCATCCACGAGCACAGGCTCTGAATGCTGGCATTGCAAAACTCCTGTCCCTTGAAATGCTGTCATTCAGGCTGGTGGAGACTGACAGTTTCAGGAACTTAATGGCATTGGCAGTCCCACAATATAATGTGCCAAGCCGATTTTATTTCAGCAGGCAAGCCGTCCCTGCTCTGCAAAAACATGTCGAGGGAAACATTAAACATGCGCTACTAAACGCCGTCAGTAGCAGGGTCCACCTGACCACCGATGCGTGGACCAGTACCCATGGCCAGGGACGATACCTTTCCCTCACTGCCCATTGGGTCAATGTTGTGGAGCCGGGTACAGATCTTGCCAGTGGCGCTGTACGTGTTCTGCCAACTCCAAGGATTGCAGGAATCCAGTCTGTACACATTGATTCCTCCTCCTACTCCAGTTCCTCAGAATCATCGCTGCACGAGCCGTCACGGTATACCTCCACATGGACCCGTGAACGCTTACCTGTTGCGACCGATATGAGCACAGCCGTGGCCAAACGTCAACAGGCCGTCCTGAAAATTATTTCAATGGGGAATCTAAGCCACACAGCGCAGGAGGTCTGGAATGCCATCAAGCAGGAGAGCGACGTGTGGTTTTTGCCTGCGAATCTCCAGCCAGGCTTGGTAGTGTGTGACAATGGCCGAAATCTGGTGGCAGCTCTGGGCCTTGGCAACCTTACTCACATGCCATGTCTGGCACATGTGCTCAACTTGGTCGTGCAGAGTTTTTTGAGGGACTATCCGGATCTTGCTGGACTGCTGCAGAAGGTCCGCCTAGAGTGCGCTCACTTGCGACGTTCCAGCATAGCCAGATCGCGCATTGCTGCTCTGCAACGCCGATTTCGCCTTCCTGAACATCGCATCATATGTGACGTACCCACCAGGTGGAATTCCACGTTACATATGTTGGAGCGGTTGTGTGAGCAGCAGACAGCAGTAATGGAGTATCAGCTGCATCAGGCGCAATCAAGTCGCTCTTTGCGCCGTCCACACTTCACCACTACTGAGTGGGGCTCTATGAAGGACATCTGCGACGTTTTGCGTGCGTTTGATGTCTCAACGCGGATGGCGAGTGCAGATGATGCACTAGTCAGCATGACTGTCCCCCTTATCTGCCTGCTTCAGAAATCACTGAAAGCACTAAAGGAAGAGGTTTTGGAAGAGGTGGAGGATGAGGAGTCACAAATTCAATTACCTTCAGGACAGTCAGCGCAACGTGGTTCCTCACAAAGGGCTGGGCAGGGCTCACTTTGTGAGGAGGATGAGGAGGAGGAGGAGTCAATGGAGGAGGAAGAAATCCCTACAGAGGGAGGTACACAACGCTCTAGTCAGTATGTAGAGCGAGGGTGGGGTGATGCAGAGGAGGCAGAGATGACGCCTCTTCCAGAGGACAGCTTTTGTTGGCCAGTTGGGAGTCTGCAGCACATGGTTGATTTCATGCTTCAGTGCCTGAGAAACGACCGCCGCATCGCCCACATTCTCACCACGTCAGATTATTGGGTGTACACCCTCCTAGACCCTCGCTACGGGACAACTTACAAACCCTCATCACACCGGTGAACCGGGACCGTAAAATGCGGGAGTACCAAGACACACTGGTGCAATCATACTGTTGTACATTCCAGCCGAGAGAGCTGCTGCTGCTACTGCTTTACAAAGCAGCTCTGTGCGTCGAGGCAGTGTAGACACCTCTACAACAAGAGGGAGCACAAGCAGCGCCTCTGCACAGGGCAAGAGCTGTATGTTACAAATGTGGCGAAGTTTTGTGACAGCGCCAGCAAGGTCTACACCATCCGAGACGGCTCCAGTCACCAGAAAGCAACGTTTCCGTAAGATGGTGACAGACTACTTGTCTTTCCCTCTAAGTGTACTCCCAGATGCCTCTTCCCCTTTCAAATTTTGGGTCTCTAAGTTGGGTACATGGCCAGAGCTTAGCCAGTATGCATTGGAGGTGCTGGCTTGCCCTGCTGCCAGTGTATTATCTGAGCGCGTCTTTAGTGCTGCAGGTGGTGTACTAACAGACCGTCGCATGCGACTATCCTCAGAGAATGTAGACCGGCTTACTTTTCTGAAAATGAACAAGGCATGGATCTCACCTGAATTTGCCTGTCCGTTTTCAGATTAAATAACTGTTTGGCAACGTTTTCCATGTCTCCTGTTATGTTCATCTTTCTACCACCTGAACTCTACTCCCTGGGCTACAACACCGCCATTTGTTGCTCGTAAGTAATTGGCAGGGGTACTGACTCCTGGCCAGCCTGGTTACAGCACGACAGCTGTTTCCTGGCAGTGTGAACGTCAATTATCCTCCAATAAGTTGTGCTGTCGTGTTGCATTCGGGTTAGCCGACTCTATGGTGCCTGCAGTTTAGGTGATTCCTATGTGTGCTGTGGGATATGTAAATAAAGGCTGTTTCCATTGTGACAATAGGACAAGCACCCACTGTAGGACTGTGTGATTCGGTAACTGCGGACGGCTTGCGTCCTGTCAACTTACATTTTCATGGGTGCGTTCTGCTACCCGTCCGGGGTCCAGTACCGTCAACTGGTTCTCCCCAGTGCCTTTGGCCTAGGTGCCTCCATCTCCGTATACGAGTTCCAGCAACGTCTGCTGGTCCTTGGTAGTGCTTTGGAGCACAGGTACCTCCTGCTTATAACCGTGTCACAGTAACGTCAGCTGGTACTCGGTTGTGACATTGCCTCTTTTCCTTCTGCTACCCGTCCGGGGTCCAGTACCGTCAACTGGTTCTCCCCAGTGCCTTTGGCCTAGGTGCCTCCATCTCCGTATACGAGTTCCAGCAACGTCTGCTGGTCCTTGGTAGTGCTTTGGAGCACAGGTACCTCCTGCTTAGTAACCGTGTCACAGTAACGTCAGCTGGTACTCGGTTGTGACATTGCCTCTTTTCCTTCTGCTACCCGTCCGGGGTCCAGTACCGTCAACTGGTTCTCCCCAGTGCCTTTGGCCTAGGTGCCTCCATCTCCGTATACGAGTTCCAGCAACGTCTGCTGGTCCTTGGTAGTGCTTTGGAGCACAGGTACCTCCTGCTTACTAACCGTGTCACAGTAACGTCAGCTGGTACTCGGTTGTGACATTGCCTCTTTTCCTTCTGCTACCCGTCCGGGGTCCAGTACCGTCAACTGGTTCTCCCCAGTGCCTTTGGCCTAGGTGCCTCCATCTCCGTATACGAGTTCCAGCAACGTCTGCTGGTCCTTGGTAGTGCTTTGGAGCACAGGTACCTCCTGCTTAGTAACCGTGTCACAGTAACGTCAGCTGGTACTCGGTTGTGACATTGCCTCTTTTCCTTCTGCTACCCAGTCCGGGGTCCAGTACCGTCAACTGGTTCTCCCAGTGCCTTTGGCCTAGGTGCCTCCATCTCCGTATACGAGTTCCAGCAACGTCTGCTGGTCCTTGGTAGTGCTTTGGAGCACAGGTACCTCCTGCTTATAACCGTGTCACAGTAACGTCAGCTGGTACTCGGTTGTGACATTGCCTCTTTTCCTTCTGCTACCCGTCCGGGGTCCAGTACCGTCAACTGGTTCTCCCCAGTGCCTTTGGCCTAGGTGCCTCCATCTCCGTATACGAGTTCCAGCAACGTCTGCTGGTCCTTGGTAGTGCTTTGGAGCACAGGTACCTCCTGCTTAGTAACCGTGTCACAGTAACGTCAGCTGGTACTCGGTTGTGACATTGCCTCTTTTCCTTCTGCTGCCCCTCCGGGTTCCAGCACAGTCAGCTGGTCCTCGTTACTTCCATTGTCTCTTGTTCCATCTGATACCCGTCCGGGTTCCAGTAACGTCAGCTGGTTCTCGGAAATTAGACGACCTTAAAGACCACCCAGAAGAAGATGACGACAACAAGGACGACGAGCATGAAGCCAACCAGCCTGAACACCATCACAAAGAAAAACTAAAAGATTACCCAGAAGAAGATCACCAACAGGACAAAGAAGGTTAAGACAAACTACAAGATACAGAACAAGAGACAGAAGAACAATAAGCAAAAGATCAAAAAGCAGAAGAACATGAAGTATAAGACCAAAATGAAGAGCAAAATATATGCTCTAAATTCTAAGCAGAAGAAGACTAAGCAGTGTATGAGGGTGAGTCCGTTCCTCCTCGTGGTGCCCCTGGAAAATGCCTGCTGCTGCAGGCTAAACTGAACACGGACAAATACTGTTGTAATTTAAATCTTTTGTGACAGCAAGAACGGAAGGATGAAAAATTCATACTTTTACAGATTACAAGTACAGGAATCTCTGTCACAAATAAGAATATGATGAAGAAGATGAAGAGGAAGAAGATGAAGAATTTGAATATGAAGAAGATTAATAGTTTAATAATAACAATATGAGTAATGTAAACAAAAACATGAATAGCAAGAAGTTTAAGAAGAAGATTAAGAAGGTGAAGATGAAGAATAATTTGATGAGAAAGATGATGCTGCTGAAGATTATGAAGGAGAAAGTGTGGCACTGGCAAAAGTTAAAAAGGTGAAGAGCATGAAAGTTGTGAAACATACATATTTGCCAAAATAGAAAAAAGGTTAACAACATTGTCAATTTGTTCGTCAATCCAAACGTATTTCCAAAAAAATATATATTAATGCTATTCCAATGCATTGGGTTAAACATGTATGCCTTTATTGTCTCCTCAACCTCCCCCAATACATTCTACATTACTCTTTGTTGTTTTCCTTCATGTACAATTAACCAACAAGGCAAGAATGGGTTTTTTTTAATGTCGATATTTGATTCCCATAGACTTACATTGGACGTCCGGTATCGGTATCGGGTATCGCCGATATTTTAGTGATATCGGCGATACCATTCCGATCCGATATTTTTAGGTATCGAGCAGTATCGCTCAACACTACTCATGAACCAACATTTTGCTTGTTCATTGGGTGATTGCTGGCCTATTTAGAAAGGCCAATAATCCAGAACGAACATTCAATCTTTCCCCAATTATCGACCCATCTAAATGCACCTTTAGTCTCATTGTGTTTTAAAGTTACTGAGAGCAGTAGTCATGACCTATCTGCTGTTTCGTTATGTCCTGGCACTTCACAGGAAAACCATGTCCCAATGAGCTGTTAGGTGTGGGGTGTATCACATCCACTTGTAGGTCACAGGCCTCCGCTGTCTCCAGGTCTCCATCTACAGGAGCCACCGCAAACAACTCAGGGGACACCAAGTTCATTTCAACCAACAGAAGTTTACTGGACAGTTACAGTTCCCCAGATTGTAACATGTGGGATAGGACACCATACTTCATGTTCCTTACTTCCGAAGCACAACACATCTTCAGCTCAACCATTTGTTCTTCCTGGACTATCCCTATGCCCACTGGCCCTGTCAAACCCAAGAATTTACAGTCCAGTTTCTCAATGAACTCAGGATTCGCTATCTTCCCTTCACACGGTTCTGCGTCCATCTGCCCCTGTGTGCCAGAGGACAGACATGATGTGCCTTTTAGCCCCTATGCCGAACCTTGAGCTCCTGATGTTGCCGGAATGTCCGCACAGAATTCTAGTACGGCCTTCTACTGCCTTGAATGATAGCTACATGCTGGCCCTAGCAGCCCACTGCACTTGAACCTGATCTTGTCACTGTACTTCCCTTTCTCTATCTCTACCAGGAAGTGCCTGCATTTTACAAGCAATAGCCCCATCCAATAGTGGGCTAGCCCCAAACATTAACTGTATCTTATGTCCTATCCTTATACTGTACACTAAGTACATGTCCTATACTGTTGCCACATACTTTGCATGTTATACATCACATTATTATATTAACAATACTTATAATACTCCATATCACATGACACTACATATATATAAAACAAATTGCATTATCTATATTACGTGATTGTTGTCTTCAGGGGCAGGAACAGTGCAATACAGTCCATTCCCTTAGTGTGTCACTGGTACATGACATCATACATTACTATAGTATTAGGATCAGGATTTCATGGCATCATTCACACTAGAACCATGAAAATTTTAGCTGACAAGCTAAGGACCATATAACTAGTCAATATCTCACCGTTTTTGGTGCTGTAGTTACCGCTATAGACGTTGACTTTGCACCAGCACAATATAGTTACTATTTAGCATGATTTTCTTATTGTTGTGCCAAAGTAGTTGCCATTGGGACCAATGGTGCCGAAGACACCAGTTATACAGTCAGATCTTGTAGATGTGTAAAGGATGTCCAAAACAGAAGTTTTTTCTGTTGACCGTCCTTGGGTCAACTTGGGTCAAGCCAATGGATCCAGACAAGATACAGCCCCAGTAATGGATTTATTGACCTTCTTGGGCACCACGTAATGCCCTACAGAGCATACATATAGGATATACAAGCTTTTAATGTTGCTTCAAAGACTTCCCAGACATGCAAATTATTGACCTCATTAGATAATAAACTTCCGGTATGGTGTTGGCCGCTCCATCCAGGAGTCACAACCTCTTTCTGGAGAATAAACAGACAATTTGACTTTCTTTTCACTCGGTACCTTATTTTTAGGATTTAAGCAACTGTATTTTAGCCGATTGCCAAGAGACGATTCAGATATCATGCACGAAGCTTTGTCCTTGTCCCGTAGAAGAGAAACCGTCTCGTTTTGCAGACATCTGCTGATAACTGCGCTGCTCGTTAGCTAATTACTATAAACATGAATCTAACTTCGGTTCACACAGCTGCTGAAGAGACCAGATATCGAAATCTGAAAAATTGAAAAATATATTATAAAATCTGAAATAGAATGTAAATTGTTAGTAACTGCTTTATATTTTTCCCTATAACCAATTTGCAAACAGTTTTTTAAAGACAAGTACGGTATATGATCACGGAACAGACGTGTGTACAGTAGTGCTCTAAAATATGTTGTTCAACAATATAAACTTTTATCACAAACATATTAAAAAAGAAGACAGTATTTTTAAAAAAAATTTTATGCAATTATCCACATTAAACCAGCTTAAAAGATTCCAGTTTTACACTGACCACTTTTTGCTGTAACAATAAATATTTTTCTTGTTTTCTGCATCTCACTTGTAAGCTTTGTTATATAGATTGGGATAGATGAGCAGAGTCATCTCATTATCATTAGTTTGTGGTTAGTTAATGGGCGAATGCTCTATATGGATTTTCCCTGAAAGTCGCTGATCTCTGGTGATTGAAATTGTATTTCATCACTTCATATAGAGCCTATAAATAATTTTTGACAGTTAATGGGTCACTCCACTACAAAGATACTGATGAGCTATCACTGGGATAGGTCATCAGTATAAAAAGAATAATAAATACACTGACAGCTAACTAATAAAGTGTGACGATCACAAGGGTCGGACCAGCCGACAGCACAACAAACACCAACAACGGAATAGGAAAAGGGTAAGGAAGGCCCTAATAGTAGGTAACGAGGGATGGGCATCTCCTAACTCAACCTGTGCCTATCCCTAAGCTCCCCTAACGCCCTACGCGGGTTCTTCCCCGCCACCTTTACGTACCTGGTCTCTAGCCGTCACCTCACTAAACCCTGGCTAGTGCACTGGCCGGCAAGGACGCTAGCCTCACCACTGCATATAGTACAAACACAGGGGATAGTGACAAGCGTGAGACAGACAAGGTAAATAAACAAGAAACTAAGCTCCAGGCTCCGCTGCCAAGCTCCACACCACAGAGGATATCGAAACAGGACCCCGAACTCCACAGAAGTAGCACAATCTACACCTTGACTGGTAATTGGGCATACATATATTCGTCAATCTATGCGCTAAGAGCCTTCTTTTTTTCATAGCAATTTTTGCAGATACATATTTCATATACACTATACAGCGCTTTTTTAAATTTTATAGTATAAGAAACCAACACAATTCCTCAGTGTTTATGGGAAGCTGAGTCCATTTTCTGTTTGTGTTAAAAGGACATGATGCATATCTAGGCCGGATAGATCATTTCAATTGGTGCAAAAATAAAAGACTGAAGTAATTGCTGTATTGTTTTTCTAGTCTTTTTTTATTTTAACATTTTTATTTTAACATTTTATTTTTTCTATATAATTACTGTGATTTTAGTGAGAAATAAATAGTCATAAAAAATACATATAGGAAGTTCCTTTTTTTAATTGCCTAAAGATGCCTAAAATAATATGTATACTTGTGCCATATATTATGCCATTTATTATAATCTGTAACAAGCGTCATCTTAGCAGGATTAGGGTTTCATATATAGTTTGCATGGGGAAGGTGGTAATGCAGTTTGCAGTCTTTGGAGGACTGTCAAAGAAATCACCTAAGAAACACCTGAAAAACTTCTATTCATTTTATCAGAATCTGTCAGCAGAATTGTGCTATGTAATCTGAGCACAGCATGAGTAGGGGCTGAGACACTGATTTCAGCGATGTGCCACTTATTAGGCTATGTGCTGTTACTTAATACAATGAGAGTTTTATCACCAGGAGATTATCACTGCCTAGACTACAGCTCCTGTACATACTTGTCCAACTCCGCCCCCCGTACTGATTAGCAGCTCACTGTCAATAGACAATGTACACAGAAAGCTGTAGTGTGGGTGGGGTCAGGTTTCTGTGCTTTTCTCCATACTACATCCAAAAACTCTGATTGTGTCACAGCTAAACTAAGTGATAAATGGCTGGAATCAGGATCTCTGCTCCTTCATCATGCTGCTCCCAGATCAGGTAGCGAAACCTCTGTGACAGATTCTCTTTAACCCTCTTTGGTCATATTGTAAGGTTTTGGTTAGCTATTTTTTTTTTCACATATGGTTCTGAAAAATGTTTTGTTTAGAAAAAGTCTTTATTGATAGAATATGCTCTAACCTAGGCACTGTCCAATCAAAAAGCTTCAATACATGTTTCAGGAAAAACTCTTCCAAAACATTTAAAATAATCTTCAAAACCGGTTCAGGTAACAAAAAACCCCTCCAAAAACGTCCCCATAAAGGAGTGTTTCCCGAAGCCGGTTCCACTTGAAAAATTTAGCAATTTGAACACTCAAGAAAAACTCACAACCCACTGAGTTTTTTTAATGTCTGACGTGCCCCAAAATACTCTTAAAAAAAAAAGCTTAAAAAATGTTTGGAAAACACTTTTTATTACGGTAATTTCTATGGAAAATCCACTTTTGAGTGAAGCAGGCCGCTCTAATATTGCAAATTTTTTGCTTTTTTATACACTTTTTTGCGTTTTTCATGCACATCCGATTTAGTGTTTTTCATGCATTTTTTTGGGGGTACAGAAACCCTGAGATTCTACACTTAAAAAGCCAGTTATTCTCTTTACATGTATTTTTTCAAGGAATTGTTTTCCCTATAAAGTCCTATAGCCTGTAAAAATGCATGTAACAAGTATGGCGTCACATGCGTCGTTCAACAGAGTTCTTAGATGTAAATTTTTGTGAAATTCCATCTATTTTGCTTCAACTACCAAACACAGTAGATTTTTTTTTGCACAAAAAATGCAGCATTTACACCATGTGGGTACAGCTGGAAAAAAATAGCAAGAAAACGTCAAAAGTTGCAAAATTTTACTCTGAGTTGCGCAAAAATTTAGTGACTTTGTAAAGCAATTTACACCAAGAAATTTATCCTAGAATTCTGGCAAAATTGCTTTGATGAATCAGAGTCCATGTTCCCATGAAAAGTCTTTGGTGACTTTTGTTGTTGCAGATTTTCTGCACCTATTAGATAAATTAGGATACTTGATTTTTTTTTCATTGAGTTTTTGAGTGCTTTTTTATATGCATTTTTATCGTGGCTTTTTTTCTGCTGCAGTTTTTGTCTCGTTTTGCTTTGTCGTTGCATTTTTGTGCATGGAAACAAGCAGCGTCAAAAACTCATCAAAAACTCATGCGGGAACTTATCTTAAAAAGTGAAAACACTTGCAAACATCATTCCGATCATTCCTAATTGCTACTTATTTGTGGTTGATAAAGAGTTAAACTTTCTTGTTACACCTTTACCTAAAGCTTAAACCTTTAGACTTTACCCTTCGCTCCTCTTGATACTCTTGAACATGGAAGAGCAGCTCTTTTACCGGCCATAGCTCTGATCTATTTTGCCGTGTTGTCCTGGGAGAGTCGTGGGGACAGGTTGGAGCTGGGAACGGCTGCCTCTCTCAATGTATTCTGCCTCTTTGTGGTGGCACAACCAATCTGCCTGATTTTGGGCGGATATCAAGGACTGATAATCTATGCATCAATGGCAGCGACTTCCTACGCTTCACTGCCTAGAAGAAAAAAGGAGCCAACACCTGGGAAAACCAAGAAAAAACAACAGCAAGCGTAAAGTGATCAAAAAGGAGTAAGTGGCGTGGATGTGTTTAGAGGTGCGTTTGAACCCACAAATTTGCATTTGTGACTACTTGCTATAAGGGGTAATGTTTCTCCTTGTGGAGAGTGACATGCTTGGCATGCCAGAGTAAGGAGGCTTATAAGCCATGCACTACTCTAATCATCCTGCCTCTTTTATCCTTCACCTAACCCATCAGTATAATAACAGCAGAACAGAATTTTAATACAGTAGCTTATATCACTGTCAACATTTCAGCAATTTCATTGATGGGTGGCTCTTTTCTTCCCACCCAGTAGAAAAATAGGAAACATTTTTAAATTTTTGTTATATACAGTGCCTACAAGTAGTATTCAACCCCCTGCAGATTTAGCTGGTTTGATAAGATGCAAATAAGTTAGAGCCTTCAAACTGCAAACGAGAGTAGGATTTATTAACAGAAGCATAAATCTTACAAAACAAAAAGTTATGTTGCTCAGTTGAATTTTAATAAATTTTAAACATAAAAGTGTGGGTCAATTTTATACAACCCCTATGTTTAATATTTCGTGGAATAACCCTTGTTTGCAATTACAGCTAATAATCGTCTTTTATAAGACTTGATCAGGCCGGCACAGGTCTGTGGAGTTATCTTGGCCCACTCCTCCATGCAGATCTTCTCCAAGTTATCTAGGTTCTTTGGGTGTCTCATGTGGACTTTAATCTTGAGCTCCTTCCAGAAGTTTTCAATTGGGTTAAGGTCAGGAGACTGACTAGGCCACTCCAACACCTTGACTTTTTCCCTCTTGAACCAGGCCTTGGTTTTCTTGGCTGTGTGCTTTGGGTCGTTGTCTTGTTGGAAGATGAAATTACGACCCATCTTAAGATCCTTGATGGAGGAGCGGAGGTTCTTGGCCAAAATCTCCAGGTAGGCCGTGCTATCCATCCTCCCATGGATGCGGACCAGATGGCCAGGCCCCTTGGCTAAGAAACAGCCCCACAGCATGATGCTGCCACCACCATGCTTGACTGTAGGGATGGTATTCTTGGAGTCGTATGCAGTGCCATCCAGTCTCCAAACGTCACGTGTGTGGTTGGCACCAAAGATCTCGATCTTGGTCTCATCAGACCATAGAACCTTGAACCAGTCTGTCTCAGAGTCCTCCAAGTGATCATGAGCAAACTGTAGACGAGCCTTGACATGACGCTTTGAAAGTAAAGGTACCTTACGGGCTCGTCTGGAACGGAGACCATTGCGGTGGAGTACGTTACTTATGGTATTGACTGAAACCAATGTCCCCACTGCCATGAGATCTTCCCGGAGCTCCTTCCTTGTTGTCCTTGGGTTAGCCTTGACTCTTCGGACAAGCCTGGCCTCGGCACGGGAGGAAACTCTCAAAGGCTGTCCAGGCCGTGGAAGGCTAACAGTAGTTCCATAAGCCTTCCACTTACGGATGATGCTCCCAACAGTGGAGACAGGTAGGGCCAACTCCTTGGAAAGGGTTTTGTACCCCTTGCCAGCCTTGTGACCCTCCACGATCTTGTCTCTGATGGCCTTGGAATGCTCCTTTGTCTTTCCCATGTTGACCATGTATGAATGCTGTTCACAAGTTTGGGGAGGGTCTTAAATAGTCAGAAAAGGCTGGCAAAAGAGATCATTAATCCACACATGTGAAGCTCATTATTCTTGGTGCCTGAACTACTTCTTAATACTTTAGGGGGACCAAACAGAATTATTGTGGTTTGAGGGGTTGAATAATAAATGACACTCTGAATTAACTTTTAACGTTTTTAAAAAAAAATTTAAATCAAAAATTTTTGCTGCAGTGCATTTCCCACTTCCAGGCTGATCTACAGTACAAATGTCACAATGCCAAGTTAATTCCGCATGTGTCAACCAGCTAAATCTGCAGGGGGTTGAATACTACTTGTAGGCACTGTATGTTTTTTCCATATTTGGCTTTCTCCTCTCTCAAAAAACTGTGTTGCACTGCTGTTTCAATGCCCAGTTCATGATCCTTTAGAAGTTGCTTTTTACTGCTGCTCAGCAGAGAGTCATGCATTACATGTGTAGGGTAAATTCCCTGTCTGATTTTGGGGTTAGGTGGTATGGAGCAGATAAGTGCAGACAGTGAAAGATTGTTAAAATACAGTTTCGGGATCTTGGCTGAGCAGCAGTTGAAAGCAGCTTCTAAAGGACCATGATTTCACCATTGAATCAACACTGCAGACTAGTGTTTGTGAGAGAAGGAAGCAAAATAATAATTAAGCATATAACAATGATAGTATATAAAAATTATATTTAAGTATATAACAAAAAAATCATAAGTTTGCAGTGTCTGGAGGATAATTAAGAAAAAAAAAGTTTGGTTTTCTTTAAAAGATTGTACAATAAGACATTTGTACATGGGGTTGTAGATTGACATCTGAATGCCCCGGCTACTTCACAGGCATCATCTGTCACTCTTGCTCATGTACTTGGTTCATACATCGTTCTCTCTCGCAAGGGCACAGGCATCATTGATGTACTAACCATGCATTGCCCACATGTTCGGTACAACTGGAAGAGGAGCAAGTGCATGACTTCACGGAGGGTACCCATGACATAGCAGCAATAATAACATGTGAATCTAGCACCTAGAGGTGGTGCTACATAGGGAAATGAGGCAAATCAATGCCCCATTAGAGTTTTGGCATGTCCTCAATGAAAGTTCAGTATACTTTAGGTATCCTGAATCTTATCTTTAATTGCCTACACGTCAATGTCATTGGTTTCCTCACATCATATGTTGAGATAGAGTTGAGAGGCTCTTACACATTAGATAATTATGAGGTCGTGCCAAAATCAGTACCCAGCCTTCCCTAATGTGTATGGAGGCACTTAGATCAGAGACCCATAGACTGTATGTGGCTTCATATAATCTTCATGTACTTAGCTTTGTCATGTGCATGAAGTCTAAGATACAATGCAACACAGATGTACTGTACCATAGGGAAAATAAGTATTTGATACACTACCAATTTTACAAGTTTTCCCACCTACAAAGAACGGGGAGATCTGTAATTTTTGATGTAGGTACACTTCAACTGTGAGAGACAGAATCTTAGAAAAAAAAAACTTAAAATCACATTTTATAACTTTTACATAATTAATTTGCATTTTATTGCATGAAATAAGTATTTGATACAATAGTGAAACAGAACTTAATATTTGGCACAGAAACCTTTGTTTGCAATTACAGAGGTCAGATATTTCCTGTAGTTCTTGACCAAGTTTGCACACACTGCAGCAGGGATTTTGGCCCACTCCTCCATGCAGATCTTCTCCAGATCTTTCAGGTTTCGGGGCTGTCGCTGGACAACATTGAGTTTCAGCACCCTCCAAAGTTTTTCTATTGGATTCAGGTTTGGAGACTGGCTAGGCCACTCCAGAACCTTGAAATGCTTCTTACGGAGCCACTCCTTATTGCCCTGGCTGCGGGTTTCAGGTCATTGTCATGCTGGAAGACTCAGCCACGACCCATCTTCAATGCTCTTACTGAGGGAAGGATTTTGTCGGCCAAAATTTTGTGATACATGACCTCATCCATCCTTCCTTCAATACGGTGCAGTCATCCTGTTCCCTTTACAGAAAAGCACCCCCAAAGTATGATGTTTCCCTCACCATGCTTCACAGTTAGTACATTGTTCTTGGGGTTGTACTCATCCTTCTTCCTTCAAACACAGCGATTGGAGCTGATACCAAAACATTCTATTTTGGTCTCATCTGACCACATAAGCTTCACCCAAGCCTCCTCTTGGTTCATCCAGATAGTCATTGGCAAACATCAAATGGGACTGGACATATGCTGGCGTAAGCAGGGATCCTTGCGTGCCCTGCAGGATTTTAATCCATGATGGCATAGTGTGTTACTAACGGTAATATTTGAGATTGTGGTCCCAGCTCTCTTCAGGTCATTGACCAGGTTCTCCCTTGTGTCACGGAACAGATGAGGCATAGCTTGCCTAGCTATGACGTGGGGCGTGCATCCCAGATGGTAATGGAATGTGGACCCACTGGAACACAGAGGGGGACCTGGACCTATCCAGACTAGGGAAGGGCAGTGACCACGGTCTGCGGCAGCTGAGCATGTGGGCAAGGTGGTGACATGCAGGACCAGATGACACCGCACAACTTCAGGTATAAAGAGACATAAAGTTTACTACACAAAGTCATTATGTGTGGCCCAGCTGCGCTTGGTACACGTGTTTCCAGGAGTATGTATTGAAAGGTAATTGCAAAATCTGATATTCATTCACATCACTCACACTTCCCTAGAATACCACTAGAGGGAATCTTAGACTATTTAAGGGTGTGAGTTAGGTAAAAGGGATCCAGCTTCAATAAAATCTTCATCTTTATTGATTCATAAAAACATGAATAATGGCATGCTCCTGGACAAGCTCAGGACAAGGCCTTGTATTCAGTCTGACGAAAGGTCCTGAGAGCTGCTCTGGACAGAGTCTTTGAAGGAAAGAAGGAAGGGGACTACAGTTTGCAGAACATCGAGTTAACTGAGAATCAGTCAGCGAGCTTTGGAAAGAAGGAAGAAAGTTGATGACAGAACCTACTGCTGCCCTGTGCTTATGTTAAGGATGAGAGTAGGGCGACGGGCGAGTGGTGACCCTAGGAAGGAGTGACTTCGGTGACAGAACACCCACACTCAATTTAACCGGACACCGGGTCCGAAGTATTGCTAGAACCTTTACGGCTAGTGAGAGAAACACCGGAATCCCTGCTGGACTTCAAGTCACAGAGGGTAGCCCTAAGTGCCGATACGTAACCGGGGTCAGGCAGAACAGGAGTCGGGTCTGCAGCCATATAGACTTAGTTCTTGCCACAAGAAGACTTCCACCACAATGTTGGCCGGGCGAAGCTGTGCTATTCAGAGTTAAACTTGACTTCACGCAAGTTAGGACTCATACACTTTAAAGGGAAAGGAGGCCTTAAACCTACTTGGCAATTACCTGGATGTGCATACTCCACCCTGAGCAGCTTCCCGGGACATACCTGCAACCATCACCAGTAAAGGTATGGAAAGAGACTGACTTGTGTGTGACTGACTTATTACCTGCACCCTGCACCGCCATTACACCCTGAGGGATCCATCTAGTCTCACCTGTGGGAGACTTACCACCTCGCTGCCCCAACCCTCAGAGGATTCACCCTGCAGCGCTGGTCACCTTGATCAGAAACCACAGGTGGCATCACGAACTATTCCTAAAATCCCCTGTAAATATCCCCCTTTGAATGAGCGCCCAGGGCAACGGACCGAGTTGTGCTACTTGTGACATTCCCCATAGACTTCAACAGGCTCGGTGCCGAGTACCCCATAACCCTGGTGTTGTGCGACTCAATTACACAAAACACAAGACATCACAAATTCTGCACATCAAAGAAGGGTGAACATCACGGATCTGCAGACGTCAGACGACACGTGTTGATGCAGTCTAGGGTCACCTGGCATGGGCATATCAGTAGACACAGGCAAAACACGGACAGCACGGATCCAGGAACACTGACATCGGCTGGTCAGATCCAGGACTCACAGGCAGAGCCATCACCAGGAAACAAGACAGGAAACTCCCCAGAAACACAGAGGAGGAGCCCGTCCAGGAACACGAGTAGACTGGAGACTCCCCAGAAACACGGCGGAGGAGCCAGTCCGGGAACACGAGAGGGACAGACTCTGGAACACCTGCTGGACCACCAGGACCACAGACTGGATATCAAGACACCAGCTGAACACAGGGACACAGGCAAGACACGGACAGCACAAGTCCAGGAGCATCGGCATGGCAGCTCAGGACATTGGCTGGTCAGATCCAGGACTCACAGGCAGAGCCTTCACCAGGAAACAAGATGGGAGACTCCCCAGAAACACGGAGGAGGAGCCTGTCCAGGACACGAGTGGGACCGACTCTGGAACACTCTGGACCACCAGGACCACAGACTGGATATCTGGGCACAGACTGGACATCTAGGACAAAGGCAAGACATCTGGACTCGGGACTACAAACACGGCTCGAGGCAGAGAACATCAGGGCATCAGAGACACCGGCAGGGCTTCAGGAACACCGGCAGGACTTCAGCAACACTGGCAGGACATCAAGCATCGGTCATCAGGCTCCAGGCACTAGACTGCGGTCGTCAGGCTCCAGGCATCATGCAGGGGTTGCCAGGATCCGGACATCTGACACAACCTAGAAAGGAACTCAAGCGGTATGGTGCAAGCACCGCAGGCTTGGATCGGAAAGTCACTGGGTACATAGTTCCAGAGACAGAAGGACTTCGAGAATATCACACAGCAGGAATCAACATTCAAGGCAAGGACTTTGGTACCAACACATAGACATGACAGGTCCAGGGACAAAGACATCAGCTTTCCCAGAACTGATAGCAGGCAGAACAGGAGCTGAAGACAAGGCAGACCAGGAGCAACATGGAAGACCAAACACATTGCTAGGTTCAGAAACCTAATGAGAATCTCTGGCCGCGCCCAACAGGGAAGAGGAACTTTAAATAGGAGCTGCCCCTCAGCAATAGGCTGGGGACAGCAATTCAAGTGCACACACTGCCCTTAATAAAAGCAGGGAAGGTGTGGCCGCACGCACCCTAAGCACAGACAGAAACCAGTACAGCATAGGCAGCACAGGTACTGAGGTCTAAGGCACCTGGCAGTGGCTGCAAGCCTGGACACACGTGGAAAGTCATGCACCAGCTGCAGAGGACCTCGCAATCCATGGATAGCTTCCACAGCGGCAGCCAGGGACCGCACACTCGGATGGTCATGCAGTGGAGCAAAGACACCACAACACATGTACGGCTATGCAGCAGAGCAGGGAACTGAGCAGCATCCATACAGGTAACAGTCAACAGTATCCCAGCTAGTTAGGGGGAATGGAGCAAAGGGTAAGAGCACAGATATGCACAGTAATGCCGGGGAAACAAGGCAAAAACACACCAGCATTACACCTTGTAGTTCTGGGCTGATTTCTGACCTTCCTAGAATCATGCTTACCCCAGGAGGCGAGATCCTGCATGGAGCCCCAGACCGAGGAAGATTGATAGTCATCCTGTGTTTCTTCCATTTTCTAATAATTGTGCTAACAGTTGTTGCCTTCTCACGAAGCTGCTTGTGTATTGTCCTGTAGCCCATATCTGCCTTGTGCAGGTGTACAATTTTGTCCCTGGTGTCCTTAGACAGCTCTTTGGTCTTGGCCATGGTGGAGAGGTTGGAGTGTATGGACAGGTGTCTTTTATACAGGTAACGAGTTCAAACAGGTGGAATTATACATATGATGAGTGCAGAGTAGGAGGACTTCTTAACAAAAAACTAACAGGTCTGTGAGAGCCAAATTTCTTGCTGGTTGGTAGGTGATCAAATACTTATTTCTTGCAATAAAATGCAAATTAATTATTTAAAAATCATACAATGTGATTTTCTGGTTTTTATTTTTAGATTCTGTCTCTAACAGTTGAAGTGTACCTCGGTAGGTGGGAAAAACTTGCAAAATAGGCAGTGTATTACCGTAAATACATATTTTCCCCAATGTACAAGTAAATGTTTTGTAGGGCACAACTAATAACTAATTATTTAAAGAGGATCTGTCATCAGATCTCAGAATGTAAACTATGGCATTATTTAAGTACATTTCTTAGACCTGATGAGCAATTCTAACACAGATTTTCATAGTAAGTACACCAGCCTCATCAAACCTACGACATCTATGTAATAATGTAACTGTACTGTGAAATCTGGTGACAGATCCCCTTTATGTCCCTGAAGATTCTGAAACAGGGAACTTTCTATCACAAACTCCAAGTTATGAGTGTGACAGAGCAAATTCTGTTCATACTGTATGTCAGGCAAATCCTTTGAAAGCTTTTTTATCTTCGTAGAAGTAAAATAACCGGAAATAATTATAAACAGATATATTACAGATTAATTCTGAATAAGGTTTATGGATCCATTTATTGCTGTAGGATGTGACCATGATTGGAGGATAAAATCCTAACGTGTATTTGTATTTCTGATAATTCCATATTTCTTTAATTCCTTACAGATAAATAAAAATGACCCTGTGTTATGTGTGTGAAGATCAGATTGAAGATGAAGATGGAATCCAGTTCTCTTTCAATATAAATTCATAAGGACTGATTAGAAATCAGCACAATGGTGCTTACATGGACGGGACCATATGTATGTCTATGGACTGCATAAGCAACGAATATAACTGTTCTAATAGCTGAAAAATGGGGAAAAATAATGGTGTATCTGGGGCAATACTGAACTTGATGTTGAGACGTAGGCTTCTAGTGGACGGGCACATCTGTATTCTTGAAGGAAGCAAACAGTGGATCAGATTTACAAGTCCCGTCCATTATTTTCCAAACTTAAGGCCCAATTAATTAAAGTTTTTCTGACCATAATTCTGGAGTAAAGGCTTTAAAAAGTTGTGAAATTTAGGTGCCTAAATTTTGCTACTTTTGGCATCTTCATTCCAATTTCTCCCAGCTCTACAGAAATGGACACAACTGAGGTGGGACAGGGGCGCGGCGGGGGCTTGAAGCCACAGCCCATCTAATTCTTGGCGAGCTGTGGCTTTCCGTCTCCAGAAATCTTACTCTAGCAGCTGACTGGAGTAAGATTTCTGGCATAGCAAACATAGGCACTCTCCAGTCGTCAGACGCTCTAGATTCATGAAGAGGAGTGCAACCCTTCACGAATCAGGGGCGTTTGACTCCAGTACCCTCCCATTTTGCCTGTCTTGATAAATCAGGCTCTTAGACTATACCATCTAAAACTGCGCCAAATTTATCACAATGTAAATGTTAAGTTTACTGTATTTTTAGACGCTTTTGTCTAACTTTACCGCACATAATGGTTGGCTTGCTTTGACCATAAATTTTGCCACAATTTGGAACATGGTGTCACTTCTTTTCCTCCAAACCACTCCCTTTTGTGCCAAATCACACCCCATGTCAAAAAGTATCTGAAACCCATTAGTAAATTCAAATTAATATTAAACCATACAGAGAAAAAGAAGATTTTAGCACTCACTGATCATAAAAAAAATCCCAATTTTATTTAAAAAAATGTAAAGACAGTGGGAAATCACTGCAAAGTATGGACATCAGCCGTTTCGCCCTAGGCAAGCGCTTCTTCTGGTGACCTAGCATGAATCGGCTATTGTCTGTCCTTTCAAGTGTTTTACATGCCTGATTTTTAATTCTTTTGATATAAAATTGTGGAAATTTTTTTATGACCGGTGCGTGCTGCAATTTTCTTTTTCTCTGCATGATTTACACATTGTTTGTTCTACTCTTTGCTGTTATTACAAAGCACCGCTGTGTAGTTGGGGATAAGTGAGAATGCCAGTATTCATTTTGGTTTTGGCTGAAATTAATGTTAATTGCGCTATTTTGTTTCTTTCAGCAATTTGTATATGATATGACATTTATCACAATTATCAAATGTTTTATTTTCCTGGAATCTTCGAAAAATGTTTTTCTACTTTTGTTTGTCATTTTTTTTCCCCATTAATTTGTATTTAATATTAAACAGACTAAAAGACGAACTTTCATCTTCGGGAAAACTTCATGATGTAAAAGGAGACAGAAATAGAAAATGTTTCTCAAATATGTATAATTACGAAAACAAAATAAAAAAAATCTGTCTAATTTAGTGATAAATATCTGGTGCGTTAATGGGATCCCATCATGTTGTACATGTTGTTGTATGTGTGGACAGCACGCTATAGAGAAGAAGCTGATCAGAATGATGTTTAGGTTAGATGGAAAAGATTCAGTGTAACGTGTATATTATTCATTTTATGGAAATGACTGGTGTTTATATATATATTGTAACATTTCCAGGGGATATTGCTCTAGGATCGCTGCTGGGTAGACAGAGTGACATGAAAACAGTTCATTCAGACAGCAGTTCTGATGAAAACTGGCCGCAACCAGCTTTATTAAAGTCCCCAGCAAACAGATAAAAATAAAGCATAAACAGAAAACCTGGGCTTGTCTAGCCACTAATTACACATAGATCGATTGCCCTGTCTATCCGGGTCCCGGATCTACCAGCCTGACCCAAAACAACACATATGATATATGTTACCAGTATGGAGTTTAACAGATACTCCTCCTTGTGTCTGAAGGCACCTTCAATGTCCAGACTTGAGAGAGATCCACTCCTATTCAGCCGCTATTCGCACGGATTCTCACTGAGACTACTCCTGTGTCCGGGGTACTTCCTGCACCCAGACTGAGATAGCTCAAACTCCTGGAGACTGCTTCTTGTGCCTGGACACCTTCCTGTGTCCAGACTAAGCCAGCTCCCACTCCTTGAGACTGCTTCTTGTGCCGGGACACCTTCCTGTGTCCAGACTAAGCGTGCCCCCTGACTGTGTTTGCAGACACCTACTTCTGGTCTCCTAATTAACAGCTGAATGGTTTCAGGCCTGAGCTGCAAGTGTGTGCTGAATGTGAGGTGTAGTGACCTTTCTCTACCACTAGGTTTACAAAGCCACACATTTCCCTTATACCATACAGCACAGTAACTAGGTGAAATGTACACCCCATTCAACACATATTCCTTCACTGTCTCACATATCCCCTCCCTCTTCTCCAGACCGGAGGGCTGGTCATCCAGACCGGAGGGCTGGTCAACAATCCAACAGAGACAGTGAACTCTGGACCAGTCATGGCCCTCATCAGCTTCATCTTCACCACTGTCATTTGTATCTTCACCTGAGTCATAGCCAACATCAGCTTTCTCTTCATCTGAAGCATCCGCACTACCCTGTACCCTTCCAGGCCTATGCTCTCTGCGGGCCTCGGGTATCCTGCACGGTTTCATCTTGACTTTAGGGCCGGGCTCAGTTTCGATATAGTGCCTGGCCAGAGAAGTACGACCCGGCACATCAGAACACTTCTGCTGACTCTTCCTCAGAAACTCACGTACCTCCTGTCCCTGGTGCACTGACCATGTGTCACCAACTATCACAGAAGGTATAGGGGGTTTTTCACTTTTCTCCAGTTCCCCTCCTTCAGGCTCTTCTGGCAGGACATGCCCAGAAGCCCTACCGTCAGTCCTACACTCTACTTCTTCAGTCACATCATTTTGGTCTCCAAGATCTCCATTTATTCCAGCTTTCAAGTTCTCCTTGATAGCGGCATCTGTATACTCAGAACCCGCCGGATTCTTCTCTTCCACCACGTTCTGCATCCTATCCGGGCTCCCGTGTGTCTGTAGCGGCAACGGAGTGACACATCGCTTTTTCCCATTTGTTGGGACGTGGCTCCGATGTAGCCTCCCTGAAAGTGCGCTTGAGCTCACCAACGCCAGCCCGATGTCTCAAAATCTCATCTTGTGACTTATCCAGATCCTTGGTATCACTCGGGAACACTGCTGGGGCTCCGGGCGCGAACTTCCAGCCTGAGCTTCACGAGTTGCAGCTACTGATGAGGCATCTGGTTTGGTGTCTACCACTTCTATGGCTTTTTCCACCTCTGCAGCATCACCTTCAGAGTCCTTGGCATGATGCAGATCCACACCACACACCGACAACTTCTCATCTTCAACAGCATCCACTTGTTCTGTGTTCAGTTTCAGAGTCCTGCCTTTAAAGCTCAGCTCTCCTCCTTTCACCTTAGTCTTCGCCAGGGAACCGGCCAACTGTAAAACATCTTCAGATGCCATCTTCTGTCTGGCTGTAAGGTCAGCATCAGCTTTCTTCTCAGGACTCTCAACCTCCTCTGCTACCATGCCTTCCTCATTTGCACTGGTTGCTTTATGGTCATCAGATGATTCACTATCACTATCTGACCCCTTTTTCTCAGCCACATCTGGCTCACTGTCAGGGCTATACACTTCATTTTCATTCACATCCTGCTCACTGTCAGGGTTATACAATTCATTTTCATTCATATCCTGCTCACTGTCAGGGTTATACAATTCATTTTCATTCACATCCTGCTCACTGTCAGGGTTATACAATTCATTTTCATTCACATCTTGATCTGGAACCTTAGTTAACATGTCATCCACAACATTAACTTCACCATCTGGTCCCTCAAGTATGTGACTATGTGACAACCCCAGCACTATACTTCTATATAGCTCAGGTACTAGGAGCTGACTCACGACCTCTCCCTGGACTTCAGTGTCCCTATACAATAGGCTATTGTCCATGGCAGCATGAGGAAACCTCTCCTCAGAGCCAGGCTCCTGGGAAACCTCATTTAGAACAATCATATTTTCCTGTGCCGTCCTAAGAGTGGGGTCTCGCCACTGCTCACTCTCAAAATTGTCACAGGACACAGGTAAGTAAGGGACACTCGGTTCCCGAGAACCACCATCCTCGTCTCCCAACATCACCTGCAAAGGAACTTCATCACCATCACAGTCATCATTATTATCAACATCATTATCATGACTATGATCAGTATCATCATCACTATCATGGTCATCATCATTATCATGATCATCATCATCATTATCATTATCATCATCATCATTATCATGGTCATCATCATTATCATGATCATCATCATCATTATCATTATCATCATCATCATTATCACATAAGTTTAACGGCCCACTAGCATTGTGTTCCGCCCCTCGGGACTGCGCACCCTCAGTAGGAGCGTCATCACACTGTCCATCAGAAACATTTTTCCCCCAGAGATCCTTAGATTGGGGAAAGTCATTACCCAATATAACGGGTTGCACCAGGTTCTTCACTACCCCTACTTCATATGAAACCTCCCCGAGTTTGGGGACCAAGTCCACGGCAGTCTCTGGGTAGACTTTGGTGTCTCCATGGATGCACACCATACTCAGGTGCTTATCAGGGATGAAGTCCCTATCAATCAGGCTGTCACATACGGAAGTCACTGGACTCTCTGAGTCCAAGAGGGCCTGTGCTGGGCAGTCATTTACAACCACCGGGGACCCCTGTGGTCCAGTCTCTTCGGCTGAGGTGGACACACACACAAGTTCTGCGCAGAGAGAGAGAGATCTGCCAACATCACAACACATAGGCTCCCCCTCTATTGGACAGTTGGCTGCAATTTCACGCCAGCTCCAACACTGTCCATCACACTCTCTCACCCACATGTCCCCTCGGGCCTGAACCCGCTTATCAGCATACCCCATGTCCCCAACAGCTGGAACGCTCTTACCGCGAGAGTTCAGCGTCCGGGAACTCCGAAGTGACGACCTCTCAGACGGCTGTACCTCAGGAGGACGTGCTTGGGTGTAGCGGTCCACTATCACCTTTTCAACTCCATAATCAAGCCTGCTGACTGAAGACTCCCAACTGTATCTCCAGTCATGAACTCCCCTGGCACGGGCTGTCACCGTAACACCCAGCCGGGTAAGAATCTCCGCTTTCAGCTTGCCATAGTCTTGGCTGTCCTGCTCGCTCAGGTCAGCATATGCCCTTTGGGGCTCTCCAATCAGATAGGGTGCGACCATCATGGCCCATTCAGATAGGGGCAGATTCTCCTTCTCTGCCAATCTCTCAAACCTAGTGAGATATACCTCCACATCATCACGAGGTGTCATCTTTTTCAGGGACCGTCTTACCGCCTTCTTTACAGCGGACAATGCAGGTGACTTTGCAACATTACTTTGGGACGATGCGCCACAAGTCTTTTGTTGTGCTGCAACCTGCTCAAAAAACAACCGGTTATTCTCCTGCTGCTGTGTAGCCCTGGTGTTAGGCACACGCAGTACCCTGGAGAGTGTGTGGCGAGACAGCAGTTTAATGCTAAATACCCATTCACTCAACATACACTAGACACACCCTTAGGGTAAGTGTAGTTACTTGTAAGGGAGTGGTCAGGGTGTATATTGGTTGAGTGATTTTAGAGGAGAGAGTTCAGTTTCCTGTCTTCGGACAGAGCAGACGTCTGGAGTCTAGCTGGAGGGAGGAAGCCGTCCAGATTGCTCTATCATCAGTTCGGAAAGTGGAGTCTAGTACAGGTGGTCTAGTTCACCTCAGCCTAGTCAGAGCTGTACCTCACCTGAATACATTGAAAGAAAGAAGAAGCTTAGTGCAGAAAGACTTCAGTCACCTGTCTCAAGGACAGTGAAAGGTTCAGAGACGTGCTCCTGCCTAGTGATAACTGAGAATCTGTAACTAGCTCTGAAGGAAGTGAATGAAGGAAGTGACTACCCGACTTTATGCAAGTGTGAGTGTTTATGCTACCAGCGAGGACAAGGCGAAAGGCACAGTGGAAAGATTATTGGAAAGGTGCTTTTGGATTGAAGAAGTCCTGCACATTGCAACCGGTCACTGGGGACCGAAGGATCACTATTAGCTTCAAGCATAGTGGTAAGAAAACCAGGGATTTACCGGACCTTAGGTCGCGGCAAACAGCCCCATATAGTCAGTACGTAACTGGGGTCAGGGGGAGTGAAGACTTTGAGTCCGTGCACGACAAGACAGGAATTCAGCTCTCTCGCAGGAAGGCTCCTACCACAAAACTGACTGGGCAGTACAGCTATGGATTAGCTGGAGTTATTGAGGGAACTACGCTTCAGGCTGGTTGTACTCATCGTGTTGAAAGTAAAGGAGGCCCCTAACTTGTCCAGCTGCTGTCTCAAGATACACTCTCCTTGGATCAGCCTCCCTGGGACCTGCCTGAACATCTTACAAGTAAAGGTATGGAAAGACGCTGACCGTGTGAGACTGTGTTATTTATCTGCACCCGACTTCACTAACTTCATAGACTTTGAGGGAAGAGTCCCACCTGTAGGGGACCCGACATCTAGCTGCCTCACCATCCCCTCAGAGATCTACAGCAGCGCTGGTACAAATTACCAGAAAACTACAGGTGGCGTCACGAACTGTATATAAATCTATCCCCTGTAAATATTCCCCCAACATACGCCAGACCGCCAGGGCCACAGACCGAGCCACCGCTACCTGTGACAATCCCCATAGACTTCCATGGGCTCGGCTCTGAGTACCCCATTGCCCTGGTAACCCACAATTGTGGTGGCGGGTCGACACACAACTTGGCGTCACGAACAGGATGCGAAACTCGCAGAATTGCGAGCCCTGTGTGCCTATGGAATTGTTTTTGTGAAAAAGGACTGTTTGCACTTTTGGCGCCAAAATCGCCATTTTTGTCGCCATATTCGCGCCCTCAGGCGCTGGAGAAGAAGGTGGGCGTACCTTCGTGGGCGTGTACCCCCCTGTGGCGCGAAGAAAATGCCTGCCCTCTCAAAGTGCTATTACAACATGCGATCCTGCCCTACAGCAAAGGAGGTCCGCCTCCTCTTCACCTTCCCTGCGAGGAGGAGGAGACGCAAACCCCGCCTCCACGGAAGAGACCGGACGTCTCTGGAGGAAGAAGAAAGAATCTTCTGGAACATCATGGAAGCAGGACGTGTGCAGCCGAGCAGGGAAGCGGAGGAAGGCAGGCCCCGTGCCCCAGCCAAGCTGCCACCAGCACCGGAGTTATCCGTGCTCCTGCACCTGCAGCAGGCGTTGCTAGAAACAAAAGAAGAAAATGCACGCCTGAAGAAGATGGTCCAGTACCAACCTGGATTTGAAGAGATCGAGAGACGCCGGCGTACCCTGGAGCAGCGGCGGCTGTGGGACGCGGTGATCTCTCCCCTCAACGACCCCCCACGATTCGAGTTACCGAAGATTCTGCTGCCCAAGGCGAAGGAGCAACCCGAGGCTGCCCCGAAAGTACCGATCCTGATCCCACCGGTGAAGCGGTGGAGGCGAAGGAGGTTGAGGAGGTACCGCCAGTTCCGGAACGCCCGCCCGGCCAGGAGGCCGCAGCAGATGATCGGTCCCCGACAGGGACACCGGAGGGGTCCTGTCCGTCGTTACCAGATGTCGACTGGGACGAGATGGCGCGCCTGGATGACGTCGCCTACACCGCCCAGTGGGAATGTGAGTGGCAGCGTCGTGAGGAGAAGCAGAAACGCCAGCAGGAGGAAGAGCGGGAAGCTCAGCGGAATCATCAGCGGCAACATGCAGAGCTGATCGCGGACAAGGAGAGTGTCCGGAGAGAGAAAGGTACCCTGAGGGAACCGCGGCGGCAGGGGTGTGTGACTGAGTTCCAGCTCCGGAAGGGCTGGGGCTTCATCCGTGAACCGGGCCTCTACCCAGGGGTCTTTGTTAGTCGCAGGGACGTAGAATCCCACCTACCGCAAGGCCATCCCGGGAGGGACTTAGTAAATGGAGACATTGTCACGTACACACGGCACTGGGGAATGAAGGGATGGTATGCCCTTAACGTCACCATCGTCCGTGACCCCGTCCCCGACGCAGGTAACGTCACCACTACCGCAGCGTCCCCGTCTCCAGCTCAAGCAGTATCCGGCCGTGCCCCAGCATCGCCCCCTGCAAGTTCATCGCAAATGAAAGTCATATCTACATCGCAACATGCGACCCAGTCTCAATCGCAATCCATGACACGGTCCATATCGTTAACTGTGATTGAAACGCAATCGGTGTCTCGTGAGGAGAATGTACCCGTTGCGCCCCTAGAGGTTCGCACGAGAACTGTGGCGACTCAGACCCTAATAGCAGCGCATGACCTGTTAGTAATGGGATCTAGGGACCATTGCATTGTTCCAGCCCCCGGGGTGGAAAGTGTATTTGAAAATGAATAAATAGTAAAGAAGAATCGGTGAGATCCATATAGGGTCTACCATAAGTAATATTGTAGAAAGTTTCAGAATGTTTTACAAAATTTTGCACAAGTTGAAGAGTATAACGTATATAATGCATATATATATTGCTAACCGTAGAATGCCCGGCTGGGTAACCAGAAAAAGTTTGCACTTTAGTATTATAATGTGATATTATATCTGTGTCTTTGTCTTACAATGGACTTTGAGGTTGAGGACTGTGCCAGCCCAGAACTTATTTGTACATAGTTGCGCTTCGGTGCTTTATCTTGGTTTTACATAAAACCAGCACAACTACCTCTGAATACAAAAACCCGTGTGGTGTGGCACTGAGTGAGGTCTGCATTCGGATGTCCTGCAGCCCACCCAGGACCTACGTTGAAGGTTTGGTGCGGGTCCTTCACAAGAATACTGTATATTTATTGAATGCTATTTAATATTTGTATTTTTCTCTATATAATGTTTTTGTTTTGCAACGTTCAAGATATCCTCACCTCCCGGATGGGACGAATTAATGTTATTGTTTAATGTTTTCATGCATAAACAAAATGTCTCTTTTGTATTTTACAGCCCGGGAGTGCTGTCTTTTACCATGGGGGAATGTGTAGCCCTGGTGTTAGGCACACGCAGTACCCTGGAGAGTGTGTGGCGAGACAGCAGTTTAATGCTAAATACCCATTCACTCAACATACACTAGACACACCCTTAGGGTAAGTGTAGTTACTTGTAAGGGAGTGGTCAGGGTGTATATTGGTTGAGTGATTTTAGAGGAGAGAGTTCAGTTTCCTGTCTTCGGACAGAGCAGACGTCTGGAGTCTAGCTGGAGGGAGGAAGCCGTCCAGATTGCTCTATCATCAGTTCGGAAAGTGGAGTCTAGTACAGGTGGTCTAGTTCACCTCAGCCTAGTCAGAGCTGTACCTCACCTGAATACATTGAAAGAAAGAAGAAGCTTAGTGCAGAAAGACTTCAGTCACCTGTCTCAAGGACAGTGAAAGGTTCAGAGACGTGCTCCTGCCTAGTGATAACTGAGAATCTGTAACTAGCTCTGAAGGAAGTGAATGAAGGAAGTGACTACCCGACTTTATGCAAGTGTGAGTGTTTATGCTACCAGCGAGGACAAGGCGAAAGGCACAGTGGAAAGATTATTGGAAAGGTGCTTTTGGATTGAAGAAGTCCTGCACATTGCAACCGGTCACTGGGGACCGAAGGATCACTATTAGCTTCAAGCATAGTGGTAAGAAAACCAGGGATTTACCGGACCTTAGGTCGCGGCAAACAGCCCCATATAGTCAGTACGTAACTGGGGTCAGGGGGAGTGAAGACTTTGAGTCCGTGCACGACAAGACAGGAATTCAGCTCTCTCGCAGGAAGGCTCCTACCACAAAACTGACTGGGCAGTACAGCTATGGATTAGCTGGAGTTATTGAGGGAACTACGCTTCAGGCTGGTTGTACTCATCGTGTTGAAAGTAAAGGAGGCCCCTAACTTGTCCAGCTGCTGTCTCAAGATACACTCTCCTTGGATCAGCCTCCCTGGGACCTGCCTGAACATCTTACAAGTAAAGGTATGGAAAGACGCTGACCGTGTGAGACTGTGTTATTTATCTGCACCCGACTTCACTAACTTCATAGACTTTGAGGGAAGAGTCCCACCTGTAGGGGACCCGACATCTAGCTGCCTCACCATCCCCTCAGAGATCTACAGCAGCGCTGGTACAAATTACCAGAAAACTACAGGTGGCGTCACGAACTGTATATAAATCTATCCCCTGTAAATATTCCCCCAACATACGCCAGACCGCCAGGGCCACAGACCGAGCCACCGCTACCTGTGACAATCCCCATAGACTTCCATGGGCTCGGCTCTGAGTACCCCATTGCCCTGGTAACCCACAATTGTGGTGGCGGGTCGACACACTGCTGCTGCAGGAATTGCTGCTGGGCCTGCTGCATGCGCTGCTGGTGCTGCAGGCGCTGCTGCTCCATGCTCTGCTGCATGCTTCGCTGGGCCTGGGCCAGGTACTCAATGAGCTCCTCCATACTGCCGGACTTATCTGTCTCAACCACGGCAGTCTTATGTTGCACATTAACTTGCGCCATTTGTTCAAACAGCGCTTCCATGCTGTCATCCATGCTGTCAGACTTCTCTGTCTCAACAACGGCAGTCTTCACTCAAGACATACACACTCCACAGTCTTTTCCACAGAAAATTTCAGCTCTGCTGTGCAGACACTTTTTTTTTTTTTCTTTTTTCTCTGCAAACTCTATTAGGGCCACTGTCTCTTTAAGACTGCTCCAATAGACGTTTCTCTTTTGCTGCTGCACACTCCACAGTCTTTTCCACAACAAATTCAGCTTTGCTGTGCAGACACTTTTTTTTTTTTTTTTCTTTTGCAAACTCTATTAGGGCTACTGTCTCTTTAAGACTGCTCCAATCAGACGTTTCTCTTGACACACTTTTTTTTTTCTCTGCTGCTATTTCAACAGACTTCACCTTTATTGCTGTCTCTAAGCCACTGTGCCGCACGCACATTCCAGCACCATTTGTATCAGCCACTGTGCTGCCCCAGCATTCTCCGCCAATTGTAACATTTCCAGGGATATTGCTCTAGGATCGCTGTCTGGGTAGACAGAGTGACATGAAAACAGTTCATTCAGACAGCAGTTCTGATGAAAACTGGCCGCAACCAGCTTTATTAAAGTCCCCAGCAAACAGATAAAAATAAAGCATAAACAGAAAACCTGGGCTTGTCTAGCCACTAATTACACATAGATCGATTGCCCTGTCTATCCGGGTCCCGGCTCTACCAGCCTGACCCAAAACAACACATATGATATATGTTACCAGTATGGAGTTTCACAGATACTCCTCCTTGTGTCTGAAGGCACCTTCAATGTCCAGACTTGAGAGAGATCCACTCCTATTCAGCCGCTATTCGCACGGATTCTCACTGAGACTACCCCTGTGTCCGGGGTACTTCCTGCACCCAGACCGAGATAGCTCAAACTCCTGGAGACTGCTTCTTGTGCCTGGACACCTTCCTGTGTCCAGACTAAGCCAGCTCCCACTCCTTGAGACTGCTTCTTGTGCCGGGACACCTTCCTGTGTCCAGACTAAGCGTGCCCCTGACTGTGTTTGCAGACACCTACTTCTGGTCTCCTAATTAACAGCTGAATGGTTTCAGGCCTGAGCTGCAAGTGTGTGCTGAATGTGAGGTGTAGTGACCTTTCTCTACCACTAGGTTTACAAAGCCACACATTTCCCTTATACCATACAGCACAGTACCTAGGTGAAATGTACACCCCATTCAACACATATTCCTTCACTGTCTCACAATATATATATATAAATAAATATATAAGTCCTGTGGGCGGTGCTACTAGTGATTGACAGGTATGTCTGAAGAGCAGGCTCCAGCACAGTTAGTGCTGAAAAGTTTTTTTTAATAGAACAACATTGGTCCAGGATTCTCAGAGCAGTCAGAAGAGATGGGCGGGTCTGGCTGCTCCCATATCTCTGCTCCGGAATCTGAACTAGCTAATTAATGCTGCTCAGCTGCTTCATTCCCTGTGTGGGAGGTGGAAACACCTCTTGATGTGGTTCAGTGTGTGGGAGGAGGGAAAGATCTTGTTGAGTTGGTTAAACTGTGCAAGAAATTCAGAGAGGACTTTAATCTGTTCTGCTGATTGTTAATCTCCAATAGGGAGCTAACTACGATGGGTCTTTAATGGTATTGGCATTCTCATATTGGCCAAAAGGGCAATTTGGACCGACTGGGCTCCAACTATAACATCTGCATCCCCTATAGTTATGCCCCTGATAATTGATAGAGGTCAATTGTAGAATGGTGGTAGGTGGTGCTGAGCGAACGTGCTCAGATAACGTCTTATCTGCGCATGCTCGGGTATTGTCCGTGTATATTGGGCATGCTCGTATATTATGTTCAAGTCCTCGTGGCTGCATGATTTGCGGCTGCTAGACAGCCTGAACACAAGCAGGGATTGCCTGTTTGTTAGGAAATCCCCACATGTGTTGAGGCTGTCTAATGGCCGCAAATCATGCAGCCACAGTGACTCGAACATAATATACGAGCACGCCCAATATTCCCGGAAAATACCCGAACATGCCCGGATAAGACATTTTCCGAGCCTGTTCGCTCGTCGCTACTGGCAGGATCAACAGTCAACTAATTATCATCACAGGGTCAGGATACAGTAAATGTAAATAAATGATAAAACTGTAGATAGATAATAGAGGATTTTCAAAGTGAGTTTTCCAGCCTCATTTGGTCTTAGATCTCCATTTATTAATGTATGCAGTGTATATTGTGAAATCTAGTGATGGATCCACTTTAATTAGTAAAAAAAAGAAAAAAAATATGTTTGTTTTTTTGCCAAAGAGTATTAGTGTATATCTTATGCCTGTGATTTGCCATGTAAGCAGTTGATTGACGTTACACAGGAACTTTGTCTTCCTTGATTTACTCAAATATATTTTATACTTAAAGGGGATTTCTACTTTTAGAAAAGTGGATTGCAAATGTTTCTTGTTATGTAAAATAACAAAATCGGACAGGACTTGCCCTCCCTGGGTCCTCTGCCGTCGCTCCAGTCTCAGCGTTGACGGCATGTCAGTAGGTCACATCACTGAATTCAGTGGCTCATTGAGCAGCTGAGCTCAGTGTTTGGCTGTAGCAGTGATGTGACTGTTACTCCCAAAAAACACTAAGACTAGAGTTGCAGCGGAGGACCTGGGAAAGGTGAGTACTTTTTGATTTTGTTATTTGACATGATAGGGCATGTTTGGGGGTCCATTTTTTCAAGTGTGGAAAACCCCTTTAAATGTTATTATTATGCTGCGGTATACTACTGTTGTCTCTCTGGCGAGATCCGAACACATCGTTCTGCTTACTGTTGTCGGCATAGTATTTTGTCTTTTTGCCCAGTGTCGGACAAGCAAGCCAAGGAATTGTGCGGACTCAGCAGTGGCCCTCGCTGCACTGCGCAGAGATTCAATAAACATTCATTCCCATAGAAGAAACTCTAGAGCTTGTTGTGGCTCGGGGAGAAGATTTCATCAAGAAACAGTTTAACTACTTCATCAATCAGATGCCTAGAAGTAAGTATTATTGTTTGTCGGAATATCGCCCATTTGGCATCATGGAAGAAATGACTGAATGAAGCATTACAATAAATTTACTGCTTCAACCTCAACCTTGTGGTTGAAAACCCCCTCAAAGTCTATGTGCTTGGCCATCCCCCTAAAAGATCTGTCATAAAAAACATACATTTATTTCCGCAGCGCCGTCGACCTGATCTGACATAGAGGATATTTTACATTAGTGAAAGTAGAAAAAAAAAATTGCAAATAGTAAGTAGGGGGTTAAAAAATGGTGCATGGCACATTTCCCGAGAAAATCATGAAACAAACTCTTCCACTCAAGTCAATGGATTTGCGAAAAATCTCAGCCAAGACAAGGCTTGCATCCTAGTGCTGTCCCTTTTTACTGTTTAAAGGGGTGGTCCGGCCTAAGGCTACAAATCCGCATTCATACTATGTGCGCCGGGAGTGCCAGTCATGTGACCGCAAGTATGTGATTTGCGTACATGTGCTCACATGCCAACTAGATGTGCATGGCCTGCCTCAATGCAAGTGCATAGAGTGATGCCGGACACGTCTAGTCAGAATGTGACCAGAAATATTTAAATCTCATACTCCGCTCCCGATGCCGACAATGGAGAATCCTCACAAGGCACAGTGTGAGAATTCACAAGTCTGCAGTCACATAGAGTGACTGCAGACTTGTACCCTAAGGACGGACAACCCCTTTAATAGGAAACAGAGGATTGGAAAAAAAAATTATTTACTTGAACGAATGATAAATTGATAAATCAAACGGATACATAGACTAAAACTGAATGAAAACTGAATCTAGCACACTGATAAAAAATGGTCTGTTTTTGATCCTATGCAAAAAACATCAGATTTCAAAATGAGATTTTACTGCTATTATAATCGGTCCTGAACCTGTATAACCAGGACATATTTTTATCCGCAGGAAGTGAACAATGTAAATGTTCTTGTTGCACGTCGGCAAGCATAAATGTTGAAAACTGTAAAAGAGTATATTTATTGAATCAAACTTCATAGATAAATTTAATTGCGAAAAAAGAAAATTAGGGAGGATGAATGTGCACTTTGTCCCAGATCTGATATACAGTAGGTACTTAGATTCTTATTAATAGTGAAGGTATATAAAGTACTCTAAGGGAGCAGTTAGAAGGTCGTATAAATTGGAGTGAGATCAGAACGCAGTGCCCAGACTGGCCGGTGGCTCTCCCCACCCGAGCGTGATAGCTTATGTATTTCTATGCAGCTGTCACGCTTGGGTGGGGAGAGCTGCCAGCCAGTCTGGGCACTTGTCCCAGTCTTGCTCCAATTTATATGGCCGTCTGAGTCTGACTACACCCTTACTGGTACCGGTGGAGGTGGAGTAATGATGAGAGGCGATGGCGAAGAGAGAAGAGTGAATTAGTCAAGTAGCAGAGCTGAGGAACAATATCTAGGACATGATGATATTGGGCAGAAGCATTTCTCTTTTGTTACAGCACACCATCATGCGACACCCGCTAGGACCGTGGGATACTCGGGCTGGGTCTGACAGTACTTAAAGGAAATTGTCACAGCAGCGGTGACCCGGTCCGTGGCCCTGGGCGTGCAATGGCGGTGATGAGGGGTAGTTTTTAAGGGAAGGTTTAGTGTCGCCACCTGCGGTTTTGGCAAGGGATAGCCGACGCTGGGACCAATGGTAATGCGGCAGAGATGTTATCGCTCCCCACGGGTGGAGCGGGGCCCCAGGGCAGATATGGCAGGCTGAGAGGGAAGGAGGACGTTGGGATGCAAGGCTGAGGATTGGAGTAATAACTGACAGACACAAAGGCTGTTGTTTCCTTTACCTTTTACTGAGCAGTGCAGGTACAGTCCGGGGCTCAGGTTACAGATGGTTCTGGAACCAGTCACCCTGGAAGCAATTTGGGAATTTCCTTAGTCATGTGGGTTGTGAGGCCGCCTTTCTAGCGCTATTCTCTGAGGTACTTGCTGCTGTAAACTCTATTCAAGTCCCTCTTTCTGTCTGATGCTTAGGTAGAACTCCACTCGCATGACAGGCATCTTGAGCCTGTTTCAGGGGTCGCTCCTGTCTGACGTTTCCGGCTCACATGTGCTGCTGTGTCGTCGAGCATCAGTTGGGGCAGAGGACCTGCAGTCTCCTGCCCTCCGGATTCTACTGCCGGGGCTTTAGTACCCACACAGCCTCGGGCTCCGGTGTCCTGTCACTGGCGCTCAAGCCTGGGGTGAGCTCAGATGGAGCTTCTATCCCCGGCTCCTCTCCACACATCCTCTCTCAACCTTGTTCAGGCTCTAACTCCCCCTAACTTCCTCCTCCCGACCAGAGAGAGCAACTCCCCTGAATTCGGCTTTAGAGCTCCCCCTGCTGGCCTGGAGCAGGAACTGTATTGTATGCTGGAACTACCTGGTAAGAGAATTCCTTCTTTGCTTCCAGGAATGACATCACTCCCCTGGAGGGAGGCAAGGCCATTGTGGCAACTGGACTCCTGGGGTGCCAAAATCACATTTAATAAACACCATTAAAGTCTACAACTGGTATCTAATTGTTTTACGTTTGCACATTGACGTCCAGTTTTTGAAGGGAGCGGTTGCACATTATTTGCTAGGATGTCACAGCCAGGCAGGAGTTGTCAAATACACTTGCTCAGGAAGGAAAGAGAATATTAGTCATTCTTTATTCTCCTTGGGCTGGATAATTTCCTAATTTTGTTTTTTTAAAGGCTCTCCAACAACTCTATTTATAAATGGATGCCATAATCTTCCATGTTTAGATACAGCATAAGGCCTCATACTCACTGGTGCCGATAACGGATGAAAATCAGACGATAAAAAATCGCATGCAAATCGCATGTCTTTTTATAACACTTGTACCGTTTTTTCCCTGCCGAAAACGGACCGATTTTTTTCCAGCCCAGTGAGTATGAGGCCTAAGGGAGATTTTTTTTGTAATACTCCACCTCTAACCATTAGGCCTCAGACAGACGTCTGTTTTTCACATACGTATTCTATTGGTATTTTTCACAGATAGAACATGTAGCCATTATAATCTATGGAGCTGTTCACATGTCCCTGCTCATTTGCGGATTTCAAGTTCACAAAAAAAAGGAGAAATGTCCTTTTTTATCCGAGTTAGACATCAAACTGACCCATTTAAGTCTATTTCTCCATGAAAATCACTGACAGTTCATGCATGGCAAGTGATTAACGTCCGAATGAATAGTGGAAGCTTTGCAATTTACAGTACTGTGCAAAAGTTTTAGGCAGGTATGGAAAAAATGTTGCAAAGTAAGAATTCTTTCAAAACTAGAAGTGTTAGAACTCATTCACATTTGAACACTATTTGTGTGTCAAAACCAGGAGTGACTCCAAAACACAGAACAGGTGTCAATCTTTTAATTTTTTCTCTGTAGGTTGCACTCCTGGCATATAAACCCTGATGTAAAACACTGACATGTGAATGAGGCCGTACTAGTTTATTTTTATTAACCCCTTCACCCCCAAGGGTGGTTTGCACGTTAATGACCGGGCCAATTTTTACAATTCTGACCACTGTCTCTTTATGAGGTTATAACTCTGGAACGCTTCAACGGATCTTCGCAATTCTGAGAATGTTTTCTCGTGACATATTGTACTTCACGTTAGAAGTATAATTTCTTCGATATAACTTGCGTTTATTTTTGAAAAAAACACAAATATGGCGAAAATTTTGAAAATTTTGCAATTTTCAAACTTTGAATTTTTTTTCCCTTAAAACAGAGAAATATGTCACACAAAATAGTTAAGAAATAACATTTCCCACATGTCTACTTTACATCAGCACAATTTTGGAACAAAATTTTTTTTGTTCGGAAATTATAAGGGTTAAAAGTTGACCAGTGATTTCTCATTTTTACAACAAAATTTACAAAGCCATTTTTTTAGGGACCACCTCACATTTGAAGTCACTTTGACGGGTCTATATAGCAGAAAATACCAAAAAGTGACACCATTCTAAAAACTGCACCCCTCAAGGTACTCAAAACCACATTCAAGAAGTTTATTAACCCTTCAGGTGCTTCACAGGAGCTGAAGCAACGTGGAAGGAAAAAATTAATATTTAACTTTTTAGCCACAAAAATGATCTTTTACAAACTTTTTTTTTATTTTGACAAGGGTAAAAGGAGAAAATGGGCAGATAAAGTTGTTGTGCAATTTCTCCTGAGTACGCCAATACCCTATATGTGAGAGAAAACCACTGTTTGGGCACACGGCAGAGCTCGTAAGGGAAGGAGCGCCGTTTGACTTTTTCAAACTAAAATTGGCTGGAGTTGAGATTGGACGCCATGTCGTGTTTGGAAAGCCACTGATGCGCCTAAACAGTGGAAACCCCCCCACAAGTGACACCATTTTGGAAACTAGACCCCCTAAGGAACTTATCTAGATCTGTTGTGAGCACTTTGAGCCCCAAAGTGTTTCACAAAAGTTTATAATGCCTGGGTGTGAAAAAAAAAAAAACAATTTTCCACAAAAATGATTTTTTAGTCCCAAATTTTTGATTTTTCCCAAGAAAATTGGACCGCAAAAGTTGTTGTCCAATTTGTCCTGAGTACGCTGATACCCCATATGTGGGGGGGGGGAAACTGTTTGGGCGCACGGCAGGGCTTGGAAAGGAAGCAGTAACGTTTTGGAATGCAAACATTGATGGGGGTCATGTTCCGTTTGTAGTGCCCCAGATGAGCCTAAACAGTGGAAACCCCCCACAAGTGACCCCATTTTGGAAGCTAGACCCCCTAAGGAACTTATCTAGATATTTGGTGAGTACTTTGAACCCCCAAGTGCTTCACACAAGTTTATAATGCCCGGGCATGAAAATAAAAAATCCTATTTTTTTCCCACAAAAATTATCTCTTAGTCACTATTTTTTTATTTTCCCATAGGTAACAGGAGAAATTGGACCTCAAAAGTTGTTGTCCAATTTGTCCTGAGTACGTTGATACCCCATATGTGGGGGGGAACCACTGTTTGGGCGCATGGCAGAGCTCGGAATGGAAGTAGCACCATTTGACTGTTTTCAACCAAAATTGGCTGGAATTGAGATTGGACGCCATGTTGCATTTGGAGAGTCCCTGATGTGCCTAAACAGTGGAAACCCCCCACAAGTGACCCCATTTGGGAAACTAGACCCCCTAAGGAACTTATCTAGATCTTTGGTGAGCAATTTGAACCCCCAAGTGCTTCACACAAGTTTATAACGTAGAGCCGTAAAATTAAAAAATCATATTTTTTCCACCAAATTGATCTTTTCACCCCAATATTTTATTTTCCCAAGGGTAACAAGACTCCAAAAGTTATTGTGCAATTTGTCCTGAGTACGCTGATACCCCATATGTGGGGGTAAACCACTGTTTGGGTGCATGGCAGAAGGGAAGGAGCGCCATTTGACTTTTTCAAAGCAGAATTGGCTGGATGCCATGTCGTGTTTGGAGAGCTCCTGATCTGCCTAAACAGTGGAAACCCCCCACAAATGACCCATTTTGGAAACTAGACCCCTCAAGGAACTTATCTAGATGTGTGGTGAGCACTTTGAACCCCAAAGTGCTTCACAGAAGTTTATAACGTACAGCCGTAAAATAAAAAATCCTTTTTTTTTTACAAAAATGATTTTTTCGCCCCCAATATTTTATTTTCACAAGGGTAACAGGAGAAATTGGACCCCAAAAGTTGTTGTCCAATTTGTCCTGAGTACGCTGATACCCAATATGTGGGAGTAAACTACTGTATGGGCGCACGTCGGGGCTCGGAAGGGAAGTAGTGACGTTTTGGATTGCAGACTTTGATGGAATGGTCTGGGGGTGTCATGTCGCATTTGGAGAGCCCCTGATGTGCCTAAACAGTGGAAACCCCCCACAAGTGACCCCATTTTGGAAAATAGACCCCACAAGGAACTTATCTAGAAGTATGTTGAGCACTTTGAACCCCTAAGTGCTTCACAGAAGTTTATAACGTACAGCTGTAAAAATAAAAAATCCTTTTTTTTTTACAAAAATGATTTTTTCGCCCCCAATATTTTATTTTCACAAGGGTAACAGGAGAAATTGGACCCCAAAAGTTGTTGTCCAATTTGTCCTGAGTACGCTGATACCCAACATGTGTGAGAAAACGACTGTATGGGTGCACGTCTGGGCTCAGAAGGGAAGTAGTGACGTTTTGGATTGCAGACTTTGATGGAATGGTCTGGGGGCGTCATGTCGCATTTGGAGAGCCCCTGATGCGCCTAAACAGTGGAAACCCCCCACAAGTGACCCCATTTTGGAAAATAGACCCCACAAGGAACTTATCTAGAAGTATGTTGAGCACTTTGAACCCCTAAGTGCTTCACAGAAGTTTATAACGTACAGCTGTAAAAATAAAAAATCCTTTTTTTTTACAAAAATGATTTTTTCGCCCCCAATATTTTATTTTCACAAGGGTAACAGGAGAAATTGGACCCCAAAAGTTGTTGTCCAATTTGTCCTGAGTACGCTGATACCCAACATGTGTGAGAAAACGACTGTATGGGTGCACGTCTGGGCTCGGAAGGGAAGTAGTGACGTTTTGGATTGCAGACTTTGATGGAATGGTCTGGGGGCGTCATGTCGCATTTGGAGAGCCCCTGATGCGCCTAAACAGTGGAAACCCCCCACAAGTGACCCCATTTTGGAAAATAGACCCCACAAGGAACTTATCTAGAAGTGTGGTGAGCGCTATGAAGCCCCAAGTGCTTCACAGAAAATTTATAACATACAGCCGTAAAAACAAAAAAATCATTTTTTTTTTTACAAAAATGATTTTGTCGCCCCCAGTTTTTTATTTTCCCAAGGGTAACATAGAAATAGGACAAATTGCACAATAACTCTTGGGGTACAGAGTACGCTGATACCCCATATGCGGGGGTAAACTACTGTTTGGGCGCATGGCAGAGCTCAGAAGTGAAGGAGCACCGTTTGACTTTTTCAACGCAGAATTGACGGGAATTGAGATCAGACGCCATGTCACATTTGGAGAGCCCCTGATGTGCCTAAACAGCTGAAACCCCCCAATTCTAACTCCAACCCTAACCCCAACATACCCCTAACCCTAGTCCCAACCCTAACCACAAACCTAACCCTAACACACCCCTAACCCTAATCCCAACCATAACCCTAATACTAACTTTAGCGCCAATCCTAACCCTAACTTTAGCCGCAACACTAACCCTAATGGGAAAATGGAAATAAATACATTTTTTTAATTTTATTATTTTTCCCTAACTAAGGGGGTGATAAAGGGGGGTTTGATTTACTATTTATAGCAGGTTTTTGTGATTGGCAGCTGTCACGCTAAAAGACGCTTTTTATTGCAAAAAGTAGTTTTTTGCATCACCACATTTTGAGAGCTATAATTTTTGCATATTTTGGCCCACAGAGTCATGTGAGGTCTTATTTTTTGCGGGACGAGGTGATGTTTTTATTGGTACCATTTTTGAGCACGTGACATTTTTTGATCGCTTTTTATTTCGATTTTTGGGAGGTTAGAATGAACAAAAATCAGCAATTCATGAATTTCTTTTGGGGGAGGCGTTTATACCGTTCCGCGTGTGGTAAAATTGATAAAGCAGTTTTATTCTTCGGGTCAGTACAATTATGGCGATACCTCATTTATATCATTTTTTTATGTTTTGGTGCTTTTATAGAATAAAAACAATTTTATATAAAAAATCATTATTTTTGCATCGCTTTATTCTGCGAGCTATAACTTTTTTATTTTTTTGCTGATGATGCTGTATGACAGCTCGTTTCTTGCGGGACAAGATGACATTTTCAGCGGTACCATGTTTATTTATATCTGTCTTTTTGATTGCGTGTTATTCCACTTTTTGTTCGGCGGTATGATGATAAAGCATTGATTTTTTGCTTAGTTTTTTTTTTTAAGGGTTCACTAAAGGGGTTAACTAGTGGGACAGTTTTATAGGGGGGGTCGTTACGGACGCGGGGATACCAAATATGTGTACTTTTATTGTTTTGTTTTTTTTATTTACAGGAAGAAATTAATTTATTGGGGAATATTTTTTTTTTTTTTTTGATGATTTTTTTTACCACTTTTTATTTTATTTTTTTTACTTTTTTACTTTGTCCCAGGGTGGGACATCACAGTATTTTAGCAGATCGCTGGTGTGACAGTGTGCACAGCACTCTGTCACACCAGCGATCGCTCTGGCATCGCTGCAGGCTTCCTCTGCGCCTGCTCTCAGCAGGCACTGAGGAAGCCGCCTCCCTGCAGGACTCCGGCGCCATCTTGGATCCGGGGACCTGGAGGGAGGACGGACCCTCGGAACAGCGCGACACATCGCGCTGCTCTGAGGGTCTCAGGGGGGCGCGCAGGGAGCCCCCTGCCTGCGCGATCCTCCCCTGTGCCCCGGGCACACCGCGATCATGTTTGATCGCGGTGTGCTAGGGGTTAATGTGCCAGGAGCGGTCCGTGACCGCTCCTGACACATAGTGCTGGGTGTCAGCTGTGATATACAGCTGACACCCGGCGGCGATCAGCTACGCTCCCCCCGGGAGCGCAGCTGATCGCCTATGACGTACTATTCCGTCCATGGGAATTAGGTCCAGGGTCACATGGACGGAATAGTACATCTGATGGCAGAGAGGGGTTAATGAACAAAATGCAAAGTGAATGAACAAAAGAAAAATGTAAATCAAATCAATATTTGGTGTGACCGCTCTTTGCCTTCAAAATAGCATCAGTTCTTCTAGGTACACTTGTACTTGTACAGAGATTTTTGAAGGAACTCGGTAGGGAAGTTGTACCAAACATCTTGGAGACCAGTAACCATGGATCTTCTGTGGATGTCGCTGGTGCAAATGCCCCTAGCTATTCATGTGATCCCACACAGACTTGATGACGTTAACATCAGGCTTCTGTGAGAGCCATATCTTCACTCCAGGACTCCTTGTTCTTTTTTACATTATAGATAGTCCTTAATGACATTGGCTGGATGTTTTGGGGTCAATGTTCTCCTGCAGAATAAATTTGGAACCAATCAGCCGCCCCCTTGATGCTATTACGTGATGGATAAGAATCTGCCTGTATTTCTCAGCATTGAGGACACCAAGCAATGGCAATGTTGAAGACCAGGGATGCCGTGGTCGGCCATGAAAACTTAGTGCATCAGATGAAAGACACATCATGCTTACTTCTCTTAAAAATTGGAAAATGTCCAGCAGTGCCATCAGTTCAGAATTGTCAGCAACCAGTGGGATCCAGCTACAGCCATCTACTGTTCAGAGATTTCTGGCCAGAAGTGGTCTTCATGGAATAATTATGACCAACACCTCCACCCTCCACATTGAGACAAGACCAAAATACTTAACTATGCATGAAAATGCAGAAGAATGGCTGCAGGAGCTCTGGTAGTATTTGGCTGTAGCAGAAGGCAGTTTGTTTTCTGAAGGGCTGGAGAGTAATATAATAATGAAAAAAACACAAAAATTGAGCTTAACTTGAGTTGGTACACACACAGCACATAGAAGCATGTTCACATTGGCCATAAAACATATAAACCTACAAATGAAAAAGTGAGAAAAAACCCTGCTGTAACTAAGTAAATAAAAAGCAAACGTGCATTTAAATGACACAGAGTTTTTAGTAATACTGTTTTTGATCAAAAATAGCATAAAAGCCATCCCATCACGTCAAGGCAACTCTGATGGGACAGTCCTACACTGTCTAATGTTAAAATTGTATGAAAAATTGTATATAAGGCTTCCCCAGTCTAGGGTTTCACTGGTGGGGCCAAGTCCTTTTGTCTGCCCTTATTCACACACTGATGTCAATTTTGACCCATGGTAAGGTTTTTAATATTAGACAGTGTAGGACTGTCCCGTCAGAGTTGCCTTGACGTGGTGGGATGGCTTTTATGCTATTTTCGATCAAAAACAGTATTACTAAAAACTCTGTGTTATTTAAATGCACTTTGCTTTTTATTTACTTAGTTACAGCAGGGTTTTTGCTCATTTTTTCTTTTGTAAATATAATAATGAAAGTCTGGTGGAGGGTCTTTTCATGACTGGGGCTTCATTTCCGCAAATCAAGTTGGGGATTTGGTCAGGATTAATTGTGTGCTCAATGCTGAGAAACACAGGCAGATACTTATCCATCTTGTAATACCATCAGGACTCATACGAGTGTAAAGATGATGGAGATGGGGTAAGCCATTGGCTCTGCAATTATGTAATGAAGCTGGAAAGAGTGGGTTAATGAAAGACAATCCTGCAAAAAAGTATACCAGTGTGGAAGTCAGTGGTAGGTATAGGCATACAGTAGTCTTTGAAACAAAAATTTGGCAGCACTCAAATGTTTACGGCAAAAGTAAGCCTTGAAGGGGCTCACAATACAAACGGCGTGCTTTTTGGAAAAAAAAGGGGGGGGGAAAGCTCTCTTAGACCTGATGAGGCTAGTGTACTTACTTAAAAAGTCTAGAATGGCTGTGTATATCAAAATGAGAATTTTGCCAGTTCAGCTTGAACTGGACTCCCAAAAAGCTCTTATCAATATTCGGTGTAAAAACTTTTATCAAGGATTATACAACCATTCTGACACGGATTTTCTATAGTAAATATACAGAATTGTTATCGGGTCGAAGAGATCAATTTAATAATGATTGATGTTTGTATCTTGAAATCTAGTGTCAAATCCTGTACTGAAATGGTGTTATACACGAAAAATAAAAATAAACTGGCAAATAAGTGGTAGGAGATGTGATTTTGGTGGACGCACATTTTCTATTTCATGATTGTTTACAGAATGTTTAACAAATGTTATAATTTTGCTATGTACTCGCTTTTTTTACAATGTACTGTTCTATTTATAATTAGCTGTAATCACTGAATGGTGCTACTAAAGTTATTACTATTCTTTAACAGCCTCGTGTCGTTTGATTCATAGAGACAAATTAACAATGGTGCATAGTTTGTCCAGGGACAATCTCTTTCCAGAATGTAGAAGTCATTAAAATGAATGTAGATATAACATTTATATTGATTACATTTGATGTCTCTGCACGTACTTGATTTTCAACACTTTTGTGCCAAACCTCTGATCTATAATTTAGCAATGAGAACATAGTACTATTGACCGTACAGCCAAGAAGAAAGTATGACTTACATAACAAATCTATTTAACGCAATATGCCAAAATGAAAAATGACAGTTTGGCAATTCCTTGATATTAACAAAAGAGGTCTTGAACAATGTGAACAATACGCAATGGATCAGATCCAGTTGTAAAGAAGGTTTGATTGAATTTAGGATACAGTGATAGCTGCAAAAAGATTTAGTAAAAATTGTGTACTAAGAATGCTAGACAGGAGGAATCACCTGAGCCATAAACAAGTAGAAAGACAGAAGTTCACCCTCTCTTTAAGAGCGCACTGTCACAGGCAAACAAGAAGCCAAGAGGCAAAGTAGCGGTGCACTCCCAAAGATTAAAGAAACACTTCTAATAATTTTATTATTAGTTCAACCTGTGTAAATGTGTATAATGTAGTTGTAACAGTGTGTGTTAATATACTTTCCAATCGCCATGTCCTCTTCTCACACGTGTGACTTCTATTCTGACTTGCCGGTTCTCATTGAGGTCTATGGTTTTAGAATGTGAGCCTATGGAATGTGATAAAATATAGTTTAAAGATCTAGTAATCAGAGGCCAGTCTGGTGTCTCCCTTGGCTGTCTTATCCCCACAATGCTTTAGGTGATTGACAGGTTTCTCATATCTGTATATATAGGGAGAGACATGTCAATCACCTTGAGTGGCGTTGGGAAAAGCCATCTGGGGGTGGCAATATTTCTAATTCTGGCATGGCCTTCGACCACAAGTGTTGAGGCTCAGGCATTAACTTTGTCTGGTGAGGCCCTAGTTAGAAACATGTGAGAAGTTCTGGTTTAAACCATCTCTGGGATTATGCATTTTTAAGCACACTACATAGAACATGCTTTTATTTGAATCTGGAATTCTTCTTTGCTGGCTTGTTCTTGATGGTTGCATGGCTATGGCAGAGTGTCCCACTGGCATGGTTATATATGTTTGCTGTGGACTGGGCTAATTAACATTCTCAGATTAAAAAACCGGATCAGGCCACCGGATCAGGTTTTTGCCGGATCCGGCGCATTGCGGCGCTCATAGACTTTCATTGGGAACAAAGGCCGGAAGCGCCGGATCCGGCCCTTCCGGCTTTATGGCCGGAGACAAAAAAACGTTACAGTAGACGTTTTTCCTAGAACCGGAATGAGACCAGACGCCGGATCCGGCAGAAAACTGATGAAACACAGGTACATGCGGCACGATCTGGCACTATATTTAGTCAATGTTAAAAAAACGGATCCGGCATTTCAGTTCACCGGATCCGGTGTTTAAAAAAAAGGCCGGATCGCGCCTGACGTAAAAAAACTGATGTGTGAAAGTAGCCTAAGCCATATCGACTTTTCAAAAAGTTATCAGAGCGGGTGTAAAAAATCCAAGGCTGCAATTTTTCTTAGCTCAGTTGCACACTGCGCAAAAAATTGTGACTTTTGTACTGTAACTTTCTTGAAATAAAAGTGCACCCTTTCAGAAAATCTTCATCCCCAATTATAACCCTCCCCGCACTTCACTCAGTATCCTCATGTACAGATCTGAGTTTCTGGTTCTGCTCCCGGTGTCCGGTAATGGCTGCAGTGCTGAAGTCACGGGGATATTTCAGCAGCCAATCAGTGAGATCAATACCAACATGATGTCATACCGGACATCAGGACCAGAGCCAGAGACTGGAGATGGTCAATAATGCATAATTATTTTTTTTTTATAACTACAGAGTTTCTGAAAGGGTGAAACTCCCTTAATGAAATCCCCCTATGGATCAAAGAGGCGTAAGGAGGAAAAGATTTGACATTTCAAGCGTAGTTACCACTGTAGATTGTATAGACATCTGATGCCAATATAACATGACAGCTTATTTGTGATGATGGTCAGGGATCAAATTATTGTCCCCTGTTTATACAACATTAATCATATCTAATAACGCATTATCATAGCGTACGACATGGACCATAGCATGTAACGAGCCTCTAAGGTCATAAATTACACAAGTTATCAATCTCCTAGCAGACACAAGTCCTTAATATCTAAGATTTGTTATCATTCCAGAAGCTGAAGCTTAGACAGCAGATAATGTTCTGTTAGTCAAAACCCAACAAGTGAGTCTAGACTGCATAAGCCAGAGTGATTAGGCAATGCTCGGTGTGAAATATACACTTTAATTCCATCCTTTGTTTTCATAGGAACAGAAAATTAACTATTTGCCGGCAGCGGAAGGGACTCAGTTCGTTTAATACATGACCTTCTAGTGGGATAAAGTAGTCACTTCTCTTATCATAATGTTCTGCTCAGTGCGATTCCTTCTTCCTCCGACTTATCCAACACAAGCAGCTACGGACTGTTTCTTTAGAGGATAATTATCCATTTTTCAAAATAATATTTTCATAATACAGACATGTTTAACTTCAATGGTGGGAAACCCCCAAAATCCTCTGGAGGAGACTTTACCAGTTTGATAATGATTCCTTGTAGTTCTGAAAAATTGTATAAATGAATCAGGATGCATACAGGCTCAAACTTTGGGGGATGTAAGAGTACATCAGGACAAGCATGTTGTTCTTCCCTTTGTGATAAAATGGATGCGCTTTTTGTTCCAATGTGAATAATGCTATAGAATGTTTAAATTCTATTGTTGGTGATCACTTAAATGTGGAAAGTATAAGGATAGGAAATTAGGAAATAAGTATAGTAATAGGATAAAGCAATAAACATAGGTATAGATAGGAATGGAGAAAAGCATCGGAAACAGTAGAAACAGGAAATAGTATAGCATAGGAACAGTTAAGGTATTCAGGAACAGCCCAAGTTTGGGAGAGGCAAGGATTGTTATAAGGGGAAACACTTCCTGGATTAGTCAGGTAGGGATGAAAGATTAGATAGAAGGACTGACTCAGTGGAGTAAAGGCCATAGAGCTGAAAAGCGCAGGAAAGTACAAACTTTTGGGCAGTATGCGGATGGCCACCACTGACTTTAGCGGACCTTCTCAGGACGCCTGGGGCCTATGGCCTGAATTAGGTAGAGAAGAGAATGCCTTATTCACTTTCCAGAAAGGCAAACCGGATAGGGAACCGTGTTAGAAAGGAGGGTGGGTGGGAACCCATGAAAGCTGTGGAGTCGGACAGAGTATCTCAAGGGTCAGGGGTGCCAAACCAGAACAGGATAACTCAGGCTGAAAAAGAAATGAATGTAACATTGCATTGTTCCATAACTAAGATGGAAATTGAACTGTTCAGTAAAGTTCATTTGTTTGAAAAGGATTAAGTGTCTCTTGTTCCATGTGCAGCTGATCCAGGATCCGGAAGGGTGGAGTCAGCAACGACTTCCAGCAAAACCATTAGTTTAATCCATTTCACACAATGCACAAGGGAGATGGGACATTGTTTACTTGTGGGGTGCCACTGTGTGTAGTAACACAGAAGCACCTCACCCATGACTACCGCCATGCACACCTTACAAGTTGGCGTAGTCAGCAGCATCAAGAGTCCTCGATTACAGAAAGTGGAGGAACCACTGAAAAAGCTAAAATGGCGACTGTAGAGGGACCCAAGATGGCAGCCCAAGCCGCAAAAATCAGAGGGCGCTCTGCTCATCGTGGGCATCCTATGATTGAAATGGCGCAAAAGCCCATCCGGCCCAAGAGTTCGTATGCCTTGAGAAGATGTCCCATCGTGAGTGGTGCCAGACCCAGATGGGTGCAGAAGAAGAAGAGACCTCGCCCATTGCTGTGAGTGACTGGAGAAGGGGCAAGGACTCGCACAAAACGGGCAGGTGAACCTGAAGAAGCCCTACCCTGGAAGAGGCACAGCAACAGAAGAGAATGCCTCAAGCAGACCGGCCCAGCGCCATTGTTGGTGAGAGAGAGGACGAGTAAGCAGGTAGAGATGGATCATCACGGATTTCCTCTGGAGAGAAAACGGTAGCTGGAGGTCTGAGGGCACAAGGAGCCCTTGCTGTTCCGCAAGTTGCACAACTGAATTTGCCTGACGTTGCCAGTTGCCAGTTCCTGAAGTTGAACAACCAGAGACAGCATAGACCTGCTACCAAAACTTGAGTGTTACGCCTCACACGCATTGCACAGGAGAATTGGGACACTGTTTATTTGTCAGGTGCCTTTGTGTGGGAACAAAGCAGCCCCTTGTCCATGACTACCACCCTGTGCACCTTACAGGAAAATAATGTGTAGCATTTTGATTCCCAGATGATCTGCGGAAGCGCCTCATAGAACCTTCAGATTTTGTATTAGTCTTCGCCTGATGAAGAGACCTGAGTAGTCTCGAAAGCTTGCAATTTGTTGCCATCTTTTCAGTTAGCCATTAAAAGGTATCAACCACTGAGGACTCTCAACTCTAAATATTTTTCATAGAACCTAATCATTTCAGCGACATTGTGATAAAGACACTGGTGGGATTGAAATGTCCTATGTAACATTGTCGTATAAACTCCCAGCATATTTGCCTTTTTTACGTTTGTCTACTTTCACGGATAATAAAAATATATTGCGTCACATAATACAAGAGTGTGCAGTGAATTTCTCCTGCCTTGGTCAAGGGGTCACACACCCCGTTCCACCAGCACCTCTCAAATACGACAATCATCTGATATCAAAAGCTAGTGCTGCAGCATTCAGAGCTTAAAGAGAGCCTGGGAACATGGAAGGTAAGTATTAGTGGTAGTGAATTAAATAGCCACCCCTGATTAACATCTATCTATCTATCTATTATCTATCTATCTATCTATCTATATCTATCTATCTATCTATCTATGTATCTGTCTCTTAAGGGATTTCCGGGCTTGGCGTAAATTGTAGCCATCATTCTACGTGACTGCAGATTGTGAGTTAGTGTGGAATGCACACTGTCAGGATACCTCTTTATTGCCAAAGAAGAAAGTAGATAAGAATACTGACAGTGCGCATATTACACACTGTCAAGTCTGCAATAACATAGAGTGATTGCAGAATTTTAGCTTAGAAACCACCTTTAGCATGCATTTACTTATTCAACTTATTGATAGATACAAGGAACAACTTCAAAATTAGATTTGTTTTAAATCATACCTCTTCAACATCTGCAAACCTTTAAGAAACTATTTTATGTTGCTAAAACAAAATGACAATACATTAAGCAACCTTTGGGCACTATTGTTAATAAGGTACATCTCCCATAATGCTAATAATAAAAAGGCTCGCCAAAGGTCAACATTTCCTAACTATTACAGTGTTCATAAAAATCATATCAATACAACAATATCGGGTAAAAGACTTTGGGCCAAAAAGCTGAATGTACTTAGTATGTTACCTATGACAGAATATTGTATTGCCTTTTACTCGATTGTTAACCTTTCCTATCGTCAGACCTGCCGAGTGTTACGTTTTACTGGTGCAGCTTCTAATCTACTATATACTTACCTTGTAATGTGTTCACATCCTGTTCCGCCCAGATGTGTCCGGATCCCAGAATCCCAAGCAGCGGAAGTTCACCGACCACCATATTGGGACACCCAAATGATGAGTGTCTCAATATGGAAACTACTGGTGGTACCAAAGTGGTAATCGCAGGTACGCGGGATGCAGTGAAGAGACGAAGACGGAGCAAGCTTAAACTGAACCTTTATATGCTGGTTAGGGAAATAACTGGGTGGCTAATACAGATTCTCCTCACTAGGGAGCTATACAACAATACACATTAACGTAAGCGAACGGCTATTAGGCAAGTGCCAATAAGTATAGGGCCACGATAGGGCCGACTAAATTTCCTAGAACTATATTTAACAATAAACAGAGTGACACTTATCGGCTCTGACGTCCTGCAGAGTCGTGGTCTGGTAGATGTCCGTTTGGCGTTTCAGCCGCTGGGTCTAGCCAATGAGGAGTTGCTGTAGACTTCGGGCGTTCTTACACCCAGGTGTAGATGGGGTGCAACAGGCCCTGGAGAAGCACGCTGGCGTTGAGTCCGCCCATCCCGGGGGTGAGATGGCGGCAGCTGAGAGCTCTGCTGTGTAGGCCACAGCTGCGGGCTGTAGTGGGACAGTGGCGTCCGCGGATGGTATGGGACAGGCCGCAGCCGCAGGCTGAAGTGGGACAGCGGTGGTTGCGGGTGGAGGCGGACAGGCAGCAACCGCGGACTGGAGTGAGGTGGCGGCTGGCAGCGTATAGGCCGCAGCCGCAGACTGGGATAGGGCAGAGTCAGGTGAATGCCTCACAGTTCTCCTCCTTCTGCGCTCCGCTCGGGTTCGTCCTCTCCCTGAGTCACGTGAGTCCCTGAATCTGCTCACTTGTGGCAGCTGACCTGGGTGTCCTCTCCACTCCCAGCAGGTCTCTCCTTCCTTCCTCCTGCCTGTCTCTGCGTCAACTCCCCCCTCCTGGTCTCCTGTCCTCCTTTTATATTAGCCCCGCCCCCGCACCTTCCAGAACAGTCTCTCGGTCGCCCTGTAGTTCCTTCCCCTGGGCACCTTCTCCCTAGGAACTTATGTGACAGCCCCCTTGGTTCCGGCCTGGGCACACAGCAGGGGCCCACTCCCCTACACCAGCCTCTTGCGAGGTACCACCAGTGGAACACCATCGCACCACACAAACACACACACACACTGTATATTGATCACCCGCCAGGGCAGTGGGGAAACTCAGTACCGGGCCGCTTCTTAAAGGGGCAGTGTCCCAGCAGCAGTGACCCAGTCCGTGGCCCTGGGCGTCCAACAAAAGGGATTGTGAAAGAGGGGATAATAGAGTTTGTAGTAAAATGTTTGTGACGTCACCTTTGGTGTTCGGTCAGGGGGCCGACACTGCAATGCAGATCCTCTGGGATGATGATAGGGCAGAAGAGATGGTTAAGCTCTCCACAGGTAAAGCTGTATCCCAGGGCAGTTAGGATGTTAAAGGTGATGTTGGTGGTGAGTGTGGTGCAGGACAGGTGGTGCAGGAATGATTCAGTGGACACAGCAGGGTGCAGTTTCCAACATTTTACTCACAGTTCTTGTGTACATAGATGCCTGCTTGGTGCCGTGTCCTTCAGGTGAGGGGTCCAGCAAACTCCCAGATAGATCAGGATACACCTTTCCAGGACTCCCTTCAGTATGTTCCTCTCCTGGCCGTCTCACTGCGCTGGCTTCCACCCTTTCTGCCCAGCACCATCACAAACAGTGTCCCAAGTGCTGACTTGTCAGGCAACATCCTCTGCGTCCCCTTGCTCCTATATGGCTGCCTTTTCAGCAATTAATTGTGGATGTGGCTGGGGCAACTACAGCTACCCCTGCCTCTGGCTTGCTAGCTGAGTCTTCTAGTCCTCCACTAGTCTCGAGGGCTGGTTCTACTACTGCAACCTGGTCCCTCCACTACTGGATTCGGGCTCCACGGGTGACTTCAGCACTCTCCCTGTCCTCCCCGGAGCTCCCTTCAGACTCCCCTCTCAAGTCTCTCTCTGCAGCCTCTCTGCAGCACTCCTCCTTTGGTCTCCTCAGACCAACTGCAACTGTTCTTCCCACTCTCTAAACTCCTCCCCCTTCTCCTACCTTTTCCATCCATACCCCAACACCCTTTTCTACCCAGCCTGAGATGAGGCCCTCCTCCCTAGGGGTACACGCAGGTGTCCTGACTGAACTAGTGTGTGTTGTGTTCTCCCTCCTTACCTGAGAGTGGGATACCACACCTCTGGATGAGGTGCAGTACCTCTGTGGTGACTGGACCCTCAGGGGTGCCACATATATGCTGTACGCACCACACACACACACACAAACACACTGTATATGCCGTACGCACCACACACACACTGTATACACCTTGAGAGAGAGCAGACAAGTGGGAGAGCACATGGGGTACACAGGTCAAAGAAGAGATGACATGAGAGGAGAAGACAGCAGATGGGGAGAGAGAAAGCGCACAGGGGTGAGAGAGACAGCGCACAGGGGGAGACAGCTCAAACGGGACAGCACATGAGTGGAGAACACAGCACAGGAAGGAGAGACGGCAGACAATAGGGATAGCACATGGGGTAGACAGGTCAAAGAAGAGAGCACAGACGGGAGAAGTCAGCACATGGGGAAAGAGAGAGTGGATAGGTGGGTGAGCACATGTGGGGAAGAGATTCTCAACGCTGCAAAGCCTGCCCCCATCGTGACATTGCCGCCCTCCATCTAGTTTAAATATAATTGTCATTTCAGGAAACTTTTGACTTTTAAAATTTCAGCAGTGTATATCCACGCTTCTCTATAGCTGGTGGAGACTTTCCAGCAACAGGAGGATTTAGCAGTGCTGGAAGTGTTGCACGAGGCAGTTCAGCTAAAAGGTCTGACAGTTGGAGGAGCAGAGCGGTGCACGCAGTGAGTGGGACAGCGCTTACAGCCAGTGCATGTCACTAGCATGACAGTGTGTCACCTTATAGGCCATAGAAAGGGAAACAGTAGAGGTATGAAGCTGTGCTAGTATGAGAGTAAGTGAAGAAAACAGCATCCTGACCTTGGAGACCCCACATTACGCAGGTATGTCTGGAAGTAACAGGTCCGCATAAGAAAAGTGGATAGCTAGGAACAGGAGTAAACTAGATATCAGAGAGTTTAGAAATGAAGGGAAGGAGATTGCAACTTTTTAAAATCAAAGTGGCGCTGAAAGTCTGTAAAAATCATTTATTCCCATAAAAATAGAATGACAAAATATGTCGACTTGCAATATTTTGATTTAGGAACTAGCATCCACCACTGCGTACAATGTCCCTCGATGTCTTCCATTATCTTCCAGACAGACTGTAGGACTATGTGACCCCTTCCAATTGTTTCACAATGAATGGCGAGATGGCGACAGCACCAGGACGTTAAGAAATACAATTATATTTATGAGCTGCATTTATCACAATGATAGCCTCTTTCCTCATCAAGGACAGGAGGAGATTCTGGAATCTGAACAGGGGAACATCTCTCCGGAGCAGAGTCTGCATCATTTCTATTTAAAAGCAGATTCTGCTAAGCTTGGAAACGTCTGATTCCAAACCTGGCAGGACGCAGGAAGCTGAGATTTCACACTAACAAATTAAGTATATAATACTGACACCACAGATTGATTTAATCACAACTGCAACAAATAGGACAAGATCCAGTTGTTGGCTGCCAGCTCTTCCCAAAATGAGAACCAATAGTCTGTTCTGTTTCACTTCCCTCCCACGTCTCTCGGGGTTATGTAGTTATTGGTTCTTGTTGGGCAACACTAGAGAGTGAGTGCAATGAGTGATAGCGCTCTCCACCAGCCAAGACCCAATGATAACACAACCTCATGTCTTCCCCATATGGAGGGCATGTTTCAGAAAATACTAGATATATCAGTATGTACTTGAGTATTATATACATTGAGGGTTAAAGTGTAAAACAATTATTTTACCATAACAAATTAAAGGGAAATTCATTGGTGAAATTCTGATATAATTCTGATATTGAACAATGGCTTTTGTTTAGTATGGTCTTCATACTGACTATGGGGTGTCCTCCAGGGAGCTCCAGCAATAAGTTTTGATCGGTAAGGGAGCCCAGAAGCAAGAGTTTGAATCCCCATCAGCGTCACCACAGGGAACATCAAGCTATATATGGCTTATATGTATATTAATGAGATGTCTATGGAAAGCGTGCATATGTGGGGTCCTCCAGTGTAAGTAACACTCATTGTAATGACTCTATTCTATAGCTAATAAATGGTGAATAGAAGACCAAGCATGAATGCATTGAAAATATATTTTTCTTTTAATCCATAAATGAGGGGAAAACTTGTGGATTGTTGGGGTCTGGCTGCTGGGACCTCCAGTAATGCTGTAATTTTAATTTTGCCATTCAGCACTTGGGAAACACTGTGGGTTCATCACACTGTGTGGGGAGGGGGCAGTAAGGGTCATCATACTATGTGAGGGACTGTGAGGGCATCATTCTGTGTGCAGCCTGTGTGGGCATCATATTGTGTGTGGGTAGATGTGAGGGCATCGTATTGTATGGGGGCTGTAAGGGTCATAATACTGTGTGGGGGATTTGGGGACATCATACTATGTGTGAGTGGCTGTAGGACATCATACTGGGAGCATCATACTGAGGAGGGAGCTATGGGGGCATCATACTATGAGGGGAGGGCTGTGAAAGCCATTATACTGTGTGGCGTGCTGTAGGGGCCATGATCTGTGTATGGAGTGTTGAGGTGGCACCATACTGCGCAAGGGATCTGTGAGGTTCATCATACTATGGGGTGCTGTGGAAGCATCATATCATCATGTGAGGGACTGTGGGGGCCATCACACTCACTGAGGTGGCCTCATACTGTGTAGTGGGGCCATGAGTGCAACCACACTATGAGGGACATGGTTGTGACAGTTATAATATTGGCTAAAGAGTGCTGTGTGGGCATCATACTGTGTGGGGCACTGTGGGGGGCCATCATGCTCTGTGGGGTGCTGAGGAGGCATCATACTGTGTTGGGAGCTGTGGATTTATCATACTCTAGGGGGCATCATACTTGGGTGGCGGAGGGAGGACTGTGAGGTTATCATACTGTGAAGGGAGCTGCAGGAGTTTTCATAATGCGTGAGAGGCTGTGGGGACATCATACTTTGGGGAAAGGTCACCGTGGGAGCATCATACTATGGGGGTGGCTGAGGGGCCATCATACTATGTGGTGGGCTCATTGTGGGTGCTTCATATTGTGTGTGGGGACATCAAACTGTGTGAGGGGCACTATAAGAGCATCATAGTGAGTTGGGGGGCACTATGTCCTGTGCATTTTATATTTGTGTTGTTTGAAGAGAGCATGCTGAACACCCAGATTGCCAATGGAGACAGCAAAAAAATGAACTTTTCTAATTGCTGTGTTATGTGTACACTTTTTTAAAAAAATAAAGTTAAAGGGGTTTACCACTTTATTAAAAATTAACTCCTTGGGCCCAACGGGTGTGAAAAAAAACAAAACTATTGTTCTCATGTCCCTAAGGAGAGCTGCTCCAGTGAACTGCAGTGCAATTGCAATTGTGTCCCCCACTGGACTGCTGGCAGCAACATCTGGCAGAGGTGTCATGTGACAGCTGCAGCCAGTCAGCGGCTGTTGATATTCTGTTACCTTCTTATTCTGTCCGAAATCTTGTTTATTACGCACCCCTGGGCATACGGACCTTTCTTACAGCAGTGCAAAACCTCTCTAATAGGTCACTTTACGTTCCACCAAAATGGTAGCAGCACAAACTACAGCCAATCTATGATGGGTGCATTTAAGAGGTTCAATCCTGGAAGGTGTCTGTGTTGGTGGCCATCACCCTATCAGATTCTCTAGCCTGATACTACTAATAGGCATATAAGTACAAAGAATGCCCAGGGTAGCATGACTTGTACTGGACATCATACTGTATTGGGGGCACTGTGGTTGCATCATACTGTCGGGGTTTGCATTTGGTGGGGGCATTTTTAGGACATAATACTCTATGGAGGCTTTGAAAGGGATATTGTAATGAGTAAAAACACTAAAGAACTTCAGTAGGGGCTGAATTACTGTGTCTTTGAAAGTTGGGAGGTATACCCTTTTGCGACTATGCTTATGCGACATGACCTTGCTGAATATTTTTTTTTCTGTGGGGAGGATAATGGAGAGGGGGGCAATTAATAATTTTGCTATGAGCCCCATGATTTCTATGTACATGATAGATCTGCAGTAGAATCCATGAAGATCCCAGAGGTCCCAGCCGTTGGACCCTAATGATCAGCAACTTATTCCCTATCCAATGGATGGGGGACAACTACATTTTTGGTGAATAACTCTTTAATACGCTTCCTTGAAAACTAGCAGCATTTACAAGAATTGCTCAATGTACAAAGCCATTTTGAACACTAAAAATAATAATAAAAAGGCTTCTAACCCTTTATTATAAATGTCTATTTAATTTTTTTAAGATACTCCAGATAACACGTAATAGACACAGATGTGTCAACGCTCCATGTTTATATATATATATATATATATATATATATATATATATATATATATAAAAAACCCCACCAAGAATAAAATCAGTTCCTGTACAAGATTTCCTGTATTTCTCTTCCTGTAATATAATAAATCTTATCTCCTGGAGTAATACAAATCTCCGGATCTCATTGTAATGAGGCTGAACCTCCGTCCCTCAGCTTTTGGCCAGAAGTGTCTTCCTCTGAAGACTCAATGACTTGGAAATCCTGACAGAGATGTTCCCCAATGACAGAAGTCTCCAGGGGTCACTTATTTAGAGTTTCTCTGATCACCTTTGTTTCAAGACAGAATAAAACAGAGTGGGACAATCCCTGCACACCCGATTTTCCAGTAAGTTTGCAAAATAAAAAAAGGGCATTATATGATGAAACATTTAGGTCATGGGTCAATACATAACATAGTTATTAAGGTTGTAGGAAGACTTTAAGTCCATCTAGTTCAACCCATATCCTATCCTAACCTGCCCTAACATGTTGATCCAGAGGAAGGCAAAAAAAAACCCAAGTGGCAAACAGTATGCTTCACATTGGGGAAAAAAATTCCTTCCCGACTCCACATACGGCAATCAGACCAGCTCCTGGATCAACGCAATATCTAGGAAACTAGTGAATATAGCCTGTAATATTATACTTTTCAAGAAAGGCATCCAGTCCCTTCTTAAATTTTAGTAAGGAATCACTCATTACAACATTAGACGGCAGAGATTTCCATAGTCTCACTGCTCTTACAGTAAAGAATCTGCATCTGTGATTATGGCTAAACCTTCTTTCCTCCAGACGTAGAGGATGCCCCCTTGTCCCCGTCACAGGTCTAAGAGTAAAAAGATCATTAGAAAGGTCTTTGTACTGTCCCCTCATATATTTATACATTGTAATAAGATCACCCCTAAGCCTTCGTTTTTCCAAACTAAATAACCCCAAGTGTAATAACCTGTCTTGGTATTGCAGACCCCCCAGTTCTCTAATAACCTTGGTCGCTCTTCTCTGCATCCGCTCCAGTGTGACAAATAACATCTCTATACATGGACATACAGTAGGTCCTGCCATTTAGAGCCAGGCTACATTCACACATGTCACTGGGTTAGTCAGTGTTGAGCCAGAAGACTGCAGCATCTGCTCCTACTCCGGCGCTGAAAAGAAGCACATCTTCGTTTTATATGGTGTTTATTCCTTTTGGCAGAACAAGGGTTAATCGGCCATGTTGGAAAACTCTGAGCTCGCAGCTGAGCTCAGTTAGCCTCTCCTTTCCCCTTTATAATCTGGGCTCTGATGCAAATCCTTGTCAGACCTAGCATTTGCTGCATGGCTTCAGGAGGAAGAGGTCTTCATATGAGAAGTGTTGGAGGAGTTATCTGTGACTGTTGCATGGTTTGTAAGTGTGGTAATTCCCTTTCCTTCTCCACTTTTGTTTATTCCCCATCCTCCACTCCCCGATGCATTCCTCTGTTATATGTGAGTGAATATTTTGTATGCCTGGAGTTTTCTGTTAACCCTTGTTTGTGTAGCCTTGTTTGTCGGGTTGATGTACACGGTGCACAATAGTACCCCTCCTCCTTTTGTGGGGAAAGAGAACAGACAGAGTGCTAACTCAGGAGATAAGCCAAGGGTGGCGGCCCCGGCATCTTCACCTTCAGAAGTATCCCAGTGAAATAGTGTGAGCTAGGGCACCCCCTAGTGGTAGGGTCAGGGAAAGAACCCCTTGTCCCGGGTCACCTGACAGCTGTGTTGTGACACACATCTGTTGTATACGCTCATGTGCTGCCCGTTTCTTTTCTCGGACACTGACCCATTGGTATTGCATTAATCGTACTGACCCGCAAATAAAAGCACGATGGTTATGTCACGTGGTAAATGCTGTGAAAAAAATAACCCTAACGATAAAAATTTGAATTTCCACTTTTTGTCATCTGCCATTCATTAATTTCTTGAACACACTTTTGGGGTCCAAATGGTCTCTAAAGCATTTGATCGATGCCTTGATGGGGTATAATTTCCCAAATAAGGTCACTTCTGGAGGGTTATCATTATACTAATATCTCAAGTGCTCTGTGAAATGGCAACTAGAAACCATTCCAGAGCCTTGCTGTGTGCCCAACCAATAGTATACGACCACATATAGGGTATTGCCATGCTTGGGAGAAATTGTGCAATGTACTGGGGTGTACATTCCTTCTTCTTGTAAAAAATTAGTAATTTTGACCTACAGTACAGAATGTTGTTACAAATGTGATTTTTCATTTTCACAGCCCACTGGTAATGTGTGAAACGACTGTAGAGTAAAAATGTTCACTGCACCCCTAAATGAATTCCTTGAGGGGTGTACATTCCAAAATGGAGTCACTGATGTGGGGCTTCCATAGTTTTGGTACCTCAAGGGTTCTGCAAATGCAATATGGCAAACATGTCAGCAAAGTCCGAAAAACAAATGGCCCTTCCTTCTCTCCTGACGCCTACTGTGTGCTCAAACAATAGTACAATAGTAGACGGCCACATATAGATTATTACTGTATTCTGAAGAAATTGTGTAAACAAAATCTTTTTCTTATATTATCTCTTGAGAGAATAAAATATATCTAAAATATTTTTTTTAAACAATATGCTTTTTCATTTTCTCAGCTTAGTGCTATAAAATTTAAGAAACACCTGTGGGATCAAATGTTCATCCACCCCTAGATTCATTTTTGAGAGGTGTAATTTCCAAAATGAGGTTATTGCTGTTTTCATACCTCAGAGGTTTGGCAAATGCAACCTCAGGGGCTCTTCTAACTATTTCAGCAAAACCTGTGCTTTAAAAGCCAAATGGCGCTTCTTCCGTTCTGAACCCCACTGTTTGCTAAGCCAGTGGTATACAACCCCATAAATGGTATTGCTGTACTTGGGAGAAATTTTGCCATACATTGTGGGATTCTTTTTCTCCTGTTACTTCTTTTGAAAGTTAAAAATTTGGGATTAAAACTACAATTTAATGGGAAAAATTACAATTCTTAATTTTTTCTTTTTTTTTTTACGCTAATTCTTGTGAAACACCTGAAGAGTTTGTAAGGGAGTGAAGGAGTATCACTGTCTTGCTCTGCCCCCCTTAAGTGTTCTTAATGTTTATGTGTACTAATTATTGTGTGTCATTGTAATTATTATAATTATTGTATATGCGTTGTGTTCTTTTAGTACAATACTGTATATAATATGTGTGTTGTGTTAATGTTATGTACACTTTAGGGAAAGTAAGGTGCTCTCTTTTGGGGACATTAGAGGAGGGCACCTTTAATATATAGCTCTTATATATGATGGGTAAGTGTAGTTCTGTTGTGGGACACTAGATGGGGGCATACTAGTGGGCATCGTTAGGTGTAGCTTATAGGAAGTTCATGGAGGGTTAAGTGTAAGAGGGGCTGCCGGGTAGCAGTGAGAGGTTTCTAGGAAGTTAGTTCAGACAGGGCCAGAGTGCCCAAGTGTCCACATGGGCTATAGGCCCGGACAGCTCGGCAGCCATGCAACGTTAAGTGCTGCATCCCACGTTATCCACAGCCACTGTGCATCATATCAGTGGGCCAGTACAGAGAAGGAAGATGTGGCAACTCATAGCTTGGGTGGAGGCCTTTAGGGCAGGAGTCGGTTGGACTGAGGAGATGAAGGAAGTTGGAGCTACGAAGAGATCAGTACAGTCAGGCTGGATGCTTTATCAGAGGCAGCCAAACCGGGTGACTAATGATCAGGGCCGGCGTCAGCACCCGGCCTACCCGGGCAAGTGCCGGGGCCCTGAGCAGGCGGGGGGGCCCACTCGCCGTCGGGCACCCCGGCGCCTGTTAGCGGATGAGAGCGGTACCAGCGCCGCCACTGGGCCCCCCCGCTTGCTCAGGGCCCCGGCAGCAGCTGGTGCAATACTTACCTCTCCCCGTGCCTCCGCAGCTCCGGGCTCCAGGGGGCGCCTGCAGGGCGCCTGCGCTTCCTCTCACAGCAGCGCCGCTGAATGACATCATCATTCAGCGGCCGGCTGTGGCAGAGAGAGCGCGGGCACGGACAGGTGAGATGTGAGGTGTATGTGTCTGTGTCTGTGTCTGTGTGTCTGTGTGTATCAGTGTGTGTGTATGTAGTGTGGTGCTTTGTGTGTGTGTGTATGTGAGAGAGTGCTGCGGTGCTGTCTGTGTGGTGCTGTATGTGTGATGGTGGTGGGGGAGGCAGTGATGGTGGTGAGGAGGCAATGATGATGATGGGGAGGCGATGATGATGGGGAGGCAATGATGTTGATGATAGGGAGGCAATGATGATGATGATGATAGGGAGACAATGATGATGATGATGGGGATTCAATGATGATGATGGGGAGGCAATGTTGATGATGGGGAGGCAATGATGATGATGATGATGGGGAAGCAATGATGATGATAATGGGCAGGCAATGATGATGATAAGGGGGAGGCAATGATGATGATAATGGGCAGGCAATGATGATGATAATGGGGAGTCTTTCCACAGAGCTCTTTCCTGAGCCGTAACAGTGCAGAACGCAGCACAGTGCAGAGTAGAGCTCCATATTTTGTATGGAGCATTATATGGGGACCAGTATCCTGTATAAAGCATTATTTGGGGTCCAATATTCTTTATGGAGCATTATATTTGGCCCATAATACTGTATGGAGGACTATGTGGTGCCCATAATATTGTATAGAGGACTGTACTGTCCAGTCTGTTCTGTGCGCTGTGAGGATTTGGCGGTTTTTGAGCTATTGTACAATATACAATAGATATCACTCATGTAATGGAAGAAGTGAAGTATTTGGCATTGTACTATTCCCATATTTCTCTGCAGTATCTGTGCATCATGAATCGTGGTCTGTGTTAAAGGGGCCCACTGAGACTCTTTCGCCCGGGGCCCATAAAAACCTGGAGCCGGCCCTGCTAATGATTTCGAGTCTGGGGCGAAACAGGCAGAAGGAAATGGCATCATGTTGAGGTCAGGCCAGAAAGGTACTGGAAAGCAGTTTAAGACGGTCCGGTCCGGGCGTGTACTGCACAGAAGTGACAGCAAAGCAGGGAAAGATAAGCAAACAAGTGAAACCCATGATGTGCCAACTGTGGATGTAACGTGTGAAGAGTTAAGTAAAGAGAATGTTCAAGTTATCCTGGACTGTGTCTCCATTACTAAGGGTTGCCTGAAAGAGGTACCCGTCGTCCTGGACAGTGCACAGGGGAGTCTGGATGTGGAGATGCAGGTATACTGAAGAGAGGATTACAGTTTTCTGTAGGGGAAGGACTGTACACAGATGTTGCAATAATTCAGGTCACGACTACAGTCCTGTCCCTCCCTTACAAGTTAACAGACTTCTGAAACACTATTCTAATTATTTTACCAAGTGTGTTTTTTTTCAAATGGGATGATTTGTTGGGGGTTTCAAAGTAACTTGAGAACTTACGGTAATAAGGCGCCAAAGAAAATACGTTTTTTGATAGTTTTTTGAAAATGTGAAAAATTGCTGCTAAACTTATAAGCCATCTAATGTTCCCCCCAAAATAAAAGTGATGCCAACATAAGAATTAACATTTCCCATATGTCTACTTTAACTATTTTGTGTGGCATGACATGTTTTAAGGGCAGACATATTAAAATGTGAAAAGTGCAAATTTTTCAAAACTATATTGCAAAATTCAGGGGTTTCTTTTCAATAAATTAAAAACATGGACCCCAATTTACTATTAACATAAAATACAATGTGGAAAGAAAAAAACACTCTCATTTTCTCATAATTTCTTTGTTTCTCTGTGTGACCACCTTGTGTTTGGAACCTTATAACTTCTCTGAAGCCGCTTTTGAGCAATAAGCTACGTGATACATTCAGTATCATAGCACAAACCATCAAGAGAATACTTTATGGGCTTATGACTAAGTTTACTATCGACTCCAAGTATCCCAGGCAGCAATTCTAGTAAAATTGACAAGGCTTTTTAAAATTTTCAGAAAAGACATAAAACTATAAAATGAAATAACTTCTATAGAATCTGCAGGGATTGCTTCAATCTCAGTGATTTAAATACTTATTGGTTTATAAGGAAAAAAACAAGTGGATAAAATTATTATATGACACCCAGCTGACGACACTGCTGCAGGGTGTGTTTTCTCTCTTTCATGATTTTATAAGATGCAAGCACCAAAGTCTTGTTCTGTCAGCTGTAAAAAACATGTTGTTCTGAGGTTCTGTACTTAATAGCTACAGTAACAAATGCCAAAAGCAAAACAAATGTAGTTGTTTTGGTTCTAGAACGTTAAATTCTAGGATGTGAAGATAAAAGGTTAGTGGTTGTACAAAAATGATGGCCAGATCTTGATGGTTACACTTCAACGTTGAGGCTTTGAGCTTGGCGGTTACACAATAACCTGAAGATGTGAAGTGTGACGTGAAGCTGGAAAGTGTTGGAGAGCTTGGAAGTGCAAACAATTAACTGATAGAGTCTTTTTAACAAATACAGCAGGCACTATTCACTGGTAATGAGCACAGCTCAAAAACAATGGTTTTTGGGGGGCTGTAACATCGAATACCTTGTAGTAGGCTACACTCGAATCAGGACACTCCCAACGCAATGTTTACTTGTAGGTCACAACAGAATTTTGAGACACATACTCTCCCAGAATGTGTCCTGGAGTCCTTGTTGTGTCAGACCACAAAATATTTCCACTCCAGGTCACAGCTAACTGCATCTAGGGAAAGATTAGAGAGACAACCCCTGAAACCTGCCCTGCGCAACCCTCAAAATTCCTAGATGGGTCTTTTCACCCCGTATGGCGATCAGGTCCAGCATCCAAAGTTCTTCCTCCTGCAAATCTTCCAATGCAAATTAATTCCATCTCATTCTGCCTGGCCAGCAGATGGCAGTCTTTCTCTACTAAAGTGATGAAAGACGTGGGATAGACAGTCTGTAGGAGCGCCAGCCAGGTGTAAGTGTTGTAAGCGATTAAGAAATCTAATGCTGCTCCAGCCGGGTACCCCGAGTGGGATTACTATTGAGAAAGATTCTTGAAAACCCGGTCAGCAGGGCGCAAAAGACAGGAATCTTCTTAGTGAATGACAATCTTCATTTATTAAAAATTATTAAAAATTATGGTAAAACAATGAATCCACAACTTGTTTCAACGGAGTGAGTCCGTCTTCCTCAGGTGGCAACCTGAGGAAGACGGACTCACTCCGTTGAAACGCATTGTGGATTCATTGTTTTACCATAATTTTTAATAATTTTTAATAAATGAAGATTGTCATTCACTAAGAAGATTCCTGTCTTTTGCGCCCTGCTGACCGGGTTTTCAAGAATCTTTCTCTACTAAAGTGACCTTCTGCACTGACTCTTGAGGGATATTTCTGCTTCACCTTTACATTGGCAAAAAGGGTGATATGAAATTATGGGCATAATTGTAAAAATTAGACAGATCGCACATCCCGATATTATACATTGGTATACTTTGGCTAATCAAATTATTCAAAATGAAATATGAGGTTCTTAGTTAAGATTTTGATCAAAGTATATAAGTCCACTGTCACGTCACAGCAAACCACTATGGTGGGTCCCTGCTCTATGTAGCACTTTGCGGCGATGCTGGTCCATTAATGGGAGCGATTCAGCTGCCCTATCACCTATGATGCCAGGCAAAGCCCCCAAGACTCTGTGTCACAGAACCACACAGACACAGCACCACATCAACATTGGCCAACAACAGAATCAACATCAAGTGAACTGATTTAAAAAAAAATCACTTTCCATGTGGTCTCAAACGATAAACTAATAAAAAATAGACAGGACCCTTTTTGCAGTTTCCTGGTACTTTAACAACACCGAGGCCTAATGGGTGGCGCATTAGTACAAAGAAAAATCAAAAGAAATGAGGGGCCATACTATGCAATATACCATAGCTGTAGAAAAAAGTCTACACAGCCAAATATTATACATTGAGACCTACTACAGGGGATTGCCTTCATGTGGCAGTGGGTTTATTCATTCTGATCACTTATACATTCAATAAGAACCTCATGTTCAGTTGTGAAAATGTTGCTTAGCAGTAATACCGTAGATCAATGCATAATATTTGGATTGTGATCCATGTCTTTTTTATACAGTTATGGTATACTGTAATTATGGGTGATGCCTGACGTTGATTAGCATATACCTAGTGCACTTCCATGACGGGATAGGAATTTAACAGATACACTTAAAGAGGACCTTTCACCTTTGACCATGTTGAACTTGCCACATCATAGAATAGTGACTGCAGTGCTGAGTAAAACGTAGTTTTTATTTTGCAATTTCTCATCTCCGTTATGGAGATATCAGCTTGTAAATTTTAGGTTATAATTTATGTTACAGTTCAAAATGGGCGTCACCGAGATTTGTCTCTGCGTGCATGTACTTCTTCCCCGGCATGGGGTTGACTAACCACAAGCAGGCAGCAGCACACAGGAGAGAAAAGAGCACACTCTCCTCTCCTCATTGATTTCTGCAGCTACATTGAGGAGTTACAAGAGAGCTGAGTTGTGTTTCATTACAAATACTTCCAGATCTCATCTCACAGCAGTCAGTGTGGGGGAGGGTGAATGTTGAGAGTTGAAATTTGTAAGTGTATATAATTAGAGATGTGAATTTGTTCAGATTTTGGCCCCGAATCTGATTTTGACATATTCAGGCCATATTCGAATACTATTCGTGCCAAATGTATGTCTTATGTTCGATTCCGAACATATTCAGTGATTTCTACTCCCATTGATTCTAATGAAGTTCGGCTGTGTTCCACAAATATTGCAAAAACAATATTCAAATCTGATCATAGAAATCCGAACAAATTTGCTCATCTCTATATATAATGCATAAATAAGCACGCCCATCAAAGTTTTAATCATCTTAATATATTTCAATCATATTATATAGCACTGTGTACTTACAATTGCTCATTTTGCCTTTCTACGCAGTTAATTCTTCTCTTTTCCATTAGGTCCATGACATAAGGTAATCTCCACGAGGAGATTGGCGTCAGGGAAGAGAGCGGGGCAGACGTGCTCCAGAGACATCGCTGAGACCAAGATGACAGGCCTCAGCGGGGAGCCATTGCTACCAAAGTGCCGGTCACCACCTGGCAAGGTCCGAATCCCCTAGAAAATATCACAGAGTATGGCTTACACTGGCCAGAGCCGTAATCTGCGCTCTGCGCTGGTCAAGCCTCCAAGGCCTGACTATGCCTGTCAAGAGCTGAGGCCCAGTCATATCGGCCCAGAGCCAGAGTGACTTCCCCCAACAGTCAAACCGAGAAGAGCCATGTGGTGACTGCGACAGGAGAGGCACGCCTGTGATAGGCGAAGAAAAGGGCGAGTGAGCAGGGCTGTCACTTCCACCTATCACCCACGGTACTGGGTGGGCTGGGACTAGGATTGCAGGTTGAAAGGGGGATGGTTGGTACGTGGGAGGTTCAACGGGCTTTAATAGACTACGTCAGGAAGAGACTTGTGGCCTAGTGGGAAAACCCGGTGACCCCTGCTAGAGCCAGAGCTTCGAGTGTGAACTCACGTGGTGACTCCCAAGACTGGGTGCACCACTAACGTTAAATAGCGACACACTTTCTTGCTTATTCTAAACCTGTTGTGATTTCCTATACTGTTAAATTGCTTAACTACTAACACTAATTGTTAAAAAGTTATTATTGTATATAAATACCATTATATAGACCCCTGGCAGTTTCCGCCTCGTGATCTCTGCACGTTGCATCTAGGCACCTGCATTACATTTATATACAGTGTCCTCCCTTATACATAAAACGTTGTCCCTTATTATTGTCCCTTTTGTAATTTATGCAATGTCCTCCCTTATTATTATTATACTCTATGTGGTTTGTATTTGTTTAGTGGGCATGATGTGTATTCATTTCCCTTGTGATGAATGGGGCATAAATGCTATTTGTGAGTGAAATGCCCTAGGTTGGGCACAACATGAAAGTGCAAAATTCTGGGTTGCCTAATATCTTCAGAATCTGCCATATGTCCCTCTCCAAAATTGCCAGGTATAGTTGTATGCCTAATGACCATGAAAATATGGCCTCACATCTTACGTGGTGGTTTAGTGCAGAAGTAAACTTTATATGACCAATGTAATAATTGCCTTTGCTTGCACACCAAACAAGCTTTATAAATAACATTGCACTCATCAAACTAGCAATACTGATATTTCAGTCATTTCATAATTTGCTGAGTCTTGCAATAAATAGAGAGGTCACTCCTCAGAGGACTTGCTTGTTCCAGACAGTTTAGGCCATTACTGCCATTGTTCTATCATAACTTTGCAATAATAGCCCTGAGAGACTTATTACAAAATTATAATTTATTACTATTTCTTTATTCTCCGGGGTCTTGTATGCTCATGTTGACATATCGCATTGTAGTTTAATTGAGAAGATAACGCTGCCTTTCATTAACACAGCAAAAAACGCTGGAACCCTTATCCAGACTTGATATGGAGAAATCTCTGGAGGCAAAAAACAAACACGTTGCTGCCTTGCGATTTTGTTTCTACAGTATCACTATACGGTAGTCATTTATACAAAGCAGGATCGTAAAAAGAGTAAACGGGGCCATGAGTTTGCGACCTCAACATCCTCTGTAGGATAGGTCATCAGTGTCTGATCTGTGTCACTCCTGAATGGGAACGTGCTACGTCTGTGTCTGGTATCAGCCCGGTGTGCAAAAATTCAAAGTGTCAATAAAAAATTGTTTTTTCTCGCTACCTTGCATGAAATACTGCCCCAAAAAATGAATGGTCTTTTATGATGGATCAGAACCTTGTTAACTGTTTATTATTACACTGAACTCTTAAGGCCCTCGTAGACGTCAGGTAAAAGTTTCCCTAACCTATTGATTTTGGACTGATCAGCCAAACATCTAACGTGAATAGTGACCTCCTGACTTCCCCCGATAGATGATATCGAGACAGAAGAATCAAGCCTGTTAAATTTCAACGTCCAATCCTTTTGTTGGGAGCAGAGATAAGCCGGTGCCAGATGAGTCTGGCAGCAGCTTTCTCACAGAGAATGCAGGAACACTTGGCCAAGCAGAGCACTCTTGTTTATGGGGGAGTTGGAAGAGAGGACTGTTGGCCGAACGGTCATTAGGCCTCTAACTCTCTAGCATTAATGGCCAACTTTTTTAGGTTTATCTGCACTGATATAAAATATCTGATTTTACTATATTGCATGTAAAATGAATGATATTCTTTGAATCCTATCACACTGAAACTGAAGATTTTACAAAAATATGTCTAGCACTGTCAGAAAAGAAGGAAATGGCTCTAGAGATAGAAATAAGAGTAGGAGGCCAAGATACACGACTGCTCAAAAGGATTAGAACACCAGAGTCTTATGGTTGAGAAACAGTCAAGAATGTAATTAAGGGTAAGTGGCAAAAATTAAAATGGGTCCACTTGCGCTTTAACACTTGCACTCCTAACCAGCTGGAAGATGCCAACCTGGTGTTTGTTTGTCTCCTTACCATGATCTCTAGACTAAATCCCAGCAGTTTTGTTTCTGTCTATAAAGGATCAGTGCACAAATTCTTAGCATCCAGTAAAGGGGGTGTATCAATTTTTTGGGAAAATGAAGTCAACACAGTGATCAGCTAATAGCCCCAAGCACTTCCAGCAATCAGCTACAAGAGACATGTAGTATTACATAACATATTATACATGGAGTGGCAAAACCGACAGGAGAAGGAGTCAGTGCTCCCCAGCGGTTCTCCTCTCTGACTCAGAGACTGGATCATAGATGAAGAAACCCCTTTAAAATAAGGGGTGCAGTCATGTTGTTTGGGACCCCTTTTCCTGGGTCTTCATGTAAGTGTAGGCTCCAGATTTTAGTTAAATGTTTTTGACACAAGAAGTTATTGCCTTTCAGCCATATTTGCTACTATTAATTACTTTTTGCCATCCAAGCACAGAGCCAATTTAGATTGATTTTATATTTTAAGCAACACATTTTTACAGTAATTTTAGTTTGTTTTGTCATGCAACTTTGCATAGTACCTGTTAGGCTCACCTGTTGAGATGGATCCACTAAGACTAAGGTCCGGCTGGACACATGGACCCTGGGCATTGGTGCAACATTCTAGAGTAGATGTGGAACCGTGAGGACTTGGAAATCAGGAATCTCAGGAGCAGTAGGACAGATGAACTGGAACCCAGCAGGGCTGAATGCAAGTTGAAGCACAATAAGTACAGAATGTGGGTCCTATTATACTGTATGGAGCAATATGTGGAGCCATTATACTGTATGGAATACTGTGTGGGCCCATTATACTATATAGAGCACTATGTGCAACCCATTATACTGTATTGAGCACTATGTGGGCTATCATACTGTATAGAACACTATGTAAGGCTATTATACTGTATGGAGCACTATGTGGGGCCATTATACTGTATGGAACACTATATGGGCCCATTATACTGTATGGAACACTATGTGGGGCCATTATACTGTATGTGACACACCCCCAGGGCGGGGGGTACTCTGAATCGGGCCGGACAGTTCTTTGGGGGAGGTCACGGGGCCGTGATCCGTTTCCGTGACCCTGGCCGTGTCATAAAATGGGGGAGGGTTATATGGTATTGAGTCGTGACGCCACCCGTGGTGTTAGGCAATGGGTGGCCGACGCTGCCGATGACGACACAGCAAAGATGGTACAGCTCCCCACGGGTAGAGCGGGGCCCCAGGGCAAATATTTTTGTCTGTTCAGGTGGTGGTGAACGTTGGGTTGCAGAGAATAAATAAGGGACACAGAGAAGTCCAGTTTTCTTTACTTTTTACTTCTTGGTAGATCAAAATGCAATCCGGGGTACCAGTTACAGATGACAGAAGAAGTCCGGATAGCCTGGAGGCATTCAGGGGTCCACACTGTCAGGTGGGGTTGGGGACCTTCCTGCTGTGCTTTCTTTTCGGGTCCCTGATGCCTGTAGCTAAGCTGCAGCCCTCTCCTGCTTGTTGGTTTTTAACCTGTATGGCAGACAGCGTGAGCCTATCATTGGCACTGCCTTTTCATGACATCACCCCTCAGAGGGAGGCAAATTCACCGTGGCAACTGGACTCTGGGGTGCTACATATACAGCACTATGTGGGGCCATTATACTGTATGGAGCACTATGTGGGGCGATTATACTGTATGAAGCACTATTTGGGGCCATTATACTGTATGGAGCACTATGTGGGGCGATTATACTGTATGATGCACTATTTGATGCCATTATACTGTATGGAGCACTATATGAAGCCCATTATACTGTATGGAACACTATGTGGGCCCATTATACTGTATGGAGCACTCTGTGGGTCCATTATATTGTATGGAGCACTATTTGGGGAGATTATACTATATGTATACCAAAATCCCACAATGTCTGTGTTGTGAATGTTTTGGAAATGAATTCTGAGCAGAAGCTCCCTCTGGTGGTTACAAACAGTACTGAACCATTCAATGAGGATTGGCAATCAGGAGTAACAGACTGGTCTGATATAAGGGAGGTTCCCTCCCATCATGGTTGCCGGTGATCAATTATTCTTGTCTCAACTGTGTTCCAGGTTCACTTGGAAGCTTGCTGAGTCTTGCCTCTTCTTCTGCTTTCAGATAAGATATTTTCTGTTTTGTTTTTGTGCTTACCATTTGCATATTTCTCTGCATTTCTGTGAGGTTAGCCAGGTTCCCCCCCGGGGGGCTTGGGCTCCTCTCAGTTCCGCTGGAGCCATTGTTATTTGTTCATTTGCCTTTTCCAGTTTTTTCAGTGGCTGCGGCTTACTTTTGTTACACCAGAGAACTGATTTGGGTGGTAGAGGTCGTGTGATCTCAGGTGTTTTTGCAATCAGTAGCGTGGGCATTTTTTAGGGTTTTTTTGGATTGCAGTGAGTATCCTTTCTATCCTTTTCTGTCTAGGCAGATTGGGCCCCAGCGTTTGCTCATACTATTTTCTGTCTGTGTCTGTATTTCCTCTTGTCTAACCGCCATTACATGTTTGGGGGCTTCCTATGTTCTTTGGGGATCTGCTCCGGGGCAGATAGCTTTTCCTCTTTCTATCTTTAGGTGTAGTTAATCTCTCAGGCTGTGATGAGGCATCTAGGACCAACGTAGGAACGCTCCACGGCTGCCTTTAGTTGTGGTGGTTAGTCAGGGTACTGCAATCCAATAGATTCCAACCTCTCTGGTGTATTGCCGTTTTTACCTGCTCTCCTCAGCTACCAAAACATAACAGTCTGTCTGCTATTTCTGCTTTCTTCTCTGCTCGCTTTCTAAAACTGAACATGGACAAAACAGAATTCATCATCTTTCCCCCATCTCACTCTACCCCCCACCAGACCTGTCCATCAACGTCAATGGCTGCTCACTTTCCCCAGTCCCGCACGCTCGGTGCCTCGGAGTGATCCTCGACTCTGCCCTCTCTTTCAAGCCACATGTCCAAACCCTTGCCTCCTCCTGACGTCTCAAACTCAAAAATATTTCCCGGATCCGTGCATTCCTTGACCATGAAACTACAAAAACACTAGTGCATGCCCTCATCATCTCCCGCCTCGACTACTGCAACCTCCTACTCTCTGGCCTTCCCTCTATCACTCTGGCACCACTCCAATCCATCCTGCACTGTGCTGCCCGACTAATACACCTGTCTCCCCGTTATTCCCCAGCCACTCCTCTCTGCCAAGCCCTTCATTGGCTTCCTATCGTCCAGAGGCTCCAGTTCAAAACCCTAACCATGACCTACAAAGCCATCCACAATCTGTCTCCTCCATACATCTGTGACATGGTCTCCCGGTACATACCCACACGCAACCTTCGATCCTCTCAAGATCTCCTCCTCTGCTCCCCTCTTATCTCTTCTTCCCACAACCGCATGCAAAGCTTCTCCCGTGCCTCTCCCATACTCTGGAACTCTCTACCCCAACACATCAGACTCGCGCCTTCCATGGAAACCTTCAAAAAGAACCTGAAGACCCACCTCTTCCGACAAGCCTACAACCTGCAGTGATCATCAGTCTACTGAACCACCGTACGACCAGCTCTACCCTCTCCTAGTGTATCCTCACCCATCCCTGTAGACTGTGAGCCCTTGCGGGCAGGGTCCTCTCTCCTTCTGTACTTGTGTGTGCCTTGTATTGCTCATGTTTACTGTACTTGTCTATATTTGCCCCTCTTCACATGTAAAGCGCCATGGAATAAATGGCGCTATAAAAATCTACAATAATAAAAATAAAATAATAATAATGGAGCACTATTTGGGGCCATTATACTGTATGGAGCACTATGTGGGGCGATTACACTGTATGAACATTATGTGGGGCCATTATACTATAAGGAGCACTTTGTGGGGCCCATTATACTGTTTGGGGTACTACGTGGGGCCGTTACACTGTATGGAGCACTATGTGGGGCCAGTATACTGTATGGAGCACTATGTGTGGCCATTATACTGTATGGATCACTATGTGGGGCCATTATACTATATAGAACACTATGTGGGACCCATTATACTGTATGGAGCACTATGTGGGGCCCATTATACTGTTTGGAGCACTACGTGGGGCCATTATACTGTATGGAGCACTATGTGTAGCCATTGCACTGAATGGAACAAAATATGGGGCATTATGCTGTATGGAGCAATATCTGGGGCCCATTATACTGTATGGAGCACTTTTTGTGGCCATTATACTGTATGGAACACTATGTGGGCCCATTATACTGTATGGAGCACTCTGTGGGTCCATTATATTGTATGGAGCACTATTTGGGGAGATTATACTATATGTATACCAAAATCCCACAATGTCTGTGTTGTGAATGTTTTGGAAATGAATTCTGAGCAGAAGCTCCCTCTGGTGGTTACAAACAGTACTGAACCATTCAATGAGGATTGGCAATCAGGAGTAACAGACTGGTCTGATATAAGGGAGGTTCCCTCCCATCATGGTTGCCGGTGATCAATTATTCTTGTCTCAACTGTGTTCCAGGTTCACTTGGAAGCTTGCTGAGTCTTGCCTCTTCTTCTGCTTTCAGATAAGATATTTTCTGTTTTGTTTTTGTGCTTACCATTTGCATATTTCTCTGCATTTCTGTGAGGTTAGCCAGGTTCCCCCCCGGGGGGCTTGGGCTCCTCTCAGTTCCGCTGGAGCCATTGTTATTTGTTCATTTGCCTTTTCCAGTTTTTTCAGTGGCTGCGGCTTACTTTTGTTACACCAGAGAACTGATTTGGGTGGTAGAGGTCGTGTGATCTCAGGTGTTTTTGCAATCAGTAGCGTGGGCATTTTTTAGGGTTTTTTTGGATTGCAGTGAGTATCCTTTCTATCCTTTTCTGTCTAGGCAGATTGGGCCCCAGCGTTTGCTCATACTATTTTCTGTCTGTGTCTGTATTTCCTCTTGTCTAACCGCCATTACATGTTTGGGGGCTTCCTATGTTCTTTGGGGATCTGCTCCGGGGCAGATAGCTTTTCCTCTTTCTATCTTTAGGTGTAGTTAATCTCTCAGGCTGTGATGAGGCATCTAGGACCAACGTAGGAACGCTCCACGGCTGCCTTTAGTTGTGGTGGTTAGTCAGGGTACTGCAATCCAATAGATTCCAACCTCTCTGGTGTATTGCCGTTTTTACCTGCTCTCCTCAGCTACCAAAACATAACAGTCTGTCTGCTATTTCTGCTTTCTTCTCTGCTCGCTTTCTAAAACTGAACATGGACAAAACAGAATTCATCATCTTTCCCCCATCTCACTCTACCCCCCCACCAGACCTGTCCATCAACGTCAATGGCTGCTCACTTTCCCCAGTCCCGCACGCTCGGTGCCTCGGAGTGATCCTCGACTCTGCCCTCTCTTTCAAGCCACATGTCCAAACCCTTGCCTCCTCCTGACGTCTCAAACTCAAAAATATTTCCCGGATCCGTGCATTCCTTGACCATGAAACTACAAAAACACTAGTGCATGCCCTCATCATCTCCCGCCTCGACTACTGCAACCTCCTACTCTCTGGCCTTCCCTCTATCACTCTGGCACCACTCCAATCCATCCTGCACTGTGCTGCCCGACTAATACACCTGTCTCCCCGTTATTCCCCAGCCACTCCTCTCTGCCAAGCCCTTCATTGGCTTCCTATCGTCCAGAGGCTCCAGTTCAAAACCCTAACCATGACCTACAAAGCCATCCACAATCTGTCTCCTCCATACATCTGTGACATGGTCTCCCGGTACATACCCACACGCAACCTTCGATCCTCTCAAGATCTCCTCCTCTGCTCCCCTCTTATCTCTTCTTCCACAAAACCGCATGCAAAGCTTCTCCCGTGCCTCTCCCATACTCTGGAACTCTCTACCCCAACACATCAGACTCGCGCCTTCCATGGAAACCTTCAAAAAGAACCTGAAGACCCACCTCTTCCGACAAGCCTACAACCTGCAGTGATCATCAGTCTACTGAACCACCGTACGACCAGCTCTACCCTCTCCTAGTGTATCCTCACCCATCCCTGTAGACTGTGAGCCCTTGCGGGCAGGGTCCTCTCTCCTTCTGTACTTGTGTGTGCCTTGTATTGCTCATGTTTACTGTACTTGTCTATATTTGCCCCTCTTCACATGTAAAGCGCCATGGAATAAATGGCGCTATAAAAATCTACAATAATAAAAATAAAATAATAATAATGGAGCACTATTTGGGGCCATTATACTGTATGGAGCACTATGTGGGGCGATTACACTGTATGAACATTATGTGGGGCCATTATACTATAAGGAGCACTTTGTGGGCCCATTATACTGTTTGGGGTACTACGTGGGGCCGTTACACTGTATGGAGCACTATGTGGGGCCAGTATACTGTATGGAGCACTATGTGTGGCCATTATACTGTATGGATCACTATGTGGGGCCATTATACTATATAGAACACTATGTGGGACCCATTATACTGTATGGAGCACTATGTGGGGCCCATTATACTGTTTGGAGCACTACGTGGGGCCATTATACTGTATGGAGCACTATGTGTAGCCATTGCACTGAATGGAACAAAATATGGGGCATTATGCTGTATGGAGCAATATCTGGGGCCCATTATACTGTATGGAGCACTTTTTGTGGCCATTATACTGTATGGAGAACTATATGGGGCCATTATAGTATATGGAGCACTTTTAGTGGCCATTATACTCGATGGAGCACCATTTTCTACTAACATTTTTATGATATTAAAAATGTAAATTTTTATTAATATAACTCTCAATAAAAACATTACAAATAGAAGGGTGCTGAAAGAGAAAAGGAGGGATTCAAGCCACAAGTGTACATGCGATTCAGGTAAAGCAAAGTATATACTGTATAATCAAAATCTCATATCTAGACAATTTTTTAATTCAATATAGATATAGGTCTTCCAAGATCTATTGGTAAACAATTCTTAATAGGTCTTTAGCAGCCCATATTAGGAAATGATCAATCCACACTGGACCATAATAAAGTTACCGCTATACCTGTGAGGGAGAAAGCAAATAGATGACAACTGCAGCTTGATACTAGTATCTATGGCTGCTAATATAATTAATCTCAATAATTTTCCTTAGCCAGAACCGAAATTAATAGACGAGATTAATAAACAACTCTCAAATAGTTACGGTATTTTAACACTAAGACATTATAGAAGGATGAAAGTTTTTATCTGAAACTGATAAAGTGATGTGCTTGAGATGCCCCCTGAAGAAGCTGGGCGAAACGTGTGTCAGGGTAGAGGAACAACCATCACCAGCACGTTACTTTAGCGATTATCAGTGTCAGGTTAAGGCTTTCATCCTTCTATAATGCAGCTCCTGCCACGTGAGGGTGGGGAGCTGATGGTTGGTGTGGCAGCTGATCAGAGGAAGTCTCCATTTTTTCCCCTATAGCAGTGTTTTGTCTGTCCAGCACAACAACTGAAGGTATGCAATGCTTACTTGGACCTTGTCCCATGCGGTTGTTGATTCACACAGGGAGCGCTTATCTCTGTTTTTTCTTGTTACAGCATCAGAGAGTGCACAGCTCTGGCAAGGGTTGTAACAATGCCACTGGTCTTAACCGTGAATCAAGCAGAAGCGCATCATCCCCTATCAAGCTGAAAAAAACCCTCTAAATTGTACCTGCTCTTTCTCTTTAAACCTGCCATCTAATTTTCATGCTTTGTGACTAGCCATCCACTCTTTTTGAGCAAGTAATTCCTCCTCATTAAGTAAGGTATGACATGAGGTCTGTACCAGGAGACTGCTACAGGTGTCACTCAAAATTAGAGGAGAGGAGTTGAGGAGCGTTCAGTGCAGAGAGCCCCAGACTCAGCAAGGAAATGTCCAGTGGTCACAAATTCTAGCGCAAACTTCATTTTCATGTTAACACAACTAATATAACCATCCACCTGACAAAACTGCTGATGGGCTCACTTAAAGGTAATTTGTCAGCAGTATTAACCTTACTAAGCCGTCTATATGGGCATGCAGGCCATAGAAATTTGAATTTTCTGTAAATGAGCTGTTAAGATCTCACTGATCTACACAGGGATCTGCCTATAGAAATTATTTTGAATGAAAGGAGCGTCATCAGTGTGAGACATGTAATGGCTAACTCTGCTGATTTCACTGCAGAGCTGTGTGGTATTATAACTAGCACTGTACTGCAAAGCTGAATTTTGTCCCATTACAAACACATCTGCAGCTGCAGTTGTTCCTTTAAAGGTGCTTCAGCTTCCATTTCACATGCATCCAGTGTGGAGTGAAGAGCAGTACAGCATAGCTGACAGCTGTATGAGAGGAGAGCTGCTGCCTCAAATGTGTTTGTAATGAGACAAAGTTTAGCTCTGCTGTACTGTGTTGTAATCAGGCACAGCTCTGCAGTGCGATCAGGATAGCAGACTGACAGTCATTACATGTCTCACACTGGTAATACCCTTTAATTTAAAAAAAGCTCTGCATTCCGATTCTCGGGAAGATCGATCTATGTCCAGCCCATAGATCTTCAAAGATCACTTGCATATAAGAAAAATGTGGATTACTCTGGAACAAGACATCGGATCGTATATATCAAGGTATTATTTTATTCAATCATTCAATAATAAAGCCTATACTCACCCTGTGCCGGTGGCGTTCCCGCTGCATCGGCACTCCGTCTCTCGGGGCTCCCATGCTGTTGTTGTGACATGTGACGCTGGCGCCCAATCAGCACTGACGTCACTGTCCCCGCCTCCTTGAGCAAGAAGAGGAAGTCTGAGATCAGCTGCAGCCCGGACTTCCTCTTCATGCTCGGGAGAGCGAGAGAGTACACTATGGGAGATGAGTATAGGCTTTATTATTTTATTGGCGCCAAACATTTTGATTAAGAAGGGGTTGTCCTATTAGTAGACAATCCCTTTAAATGTAGAGGGAGCTGGATAAATTTGCATGAGGATCTTGCAAGCATCAGCAATTACAATATTTCTGGAAGCAGAGGAGGTAATTCAGTACATTATGGAGCTACACAGGAATTATGTGCCCTGTTTCTTTGATCACTATACCACAAGGTTCTATGACAAATCCTTATTCATCTGCGCAGATACAGTACAGACCAAAAGTTTGGACACACCTTCTCATTCAAAGATTTTTCTGTATTTTCATGACTATGAAAATTGTAGAATCACACTGAAGGCATCAAAACTATGAATTAACACATGTGGAATTATACATTACACTTTACAAAAAAGTGTGAAACAACTGAAAATATGTCTTATATTCTAGGTTCTTCAAAGTAGCCACCTTTTGCTTTGATTACTGCTTTGCACGCAGAAAAGGTGAACGGATGGACTCTACATGCCTGGTTCCCACCGTGAAGCATGGAGGAGGAGGTGTGATGTGTGGGGGGTGCTTTACTGGTGACACTGTTGGGGATTTATTCAAAATTGAAGGCATAGTGAACCAGAATGGCTACCACAGCATCTTGCAGCAGCATGCTATTCCATCCGGTTTGCGTTTAGTTGGACCATCATTTATTTTTCAACAGGACAATGACCCCAAACACACCTCCAGGCTGTGTAAGGGCTATTTGACCAAGAGGGAGAGTGTTGGGGTGCTACGCCAGATGACCTGGCCTCCACAGTCACCAGACCTGAACCCAATCGAGATGGTTTGGGGTGAGCTGGACCGCTCACCGCTTCAATTTTCAATAAATTCCCAACAGTGTCACCAGCAAAGCACCCCACACCATCACACCACCTCCTCCATGCTTCACGGTGGGAACTAGGCATGTAGAATCCATCCGTTCACCTTTTCTGCGTGCAAAGCAGTAATCAAAGCAAAAGGTGGCTACTTTGAAGAACCTAGAATATAAGACATATTTTCAGTTGTTTCACACTTTTTTGTAAAGTGTAATGTATAATTCCACATGTGTTAATTCATAGTTTTGATGCCTTCAGTGTGATTCTACAATTTTCATAGTCATGAAAATACAGAAATCTTTGAATGAGAAGGTGTGTCCAAACTTTTGGTCTGTACTGTATGTGAGTTTGACTCTATAGTAAATAGATTTATTGCATAAAAACTAAAGCCTTATTTAAAATTAACTAAAATTGAACATTTACTAAATGGTCTGATGAAAACTTATGTAACTTAGCATGCTTCAAAATTTTCTACGCCCAGTCACTGCAGTTGATTCCAATGTCACTTTGGTCAGAATTATTTTGTGCTGGAGATTATTGGCGATTCAGTATCACGGACTCAACATCTATTGATATTAGAAAAATGATTTTGATAGGATTATTTTTTTCAAAGGGATTGTCTCACATTTTATAAATTTGCGAACTTTCAAAAATAAAATAAGCATGACTTAATAGTTGATTCCATTTCCTCTTGTGGTCTCTGACATCCCATCCATCATTCCCATGACCAATGTAGCCAATCAATGGCCGCAGTTGGGCAAACCTACGAGGCTAGTGATTGTTGAGCGTGATCAAGTGAATGATGTGCGGGGACGTCGTCACATTAGGCACAGCATGGGATTGAACTGGTAAGCATTGCCTTTTTTAGATTAGAACATTCGCTACTTTTCTGAAAACTTTTTTAAACTTTGACAAAATCCCTGAAAGTTTAGAGTTGCACCTCTACCAAGTCCAAGAACAGATATGTCTTTTGTTTATAGACCTTATCTGATCCTGGAAGAAGGTTGCTGGTGGAAATACTGCCATGATTATTCTGTATTTATGGGACCGTCTTTCCATATAATGCACACCTGACTAACGTTAATGTATGAAATTATAGTACAGTAAAGATGTATATCTTTGTACCGTGTTAGTCAGTAGATAGAAAAATATTTAGAGTTGAGAGTCCTCAGTGGTTGATACCTTTTAATGGCCAACTGAAAAGATGGTAACAAATTGCAAGCTTTCGAGACTACTCAGGTCTCTTCATCAGGCTAAACTAATTCAGATTTTGTATTAGTTTAGCCTGATGAAGAGACCTGAGTAGTCGCGAAAGCTTGCAGTTTGTTACCATCTTTTCAGTTAGCCATTAAAAGGTATCAACCACTGAGGACTCTCAACTCTAAATATTTTTGAAATTACAGTAGAGGGGTTTATAAAGTCATGCTGTATAGTAGATTACAGTGCTTGGTACATTGCTACCTTATTTGACTCGTTTGCTATTTTTAAGTTGACCAGGGCAAACCACAAAATGCCCCTTATTTCAGTGTTTGCTTTACAATTTAGGGGAACAGGGAAATATTTCGGATCATTATTCTTTTCAAACCAAAAAAATTCCACTGACAGTTTCACAATAAGGAAGGTTGTCGTGAACTGAAACGAAACATAAATAACATTGGGCACGCAGCGAGAATTCAGCCAGTGTAGTCGTAAAAAAAATGAATGGAATTAATCTTGGAGAGACATATTTTCAAGATTCCATTGTTGAATTTGGCAAGTGGAAGAGAGCAGTGGTGAACCGCTGAGAAGATCTGTGTCATTCCTGTGTGTGTGTGGGAATTTGCAGTCACCGCAGAAAGCTGGGGTCTTTGGAGGGGGTCTGCGTCGCAGGTCCCCATAGACTGAAAATCTCTAGCCCCCTTCTCTTCACATACACGCACATTAAAATCCCTGACATCTACATTATATCTGAGTAAAGTTCTGTTGGGATATATTTACGGTCTGTACGCTTGGTCTTTCCAGCCTTAGAAAAATCAGCTGTGAATCTCGGCAAACGCATAATAAATTTCCCACAAGTTCTACCAAAAAAACCCAAAACCTATTATATATCAAGACACTTTGCTTTCATTCATTCTTATCTTTCCTTATATTGCTTTGCACGCATGAGAGCCAATTTAATAAGAAGCCATTTTATCCCATTAGTATGCTGAGAGGCTATCGAGAGAGAAAGAAGATTCAGCCTCTACCTACTTAGTGCCAACGTTCAAATTTGGCCTTGGTATCTTAGAAGAACGAAGCAGTCAGCCTATGTAAGGTGGAGTTCTCAAGTGATTCCCGGTCCATCCCATGACATTCATTCCATGCCATGCTAGGTAAAGCTGCTCTAATGTTCACCCCTCCAAAGCTACCCTGCATCTTCGCTCATAAGCATAAGGTGAAGTCTACACTTAAGGTACTGCCACACTAAACAATCCCGCTAGCGATCACGATAACGACGCATACTAATGCGATCGCTAGCGGGATTGTTTCTATATCGCTAAATGCGGCCACATTTAGCGATATAGTTAACGACGCTATCGCCGTTAGCGATCTTCTTAACGACTTTAGCGGTACAAAAGTACCGCTAAATCGCTAAGAAAAGGTGCCACACAGCGATTAGATACTTACCCAGCGGGAGCGCCAGCGATGAAATAGGGTCCGGAGCGATTCCAGCGACGAGCGAGATCACAGCAGGAAGCTCGTCGCTGGAAGCTGCCGCACTGAACAATATCGCTAACGGGATCGCTAAATAGTGACGTTTTTTAGCGATCTCGTTAGCGATATTGTTTAGTGTGGCATACCCTTTAGATTAGCTTGATGACAACTCAGAAAGATAGGACCAGTTGAGGAGAAGTTGGAGGGGTGTGCAGCACCAAGTGCTGCTGGCAAATGTAGTTTTAGCGGTGTGAGAATAGGACCACCTATTCAGCTATGTGAAGCTAGATGGACAATGGGACAGATAAAGATGAAAAAGGAACAAAAGTACAAGAAAGAAACGTTATGTTGGACTTAGTCTGTGCTGTCCGCAGTCTCCAACATCATGTCCACTCTCTATCTGAAACTCAACCTCTCCAAAACTGAACTTCTTCTGCTCCCGCCGTCTACTAACCTCCCTAATTTTGACATTTCCCTCTCCGTGGGCAGCACCATAATAACACCCCGGCAGCAGGCTCGCTGTCTGGGTGTTATGTTTGATACCAATCTCTCCTTCGTCTCCCATATACAATCTCTTGCCCGCTCTTGCCGCCTACACCTAAAGAGCATCTCTAGAATCCGCCCTTTTCTCACCATGGAAACAACAAAAACCCTCACTGTCACCCTGATCCACTCCCGCCTGGACTACTGTAACGCTCTATTACTTGGCCTCCCCATTACTCGACTATCCCCTCTCCAGTCCATCCTTAATGCAGCAGCCAGGGTAATCCATCTGGCTAATAGGTACTCGGACGCGTCCGCTCTTCGCCAGTCCTTACACTGGCTGCCCATTCATTATAGGATCCAATTCAAAGTACTGGTTCTCACCCACAAAGCTCTCCACAGTGCAGCACCCCCCTACATCTCCTCCCTCATTTCTATCTATCGGCCTAACCAACTGCTGCGCTCTGCAAACGACTTTCGACTAACCTCTGCACTAATCCGTACCTCCCACTCCCGCCTCCAAGACTTCTCCCGCACTGTGCCAATCCTCTGGAATACTCTACCCCAAGAAATTAGGACTATCCACAATTTGCATGGTTTCAGGCTCTCCCTCAAAACACATTTGTTCAGAGCGGCCTATCACGTTCACTAATCAAAGTCATTCTATGTGTAAGTGTGTGTGTGTGTGTAGCCCATTCACTATCTCCATCCATCCCTCACTCCCTCAAGATGGCTGGACCATCATTGTAAATGCACCATTGTATATACACACCTGTAATTGTATCTCCCCCACCTCATTGTAGATTGTAAGCTCTCACGAGCAGGGGCGGCTTATTTTGCTTTAATTATTGTATTGTTAACGTTGTTACTTACGACTTGTGTTTTGAAACTGTTAAACTGTAAAGCGCTGCGAAATATGTTGGCGCTATATAAATAAAGATTATTATTATTATTGTTTATTAGCAATACGGATGCATTTGTTGTGCTGTGTGAAAAATTATGTGGAGGAGTCCATCGAAGTACCCATAACATATCCACCCCCTTCTTTTTCCTTTTTTCTCTTGATATGCTGTAAAAAGAGGCCTCTTTTCCTCTGCCGAATCAGAGGATTGGACGGTCACTCTTGCTTTAGAACCGCACTTACAAACTCTAATGAAAAGAGCTTGTCGGTGCTGCAATCTTTGCCTAAGAAACCAGCCATCAATGTAGTCTATCCTAGGCATCGAGGAGTGCACAATAAAACTAAAGTCCCTACGTTCTTACAGGTAGTTTACAATTTTACTCATTAAAGATTAACTACCCTTTAAGTCCTATATGCAAATCCTTAAAAGGATAAAATTAGCCTATCACACACATACCCTGCATTTATTTTTTAACTCCCCTGTTTTTATATACACGATCTCCAGGTGGTCTTTGTTTTTTGGGCCATATCAATGGTATGTCATATTTAACATGTGATCACAGCATCTGAACACCAACCTTAGAAGTGATGGGTCAGTCATGCTGATATAACCACTGCAGGAACTGATTGGTTTTCTAAGGTCAAATGTGACTTCTGACACTTCATTGCTACAGAAAGAATGCTATACTATGGGGGTTTTGAGAAAAGTGGAAAAAAAAAACATTTAAAACAAATTCTATGCATTCATATATGTAAACATTGCAAAGCCATTGAACCGGTTTCGGGACTGGGCATCATTCTATTGCTGTGTATTTTTCCCAAATCTATAAAACTTTTTTTTTCCCACAGATCAGGGACTTTTAATTGAGATTTTTTTTGCAAAGTTAATAGTTCAATTACAAGTCAAGAATGATATGGGATGATCTGTTAGTGGTTGGTTTTGCTCTCGTACAGTAGTAAAGTCAGTAGCAGTTATGACCACAATATGCAGTTAGCATTTCATGACACAGAACCACAATAACTCTGCCGTAAAAACAGTTTTCCCATAAAAATGTTGATGCTTGAAATATTTTATGAAATGATCTTATGAGAATTGACAAAACAGAATTTTTATTAAAGGGCAGGTTTATTTAACAGAATGCCACTTCACCTGGATCAAGGGAGCAAAGGTGATTTTTGAAGATTCAGTAAATCGGGTCAGAAAATGTTCAGAAAATAAGAAATTTAGTATTGTCCTTGTTATATGTCACTTTGAACAAAGCAATGGTCAACCTAAATATTATAAAGTACTCTTGAACTACACACTACACTATATGCAGGCTCGGACAGGCCAACAGGAGAACAGGAGAATCCTCCGGTGGGCCCCTAAGCAAGAGCAAGCTATTTACCCCAAACATGAGCAGTAGTTGACCAATACATTAATTCACTATGAACAGATAAAAGCAGTATCTCATCATTCATTCAACAAACTACCTAGTTTATTTTTTATATAGAAGCAGAAGTAAATTTGTGGAAGATGGTAATATAATATTTGCATTAAGCTGAACAGTGGACTCCCAAGTAAATGTTACTGGTAGGCCCTTGTCACCCCAGTCCGACACTGACTATATGGATAAAATTATAGGGACACAGTTTGGACGGCACATACAGATGGACCTGATGCTGAAGCTCTGCCCGATGGCTGCACAATTGTGAAACAAAATTAGAAGTTTGGGCCACATGTGACCAGCCGCAAAGACTGGCTGATCTATAAAATTCGGCCTCTCGCCATGCGGTCTGCCTTTACTAATATTTGTGAAAGAATAGGGAATTCTAAAGAGCTCACTGACACCAGTGTCACTGTTAAAATGCATCAGTTTGTTAAAATTCCACGATCAACTTTGAGGAATATTATCGAAAAATGGAAGTGTTTAGGAACCAAAGCAACTCTGCCCCAAAGTGGAGACCACGTAAAGTTACAGAGCGGGGTCACCGAGTGCTGAGAACCAGAAGGGAGAAGAGAAATATCACCAGAGCTCTGCTGACTCCATAACTGCAGAGTCCAAACTCCCTCTGGTATTAATAACATCATAAAAACTGTGCACCTACCGAGAACAACTTGGTTGAGCAGCTCCATGCAGCCGCACATCACCAAGCACAATGCCATGAGTTGGATAGAGTGGTGTGAAGCCGCCACCACTGTACTCTGGACCAGTGGAAACATGTTCTTTGCACTGACGGATCAAACTTCTTTATTTGAAGTCTAATAAAAAGAGTTGGGTTTGGCAAATGCCAGGAGAACATTACCAGCTCAACGTTATTGTGTCATTTATAAAGTTTGGCAGATGAGGGTGCTGTGAGGTTGTTTTTCAAGAGTTGGCCTAGACCACTTAGTTCTAGTGAAGAGAAATCTTAATGTTTCAGCATAATAAAACATTTTGGATAATTCAAACTCCCAATTTTGTGGGAACAGTTTCGGGAAGGCTCTTTTCTGTTACAGAATGACTGTCTCCTTGGCAAAAATGCAAGGACCATAAAGGCTTGTTTGGGTGAAATTTCCGCGAAGAATATGATCGACCGCACAGAGCCTTCAATCCGATCGAACATCTTTGGGATGAACTAGATTGGAGATTGCTAGCCAGACCCTAAACAACATCAGTGTCTGACCTCACAAATGCTCTTCTGTGTCTCAAAGTCATCTCCAAAATTTAGCAAAAAGCCTTCCTAGAAGAGTGAAAGCTGTCGTAACTGCCAAAGGGAAACCAACTCCATATTACTGTCTATAGTTCTAGGTTTGATGTCATAAAACATCATCCAGATTGTGAGCCCCAATGAGGACAGTGCCGATAATGTCTAAAAAGCACGGTGGAATTAATGGTGCTTTATAAGTGAGCAAAATAAATGTCAAAATGTGGTGTAACATGCACATGGTGTATATCTAGCATGTCCCTAGTCTTACTAAATGTTTGGCTTGTATATGTTCCTTCCGTGGTTTACCTTTTTTATTTTTCACAAGCGGTGTCAATGGCACACCTGCGCAAATGTACGGGAATCGATTTGCTTAGATTGAGGGATAAACATTCAGCACCATCACTCTTCAAATATGCACTTTGAACATAAGTCGTGAATGTAACGTGAACCTACGGCAAAGACAAGAGCTGTGTGCAAGGAAAGTCGGTGTGATCAAAGTCAAATCAACTGATACTTCAGAAGGGCAATTTTAATTTAATTTACTTAATTTTACATTAACAACATACATAGGGGACAATAACGTTAAATATAGGAAGTGTTTCACTAAATGGTAATAATAGTTTGAAAGGCATCAGGCTAAAGCTACATTATGGGATTTTATTTTCCTAACCCTTTGGGCCATGTTGTAATAGGAGCACATCATTAGGCTGTGTTTCCATGGTCAGGAAACACAGCGCATTTGACGGAGCAGAAATTACGCTCCGTCTAAGCCCCGCCCCCTTTCTGACGCGCGCTCTTTCCAGAGGTGTTCAGGACACCTCCGAAAGAACGCAGGGCTACATAGCCCTGTGCTAATATGCTAGGACATGCTGCGGTCTGAAAAGACGCGCAGCATGTCCGGATACGCAGGTCTTCCGCCTGCGTGTTGTTACGCATAGTGGAGACGGGATTTCTTGAAATCCCCTCCACTATGCTGTAACATCTGGACGCTGCGTGTTTGGCGCTGCGCCAGCGCACAGCGCCAAACACGCAGCGTTTCCTGACCGTGGAAACTCACCCTTACTGTATATTCCAGCCTGGGTCCACCAGAGGATTAGCTTTAGCTAATCGAGGAAGTTCAATATTATTAGTCTCTACTTTTGTAGCTAAATTTATAATATATATACAGTACAGACCAAAAGTTTGGACACACTTTCTCATTCAAAGATTTTTCTGTATTTTCATGACTGAAAATTGTACATTCACACTGAAGGCATCAAAACTATGAATTAACACATGTGGAATTATACATTACACTTTACAAAAAAGTGTGAAACAACTGAAAATATGTCTTATATTCTAAGTTCTTCAAAGTAGCCACCTTTTGCTTTGATTACTGCTTTGCACACTCTTGGCATTCTCTTGATGAGCTTCAAGAGGTAGTCACCGGAAATGATTTTCACTTCACAGGTGTGCCCTGTCAGGTTTAATAAGTGGGATTTCTGGCCTTATAAATGGGGTTGGGACCATCAGTTGTGTTGGGCAGAACTCTGGTGGATACACAGCTGATAGTCCTACTGAATAGACTGTTAGAATGTGTATTATGGCAAGAAAAAAGCCATAGTGTGAATGTACAATTTTCATAGTCATGAAAATACAGAAAAATCTTTGAATGAGAAGGTGTGTCCAAACTTTTGGTCTGTACTATATATATATATTAGCTCAAACCAAGAAATTATGCACACAACGAGTATATAAAAAATTGGAAAAATATTTTATTAAACATAATGTTAAAAATAAAAAGAGAGAATAACGGTGAACCCACAGATAGGAGTGGAACCACTGGGAGAACTCAGGAAAAATTACAATGCATATATAATAACAATATGTTTGATGCACATAGTGACGATCATAATATAGCTGTCATAGCTCCATAATAGGGGACTATGTATATAATCACAAACACCTCAGGAATAGACAGCTGAGACCGATGACTATGGTAATAGCTTACAAGTCATATTAAAGTATATAAGCATAAGTGGATGATCGAACACATACCTGCCGGAAGAAGGCAGAGCGCCGAAACGCGCGTTGGGGAGAGTGGCACCACTGGGTCTCAGGTATGTGTTCGATCATCCACTTATGCTTATATACTTTAATATGACTTGTAAGCTATTACCATAGCCATCGGTCTCAGCTGTCTATTCCTGAGGTGTTTGTGATTATATACATAGTCCCCTATTATGGAGCTATGACAGCTATATTATGATCGTCACTATGTGCATCAAACATATTGTTATTATATATGTGTGTCGACCCGCCACCACAATTGTGGATTACCAGGGCAATGGGGTACTCAGAGCCGAGCCCATGGAAGTCTATGGGGTTTTGTCACAGGTAGCTGTGGCTCGGTCTGTGGCCCGGGCGGTCTGGCGTATGTTGGGGATATATTTACAGGGGATAGGTTTATATACAGTTCGTGACGCCACCTGTAGTCTTCTGGTAATTAGTACCAGCGCTGCTGTAGATCTCTGAGGGGATGGTGATGCAGCTAGATGTCGGGTCCCCTACAGGTGGGACTCTTCCCTCAAAGTCTATGAAGTTAGTGAAGTCGGGTGCAGGTAAATAACACAGTCTCACACGGTCAGCGTCTTTCCATACCTTTACTTGTAAGATGTTCAGGCAGGTCCCAGGGAGGCTGATCCAAGGAGAGTGTATCTTGAGACAGCAGCTGGACAAGTTAGGGGCCTCCTTTACTTCCAATACAATGAGTACAACCAGCCTGAAGCGTAGTTCCCTCAATATCTCCAGCTAATCTATAGCTGTACCGCCCAGTCAGCTTTGTGTTAGGAGCCTTCCTGCGAGGGAGCTGAATTCTTATCTTATCGTGCACTGATTCAAAGTCTTCACTCCCCCTGACCCCAGTTACGTACTGACTATAAGGGGCTTGTTTGCCGCGACCTAAGGTCCGGTAAATTCCTGGTTTTCTTATCACTATGCTTGAAACAGTAGTGATCCTTCGGTCCCCAGTGACCGGTAGCAATGTGCAGGACTTCTTCAATCCGTAAGCACTATTCCAATAAACCACTGTGCCTTTCGCCTTGTCCTCGCTGGTAACATAAGCACTCACACTAGCCAAGGGTCGAGCAGTCACTTCTTTCTTTTCCTTCACTTCAAAGTTAGTTACAGATGCTCAGTTTTCAATAGGCAGGAGCACGTCTCTGAACCTTACACCGTCCTTTAGACAGGATACTGAAGACTTTCTGCACTAAACTTCTTCTTTCCTTCCAGTGTATGCTGATGAGGTACAGCTCTGACTAGGCTAAGGTGAATTAAAACACCTATACTAGACTCCACTTTCCGAACTGATGATAGAGCAATCTGGACTCCTTCCTCCCTCCAGACGTCCTCTCTCTCTCTAGTCAGGAACTCAACTCCAGACGTCTTCTCTGTCCGAAGACAGGAACTAGACTGACTAAATCACTCCAACACATACTACCTTGACCACTCCCTCAAGAGTAAACTCCACTACCCTAAGGGTGTGTCTAGTATATGTCGAGTGAATGAATATTTAGCATTAAACTGCTGTCTCGCCACACACTCTCCAGGGTACTGCGTGTGCCTAACACCAGGGCTACACATTCCCCCATGGTAAAAGACAGCACTCCCGGGCTGTAAAATACAAAAGAGACATTTTGTTTATGCATGTAAACATTAAACAATTAACATTGGTTCGTCCCATCCGGGAGGTGAGGATATCTTGAACGTTGCAAACATTATATAGAAATACAAAAGTATTAAAAATAGCATTCAATAAATATACGGTATACTTGTGAAGGACCCGCACCAAACCTTCAACGTGGGTCCTGGGTGGGCTGCAGGACATCCGATTGCAGACCTCACTCAGTGCCACACCACACGGGTTTTGTTTTCAGAGGTAGTTGTGACTGGTTTATGTAAAACCAAGAGAAAGCACCGAAGCGCAACTATTTACAAGTAAGTTCTGGGTTGGCGCAGTCCTCAACCTCCAAGTCCAATGTAAAACCAAAGACATATTATATCAAATCACATAATACGAAAGTGCAACTTTTCTGGTTACTGTTTATCATTTACCCAGCCGGGCATTCTACAGTAGAAATATATATATTCACTATATAATTTTGTGCAAAACTTTATAAAACATTTCAAACTTTTTTTTACTTTTGGTAGATCCGATAGGGATCTCACCACTTTTTCTTTACTATTTATTCATTTTCTGCAAATACACTTTCCACCCCGGGGGCTGGAACAATGCAATGGGCCCTAGATCCCAGGACTAGCAAATCATGTGCTGCGATTAGGGTCTGGGTCGCCACAGTTCTGGTGCGAACCTCTAGGGGCGCAACGGGTACATTTTCTTCACGTGACACCGATTGCGTTTCAATCACAGTTAGCGATATGGACCGCGTCAGGGATTGCGATTGAGACTGGGTCGCATGTTGCGATGTAGAGGTGGCTTTAATTTGCGATGAAATCTGGGTCGCTTGTTGCGATGAATTTGCAGGGGGCGATGCTGGGGCACGGCCGGATGCTGCTTGAGCTGGAGACGGGGACGCTGCGGTAATGGTGACGGTACCTGCGTCTGGGACGGGGTCACGGACGATGGTGACGTTAAGGGCATACCATCCCTTCATTCCCCAGTGCCGCGTATATGTGACGATATCTCCATTTGCTAAGTCCCTCCCGGGATGGCCTTGCGGCAGGTGGGATTCTACGTCACGCCTGCTGACAAAGACCGCTGGGTAGAGGCCCGGTTCACGGATAAAGCCCCAGCCCTTCCGGAGCTGGAACTCAGTCACACACCCCTGCCGCCGCGGTTCCCTCAGGGTACCTTTATCTCTCCGGACACTCTCTTTGTCCGCGATCAGCTCGGCATATTGTCGCTGACGGTTCCTCTGAGTTTCCCGCTCTTCCTCCTGCTGGCGTTTCTTCTTCTCCTCACGACTCTGCCATTCCTGTTCCCACTGGGCGGTATAAGCGACGTCATCCAGGCGCGCCATTTCGTCCCAGTCCACATCTGGTAGTGACGGACAGGACCCCTCCGGTGTCCCTGCCGGGGACCGATCATCTGCTGCGGCCTCTTGGCCGGGCGGGCGTTCCGGGATTGGCTGTACCTCCTCAACCTCCTTCGCTTCCACCGCTTCACCGGTGGGATCGGGATCGGTACTTTCGGGGGCAGCCTCCGGTTGCTCCTTCGCCTTGGGCAGCAGACTCTTCGGTATCTGGAATCGTGGGGGTCGTTGAGGGGAGAGGACGCTGTGTTCCACAGTCGCCACTGCATCAGGTTACATCGGCGTCTCTCAATCTCCTCCAGTCCAGTTTGGTGCTGGACCATCTTCTTCAGGCGTGCATTTTCTTCTCTTATCTCTAGCAACGCCTGTTGCAGGTGCAGGATCACAGAAGACTCCTGTGATGGTGGCAGCTTGGCTGGGGCACGGGGCCTGCCTTCCTCCGCTTCCCCGCTCGGCTGCACACGTCCTGCCTCCATGATGTTCCAGAAGATTCTTTCTTCTTTCTGCGGAGACATCCGGTCTCTTCCGTGGAGGTGGGGTTTGCGTCTCCTCCTCCTCGCAGGGAAGGTGAAGAGGAGGCGGACCTCCTTTGCTGTAGGGCAGGTCCGCATGTTGTAATAGCACTTTGAGAGGGCAGGCATTTTCTTCGCGCCACAGGGGGGTAGACGCCCACGAAGGTACGCCCACCTTCTTCTCCAGCGCCTGAGGGCGCGAATATGGCGACAAAAATGGCGATTTTGGCGCCAAAAGTGCAAACAGTCCTTTTTCACCAAAACAATTCCTTAGGCACACAGGGCTCGCAATTCTGCGAGTTTCGCATCCTGTTCGAGACGCCAAGTTGTGTCGACCCGCCACCACAATTGTGGATTACCAGGGCAATGGGGTACTCAGAGCCGAGCCCATGGAAGTCTATGGGGTTTTGTCACAGGTAGCTGTGGCTCGGTCTGTGGCCCGGGCGGTCTGGCGTATGTTGGGGATATATTTACAGGGGATAGGTTTATATACAGTTCGTGACGCCACCTGTAGTCTTCTGGTAATTAGTACCAGCGCTGCTGTAGATCTCTGAGGGGATGGTGATGCAGCTAGATGTCGGGTCCCCTACAGGTGGGACTCTTCCCTCAAAGTCTATGAAGTTAGTGAAGTCGGGTGCAGGTAAATAACACAGTCTCACACGGTCAGCGTCTTTCCATACCTTTACTTGTAAGATGTTCAGGCAGGTCCCAGGGAGGCTGATCCAAGGAGAGTGTATCTTGAGACAGCAGCTGGACAAGTTAGGGGCCTCCTTTACTTCCAATACAATGAGTACAACCAGCCTGAAGCGTAGTTCCCTCAATATCTCCAGCTAATCTATAGCTGTACCGCCCAGTCAGCTTTGTGTTAGGAGCCTTCCTGCGAGGGAGCTGAATTCTTATCTTATCGTGCACTGATTCAAAGTCTTCACTCCCCTGACCCCAGTTACGTACTGACTATAAGGGGCTTGTTTGCCGCGACCTAAGGTCCGGTAAATTCCTGGTTTTCTTATCACTATGCTTGAAACAGTAGTGATCCTTCGGTCCCCAGTGACCGGTAGCAATGTGCAGGACTTCTTCAATCCGTAAGCACTATTCCAATAAACCACTGTGCCTTTCGCCTTGTCCTCGCTGGTAACATAAGCACTCACACTAGCCAAGGGTCGAGCAGTCACTTCTTTCTTTTCCTTCACTTCAAAGTTAGTTACAGATGCTCAGTTTTCAATAGGCAGGAGCACGTCTCTGAACCTTACACCGTCCTTTAGACAGGATACTGAAGACTTTCTGCACTAAACTTCTTCTTTCCTTCCAGTGTATGCTGATGAGGTACAGCTCTGACTAGGCTAAGGTGAATTAAAACACCTATACTAGACTCCACTTTCCGAACTGATGATAGAGCAATCTGGACTCCTTCCTCCCTCCAGACGTCCTCTCTCTCTCTAGTCAGGAACTCAACTCCAGACGTCTTCTCTGTCCGAAGACAGGAACTAGACTGACTAAATCACTCCAACACATACTACCTTGACCACTCCCTCAAGAGTAAACTCCACTACCCTAAGGGTGTGTCTAGTATATGTCGAGTGAATGAATATTTAGCATTAAACTGCTGTCTCGCCACACACCTCTCCAGGGTACTGCGTGTGCCTAACACCAGGGCTACACATATGCATTGTAATTTTTCCTGAGTTCTCCCAGTGGTTCCACTCCTATCTGTGGGTTCACCGTTATTCTCTCTTTTTATTTTTAACATTATGTTTAATAAAATATTTTTCCAATTTTTTATATACTCGTTGTGTGCATAATTTCTTGGTTTGAGCTAATATATCTCATTGTGCATTGAGGCCTTATACTTTTTGGCACCCTGGTATCATACAATAGACTTTGCTTAGTGGTGCCATCTATATATAGGTTTCATATATATATATATATATATATATATATATATATATATATATATATGCTGCTATACTCACTTTTTAGACATCAGTTGCACAACTCTTCCTTTCCTCTTAGCCATAAAGAGATCATGGTTGTTAATACATGTGTTTTTTTCACAGGGGTTGTTCGAAGACACTTTGCAGAGCTGTTTCTTTAAGAATGGGAGTAGATTTATTAATAGCAGAGAAGAGCAATTTGACTTAAGCTGACCTGGTCTGATGACCAGTTTGGTCTTCCACTTTACTTCTGCGCTTTGCATTCTCGGTTTGGCATGCTCTTGCCTTGAGACATCATGATGTTGCCTATTGACTAAGCCTCACGTCTTGCCATGACATCACTGGGACTGCTGCTCGTCTTTCGGCAAAGGGGAACACACCTCCGGGACCTGCACTTGGCACCCGCTCCTCTGCACGGGCATAGTCCTCTCACTAACCAGGCAAGTGGTGCTCTGCCTACTCACTGTCTGTCCCGAGTGGTCGCTTAATCTCTGCAGGGCCTCGTTCGCGTACTGTCTCAAATGCTGTGGAGCGCACCGCTTGCCTGATCCTGCGCGCGCTGCCCTTGGCGGGAATCTGACCCTTTTTCCTGCGCTTACTGTTCTCTCTCCGGCTTAGCCATGCTCCCTCTCTCCGGGTCTTGGGACTTGTCCGGTCCCCTATTCTTTCCCCCCGGCAACACCGGACGCAGCCTCGTCAGTTCCGGACCTGGAGTGACACAGGTACCCGCAGCCCGGTCTTCCTCCTTACACCGACATATATTTGCACCTTGCTAAAAGAGGTTGTCTGGTCTAAAATGAAGAGTCTGAGGTCACTCTGTGTGACTGCAGACTTGTGAACTCCCAGCGCACGCACAAAGTGCTGCGAGGATTCGACGTTATCTGCCCCAAGAACAGTGGTCGAGTATGCGATATGCATACTGGCGGGCAGAACCTGTCTAGTGGGCACAGCCTCACTCACTACAAGTGTACTGAGCGAGGCCGCGTCCTCTCCCTGGGATTATGCATATCGCATTCTTGACCGCCGTTCCTAGGGCACAGTGATTGTGCTGGGAGGATTCACAAGTCTGCGGTCACACAAAGTGACTGCAGACCTTTTCAATTTAGACCAGACAGCCCCTTTAATATTTTGTGCTAAGCTAGAAACAAAATGAATATATACCCTATATGTGAATCTCCAAATACGACTGATAAAGAAAAAATACATTCTTTAGGTCTTCAAGCGGACGCCTTTCATAAAGAAAATATCTAAAATGTAAATGAATTTCCCAAATGGTTTCCCAAAGTATTGGATATAAATTAATATGAAGAAGTCACCCAGTGCCAGGCAGTGGCTGCCAAGGCACGTAGAATGCACAAAATCAGAGTGCATAGAGTGCACTAAGGGTATGTGTCCACGCTGCGTACTGGCAGCGCTTTGGACGCAGCGGAAACTCCACTCCGACCAAAGAGCTGCCCCATTTTGTACGCGCGGTGATTCCGGATGTGTTCATTGAACACATCTGGAATCACTGCATCCTATCCATAGACTGGGTTATTTATCTTGCGGAGACGGAGCGTCTCCGCAAGATAAAGGCTATGTTTAAATGGTCAGGAAACATTCAGGATTTGCTGCGGATTGGATACGGATACGCATAAAATCCCCTCCACTATGCTGTAACATCTGGATGCTGTGGATTGAGCGCTGCGGCTGTACGCAGCGTCCAATCCGCAGCAAATCCTGATGAATTACGCCACGTGGAAACATACCCTAAATGATGAAAGTTCCTTGTGATACAAAAATGATACTAGAGGAACCGTACGTGCAGATCGTTATGTCCATTTGGGGATGCTTTCTCAGGTGGATTCCGCCTGAGAAAGACACTTTGTGTACATACCCATAGGCTATGTGCAAACAATTTTTGGGGGAGTTATGTAACAGAAACTGAGTGGAAGCTCTCCAAATCTCAAAAAACCTTGTGTTTCCACTCAATTTCTGCTCTGAAAACGCAGCAAAAAGACTCTGTGTGCACACACCCTTACTGTTTTTTTTGCTTTTGTCTTGAATCATTACAGTAGGAATAAGTTAAAGTACACCTTGCGAAAGTATTCGGCCCCCTGGAACTTTTCAACCTTTTACCACATATCATGCTTCAAACATAAAGATACCAAATGTTAATTTTTGGTGAAGAATCAACAACAAGTGGGACACAATTGTGAAGTTGAATGAAATTTATTGGTTATTTTAAATTTTTGTGGAAATACAAAAACTGAAAAGTGGGGCGTGCAATATTATTCGGCCCCTTTACTTTCAGTGCAGCAAACTCACTCCAGAAGTTCATTGTGGATCTCTGAATGATCCAATGTTGTCCTAAATGACTAATGATGATAAATATAATCCACCTGTGTGTAATCAAGTCTGTTGTGAATGGACTTGAGATGAGTTCTGAGCAGAGGCTCCCTCTGGTGGTTACAAGCGGTACTGGACTGTCCAGTGAAGATTGTGAGGATTGGGAATCAGGTGTTACTGACTGGTCTTATATAAGGGAGTCACCTTCCCATCAGGGTTGCCGGTGATCAATTGTTCTGGTCTCAATCCTTGATTCCTGTTTCCTTTGTAGCCTGCTGTGTCGTGTCTGCATCTCCTGCTAACAGATAAGACATTTTCTTCTTTTTTGCTTTTGTGCTTTATTTTTGCATTTTGTCCTGTACTTCTGTGGGGGCCTTCAGGGTCCCCTCGGGGGCTTTTGCCCTCTCAGTTTTGTTCAGCCACTGATGTTTGTACATTTGCTTTTTCCAGTTTTTTCAGTGGCTGCTGTTTTGATTTTGTTACACCAGAGAACTAATTTAGGTGGTAGAGGTCGTGTGATCTCAGGTGTTTTTGAAATTAGTAAAGTTGGTGCTTTTCAGGGTTTTTTGGTATTGCAGTAAGTGCCCTTCCTATCCTTTTCTATTTAGATAGTTTGGGCCCCAACGTTTGCTCATACTATTTTCTGTCTGTGTCAGTATTTCTTCTTGTCTAACCGCCATTACATGTTTGGGGGCTTTCTATGTTCTTTGGGGATCTGCTCCGGGGCAGATAGCTTTCATCTTTCTATCTTTAGGTATAGTTAGTTTCTCAGGCTGTGACGAGGCGTCTAGGACCAACGTAGGAACGCTCCACGGCTGCCTCTAGTTGTGGTGGTTAGTCAGGGTACTGCAATCTCATAGATTCCAACTGCTCTGGTGTATTGCCTTTTTACCTGCACTCCTCAGCTACCAAATCATAACAATATCACCGGCCCAAAACTGAAATTTATATGGTACTCACAGAAGGGAAAAAAAAGATTTTGAAAGAAAAAAAAAAAAAAGGTTGTCAGAGTTGTCAGAGATATTTTTCTGTTTGTTGCATTTTTTTTTTTTCCCTCTGTATCTCTGGGTGCTGGGGAGGATTTTTTCTCTCAATGGAGTTTGCACAGTTGTCTGGCCGTGTGGATCAGCTTGCCACTGAGGTTCAGAGTATTGCTACCTATCTTGCTAGGTTGCCTGTTGTGGAACCTAGGATTCCCATGCCAGATTTGTTTTTGGGGGATCGATCCAAGTTTCTGAATTTCAAAAATAATTGTAAATTGTTTTTTGCCTTAAAATCTAAGTCCTCAGGGAACGCAATGCAGCAGGTTCAAATTGTCACCTCTCTCCTGCGCGGCGATCCTCAGGATTGGGCTTTTTCCCTGACACCTGGGGATCCTGTTTTGAGTGATGTTGATACATTTTTTCAGGCCTTGGGGTTATTGTACGATGAGCCTAATGTCACTGATCAAGCTGAAAAAGCCTTGTTGGCATTAAATCAGGGGCTTGATGACGCTGAGTTATACTGTCAGAGATTCTGTAGGTGGGCAGTCCTGACCAAATGGAATGACGACTCTTTGGCAGCCCTTTTTCGGAAGGGTCTGTCAGATAATGTAAAGGATGTTATGGTGGGATTCCCTGTCCCCTTTGGTCTCAATGATTCTATGTCATTAGCGATTCAAATTGACAGACGTTTGCGTGAGCGGAGAAGTATGCGTGGAATAGTGTTGCCTTGTGAACCTGCTTCTGAACCCATGCAGTGTGATAGAGTGGTTTCTGGGGCACAGCGTCATGAGTTTCGAAAGCGCAATGGGTTATGTTTCTACTGTGGTGATGCTTCTCATGCTATCTCAGTCTGCCCTAAGCGGGGAAGACGTTTTGCACGCTCAGTTGTCTTGGGTAGTGTTCAGACTAAGTTTTTATTAACTGTTACTCTGATATGCTCTCTGTCCTCATTTTCTGCTCAGGCTTTCGTTGATTCGGGAGCAGCTATTAACCTGATGGATTTTGATTTTGCTAAACGTTGTGGGTTTCCCTTGATACCCCTACAGAAGTCTATTCCCCTACTGGGGATCGATTCTACCCCTTTGGCTGAGAATAAACCTCAGTTCTCTACTCAGGTGATAATGAGGGTTGAACCTGATCATCAGGAGAGCTGCAAATTTTTGGTTCTGTATAATCTGCATGACATTATCGTGCTGGGTTTCCCTTGGTTACAGTCTCATAATCCTGTTTTGGATTGGAAATCTGTGTCTGTAACCAGTTGGGGCTGCCAATGTGTTAATACCAACACTCCTGTTTTTTCTGCCTCCCCCCAGGCTCAGGATGTTCCTGACTTTTTGATTGATTTTTCTGATGTGTTTAGCGAAAGTAAATCTGCATCCTTGCCTCCCCATAGGACCTATGACTGCGCTATTGAATTAGTGCCTGGTAGTAAATTCCCTAAAGGTCGCCTTTTTAACTTGTCTGTACCTGAACATGACGCTATGCGGTCTTATATCAAGGAGTCTTTGGAGAAAGGTCATATCAGACCATCCTCTTCACCCTTAGGTGCCGGTTTTTTCTTTGTGGCCAAAAAGGATGGTTCATTAAGGCCGTGTATTGATTATCGTCTTTTGAACAATATTACTGTGAAATATCAATACCCGTTACCCTTGATTTCTGACCTGTTTTCCAGGTGAAAAACGCTACTTGGTTTACCAAGCTTGACCTCAGGGGGGCATATAACCTTATTCGCATTAAGCACGGGGATGAATGGAAGACGGCATTTAACACCCCTGAGGGGCATTTTGAGTACCTTGTGATGCCCTTTGGGCTCAGTAATGCTCCTTCTGTCTTCCAGTCCTTCATGAATGACATTTTCAGGGATTTTGTGGATAAATTTCTGATTGTTTATTTGGATGATATCTTGATTTTTTCCAATGACTGGGACTCTCATGTGAAACATGTTCGAACTGTATTCCAGATTTTGAGAGAGAATGCTCTGTATGTGAAGGGATCAAAGTGTCTTTTTGGCGTACAGAAGATCTCATTTTTGGGATTTATTTTGTCCCCATCTGTTATTGAAATGGACCCGGTCAAGGTTCAGGCCATCTGTGATTGGGTCCAACCTACTTCATTAAAGGCTCTTCAAAGATTTTTGGGTTTTGCCAATTTTTATCGTAAATTTATTGGTAATTTCTCGGCTATTGTTAAACCATTAACTGATTTGACCAAAAAGGGTTCTGATGTGGTGAATTGGCCTTCTGAGGCAGTCTCTGCATTTCAGGAACTTAAGCAGAGATTCACTTCTGCTCCTGTTCTACGGCAGCCTGATGTTTCTCTGCCATTTCAGGTGGAGGTTGATGCCTCTGAAATTGGGGCAGGTGCCGTTTTGTCCCAAAGAGATCCAGAGACCTCTAAAAGTAACCCTTGTGCCTTTTTCTCTCGAAAATTTTCTCCTACTGAACGTAATTATGACGTGGGTAATCGGGAGTTATTGGCCATGAAGTGGGCTTTTGAAGAGTGGAGACATTGGCTGGAGGGAGCCAAACATCAGGTGGTGGTCCTTACTGACCATAAGAATCTGGTGTATCTGGAATCTGCCAAGCGACTTAATCCTAGACAGGCCAGGTGGGCCTTGTTTTTCACACGTTTTAATTTTGTGGTTTCCTTTCTTCCTGGCACTAAGAATTTTAAGGCGGATGCTCTCTCGAGGAGTTTCCTTGCGGACTCTCCTGAGGTATCTGATCCTTCTGTTATTTTGAAAGAAGGTGTAGTTCTTTCCGCCATCTCGCCCAATTTGAGACTGGCTCTGGAGGGGTGTCAGGAGGATAGGCCCGAGCGCTGCCCTGTTGGGAAATTGTTTGTCCCGGACCAGTGGAAAAAGAGTGTGATGTCTGAGATTCATTGTTCCGCGTTGGCCGATCATCCCGGAATTTTTGGTACCAGAGACTTGGTTAGTCGGTCCTTTTGGTGGCCTACCTTGTCTCGTGATGTCAGGGAATTTGTGCAGTCCTGCGGGACTTGCTCTCGCTCCAAGCCTTGCTCCCGCTCTAGTGGTTTATTGATGCCATTGCCTGTGCCCAAGAGACCATGGACCCATATCTCTATGGATTTCATTTCCGACCTCCCTGTTTCTCAGAGAATGACCGTCATCTGGGTGATTTGTGATAGGTTTTCCAAGATGATACATCTTGTGCCATTACCTAAGTTGCCTTCCTCCTCTGAATTAGTACCTTTGTTCCTTCAGCACGTGGTTCGTTTACACGGCATTCCTGAGAACATTGTGTCTGACAGAGGAGTCCAGTTTGTTTCCAGATTTTGGAGGACCTTTTGTTCCAAACTTGGTGTTCAATTGTCTTTCTCCTCGGCGTTTCATCCTCAGACCAATGGTCAAACTGAGAGAACAAATCAGACATTGGAGACTTATCTACGATGCTTTGTGTCTGCTGATCAGGATGACTGGGTCTCTTTTTTGCCTTTGGCTGAGTTTGCTCTTAATAATAGGGCTAGCTCTGCCACTTTGATGTCTCCATTTTTCTGTAATTCTGGGTTTCACCCTCGATTTTCTTCAGGACAGACGGAGGCTTCTGTCTGTCCAGGTGTTGACTCTGTTGTGGAGCGTATGCAACAGATTTGGGACCAGGTAGTGCAGAGGTTGTCCCTCTCTCAGGAGAGGGCCCAGCGGTTTGCTAACCGGCATAGGACTGATGGTCCTCGGTTTAAAGTGGGGGACTTTGTCTGGTTGTCCTCAAAAAATATTCCTATGAGAGTGGCATCTCCTAAATTTAAGCCTAGGTTCATTGGACCTTATAAGATCATGGAGATTCTTAATCCTGTTTCTTTTCGTTTGCTTCTTCCAGGGACATTTAAGATCCATAATGTGTTCCACAAGTCCTTGTTGAAGAGGTTTGTTGAGCCAGTGGTTCCTACTGCTTTGCTTCCTGACCCTGTTCTGGTTGAGGGCAATATGGAGTTTGAGGTTGAGAAAATTTTGAATTCTCGTTTTTCTAGACGGAAACTCCAGTATTTGGTTAAGTGGAGAGGTTATGGTCAGGAAGACAATTCTTGGGTGTTTGCTTCGGACATCCATGCTAGGAGACTCATCCGTGCGTATCATAGAACTCATCCTGACCGACCTGGTTGCTCAAGTGAGGGTTCGGTGACCCCTCCTCAAGGGGGGGGTACTGTTGTGAATGGACTTGAGATGAGTTCTGAGCAGAGGCTCCCTCTGGTGGTTACAAGCGGTACTGGACTGTCCAGTGAAGATTGTGAGGATTGGGAATCAGGTGTTACTGACTGGTCTTATATAAGGGAGTCACCTTCCCATCAGGGTTGCCGGTGATCAATTGTTCTGGTCTCAATCCTTGATTCCTGTTTCCTTTGTAGCCTGCTGTGTCGTGTCTGCATCTCCTGCTAACAGATAAGACATTTTCTTCTTTTTTGCTTTTGTGCTTTATTTTTGCATTTTGTCCTGTACTTCTGTGGGGGCCTTCAGGGTCCCCTCGGGGGCTTTTGCCCTCTCAGTTTTGTTCAGCCACTGATGTTTGTACATTTGCTTTTTCCAGTTTTTTCAGTGGCTGCTGTTTTGATTTTGTTACACCAGAGAACTAATTTAGGTGGTAGAGGTCGTGTGATCTCAGGTGTTTTTGAAATTAGTAAAGTTGGTGCTTTTCAGGGTTTTTTGGGATTGCAGTAAGTGCCCTTCCTATCCTTTTCTATTTAGATAGTTTGGGCCCCAATGTTTGCTCATACTATTTTCTGTCTGTGTCAGTATTTCTTCTTGTCTAACCGCCATTACATGTTTGGGGGCTTTCTATGTTCTTTGGGGATCTGCTCCGGGGCAGATAGCTTTCATCTTTCTATCTTTAGGTATAGTTAGTTTCTCAGGCTGTGACGAGGCGTCTAGGACCAACGTAGGAACGCTCCACGGCTGCCTCTAGTTGTGGTGGTTAGGCAGGGTACTGCAATCTCATAGATTCCAACTGCTCTGGTGTATTGCCTTTTTACCTGCACTCCTCAGCTACCAAATCATAACACAAGTCTCTGTATAAATGCACCTGCTCTGTGATAGTCTCAGGGTTCTGTTTGAAGTACAGAAAGCATCATGAAGACCAAGGAACACAACAGGCAGGTCCGTGATACTGTTGTGGAGAAGTTTAAAGCCGGATTTGGATACAAAACTTTCCGAAACTAACATCCCAAGGAGCACTGTGCAAGCGATCATATTGAAATGGAAGGAGTATCATACCACTGCAAATCTACCAAGACCCGGCCGTCCCTCTAAACTTTCATCTCAAACGAGGAGAAGACTGATCAGAGATGCAGCCAAGAGGCCCATGATCACTCTGGATGAACTGCAGAGATCTACAGCTGAGGTGGGACGGTCTGTCCATAGGACAACAGTCAGTCGTACACTGCACAAATCTGGCCTTTATGGAAGACTGGCAAGAAGAAAGCCATTTATCAAAGATATCCATAAAAAGTTTTGTTTAAAGTTTGCAACAAGCCACCTGGGAGACACACCAAACATGTGGAAGAAGGTGCTCTGGTCAGATGAAACCAAAATCGAACTTTTTGGCAACAATGTCAGACGATATGTTTGGCGTAAAGGCAAAACAGCTCATCACCCTGAACACATCATCCCCACTGTCAAACATGGTGGTGGCAGCATCATGGTTTGGGCCTGCTTTTCTTCAGTAGGGACAGGGTTTACAAATAAACGTATCCAGGTGTTAGAATTGCCAAGTCAAAGTCCAGACCTGAATCCAATGGAGAATCTGTGGAAAGAGCTGATAACTGCTGTTCACAAATGATCTCCATCCAACCTCACTGAGCTCCAGCTGTTTGCCAAGGAAGAATGGGCAAGAATTTCAGGCTCTCGAAGTACAAAACTGATAGAGACATCCCCCAAGCAACTTGCAGCTGTAATCGCAGCAAAAGGTGGCTCAACAAAGTATTAAGTTAAAGGGGCCGAATAATATTGCACGCCCCACTTTTCAGTTTTTGTATTTCCATAAAAATTTAAAATAACCAATAAATTTCGTTCAACTTCACAATTGTGTCCCACTTGTTGTTGATTCTTCACCAAAAATTTACATTTGGTATTTTTATGTTTGAAGCATGATATGTGGGAAGGGCAAAGGTTGAAAAGTTCCAGGGGGCCGAATATTTTCGCAAGGCACTATAGATTGACACAGATCTTTCTTATTTAAGGGGTTGTCCAGCCTTAGCCCACAAATCTGCAGTCACTCTCTGCGATTGCAGATTTGTGAATACTCACATTGCGCACATTGCATGCCGGCGCCAGGAGTGGCGGGCGCATGACCACAAGTATGTGATTCGCATATGTGCAGTCACATGCCGACTAGATGGGCGCAGCCTCGTTCACTGCAAGTGTATTGAGCGATGTCGGATACAGTCTAGTCTGAATGTGTCTTGAAGTATACCCGCTCCCAGTGCTGGTACCACAGAATCCCCTCAGCGAGAAGTGTGCGCGATGTGAGGATTCACAGTCTGCTACCACAGAGTGACTACAGACTTGTACCTTGAATGAATTATCGTTATGTTGCCTTATACTGTTTATCCCTAAAGATATTATTTTTTAAAATTTATCAAGTAACCAGATTATATCATTATCCATGGTTACGACCACTGATAGAGTGAAGATATAGTGAGTGTTAGCTACTTGCTAGTGGTCGTAACCATGGATACCTAACGTCCTGCAATGCCTGCACATGAGGAAACACTGACTGTCAGTGTTTTGAAATTTGCATTCACTTTCTGACTGAGCACTCCACTGTTGGTCGCAGGTGTTTTTAATTATAGCAGGATAACTACCCCTCCACAGAGATATAGATTTCAGAGAGGATGCATAAGTTCCCACACAGATGAAGACTTTTCTAAGTGAGGATTGGCATTAGTTAGGACCTGGAAAACGAGAAACGCCTTAACGTGGCTTCCAGGTACACATAAATTGGCCATTTTATGCGCTAAGCTTTCTCAATTTTTCATATTTCTAAGGCAGTGATGCAATTCATTTTTCATGCCTCATGTTTGCAAGCTACGGTGCTACAGTGTGCTTCCTTTTTTGTTTGAGTGTGTATGAGTTGGTGACTCTGGGTTAAGCACCTGTTCACACTTGGTCTGTTAAAAAATGAATGTGACGGTCAGTGTGGCAAAAACAACTAAGATCCGCTTTTTCGTAAAATATTTTAATATTAAAAGTCATTGTACATGTGCTTTATAAACCAGTTGCATAAAATAGACCAGTTATATGAAAGCTTTGCGTCTTTTAAGGCTCTATCACAGTAATTTTATCTGCTGTTACTGTTTCCCCTCATAAAAATAGTGCAAATTGTAAAAATACATAATTGGAAAAATAAAAAGGTTAGTTCGGTACAGGTCCCTGTGGATCTCTTGCAGGAGTGGTGGAGGTTTAAGACGGGTTGTTATAAATCTATTGCAGGTTCACAAAAAATACTTTGTCGTTGGAAGAGTTGTAGATCTTTGGCAGGTGGGGTTGGACATTTAGAACAAGTCCTTATAGATCTCTCGGAGATTTGGGTGGAGATTTCGCACAAGTCTTTTTTTTTTTAGTTGCAATTGAATATATAGTAATAATGTATGTTAAGTCTCTGTATATATCCTTATCAACTTCTTGTAGACTTGTGTGCAGACTCGGTACAAGTCCTTGCCAATCTCTCACGGATGTCATTGAAGGCAGACAAGTTTTCGTACTACGTTTATTTCAGCCCTAGATGGAATTTTATCAATATAAATCCTTGTAGATCTCTTGCAGGAGTGGATGGAGACTAATTTCTCCTTCCGTTTTCCTTATAACTTGCCAGTACTGGACGTGCTCTGTCACTACTTGTCTAAGGTCCGTCATCTTTTGGAGAAGTTTAGCAAAAAGCTGAGAGGAGTCCGGGTGGTTCAACTTGAGCTGCAGTTCAAGGGCCTGTAGCAAAGTGTCCTGAATATCTTCTATTGGCTTCACGTTCACTAATCCAGGGCGATCTGGGCGAAGAAGAAGATGAAAAGCAATTAATCCAAGGTAAATGGTTTAATATTGATATTTGCGACCATAAAAAAGTCATTATGCCGTACTATAAAAGCAATAAAAGTGTAATGGAAAACAATGAAACCATTCACACAATCCATATTCACAAGTACGTAAGTCATAATGACATAACTCGGACTTAACCCCTTAACGCTACACGATGTATACATACACCATTGTATCTGCGTGATGAGTAGCAAGGGCGCGGAGCTACTGACTAATCTATAAAGCTTTAGAACAAGATTTTCTTTCTACCTAGACTTAGGTCTTTTTCAGACATGTGATTTTTGCATACAAGTTCTATTCGTGTTTTTCAGGGATTTCCTTCGCACCAGTAATAGTCTATGTGGCCATTCACGTGTCCGATTTTTTCCTTGGGCCGAGCGGTTGGTGGGCAGTATTGGACAAGTCTGATTTTTATCTGAGGTTCAGATCAAAATTGGCAATAGAATTCAATGGCTCAGTAAACAAATCAGATGACATCCAAATGCGGTCTGATTTTCACAGACTGTCAAAATTTAGAAGGAGATTTTTTTTCATTTCTCCACGTGCAAGGAAATCGGACCACGCTAGGACCACACTCGAACCATACTTGGACCACACTAGGACCATACTTGTACCAAACTTGGACCATACTTGGGCCACTCTCGGACCATACTTGGGCCACACTTGGACAATACTTGAGCCACACTCGGACCATACTTGGGCCACACTTGGACCATACTTGGACCACACTCAGACCATACTTGGACCACACTTGAACCATACTTGGGCCACACTCGGACCATACTTGGACCACACTCGGACTATACTTGTACCACACTCGGACCATACTTGGACCACACTAGGACCACACTCGAACCATACTTGGACCACACTAGGAACATACTTGTATCACACTTGGACCATGCTTGGGCCACACTCGGACCATACTCCGACCACTCTCGGACCATACTTGGACTACACTAGGACCACACTCGAACCATACTTGGACCACACTCGGACCATACTTGGACCACACTCGGACCACTCTCAGACCATACTTGGACCACACTCGGATTATACTTGGGCCACTCTCAGATCATACTTGGGCCACTCTCGGACCATACGTGGACCACACTCGGACCATACTTGGACCACACTAGGACCACTCTCGAACCATACTTGGACCACACTAGGACCATACTTGGACCACACCAGAACCACACTCGAACCATAATCGGACCACACTAGGACCATACTTGTACCACACTTGGACCATGCTTGGGCCACACTCGGACCATACTATGACTAAACTAGGACCACACTCGAACCATACTCCGACCATTCTTGGACCATACTAGGACCACACTCGGACCATACTTGGACCACACTAGGACCACACTCGAACCATACTTGGTCCACACTAGGACCATACTTGGACCACACCAGAACCACACTCGAACCATAATCGGACCACACTAGGACCATACTTGTACCACACTAGGACCATACTTGTACCACACTCGGACCATACTTGGGCCACACTCGGACCATACTTGGACCACACTTGGACCATACTTGGACCATACTCCGACCATTCTTGGACCATACTTAGACTACACTAGGACCAGACATGTACCATACTCGACCTCACTTGGGCCACTATCAGACCACACTCGGACCATACTTGGACCACTCTCAGACCATACTTGAGCTACATTCAGACCATACTTGAGCTACATTCAGACCATACTTGAACCATACTCCGACCACACTCTGACTATACTTGGACCACTCTCAGACCATAATTGGACCACATTCGGACCACACTCAGACCACACTCAAACCACAGACTGTGATCAAACTGTGATCAGAATAAGACGTACGCAAAAAAATCGGACGTCTGAATCATGCCTCATAATATACTCTATTTTAACTTAAAAGGATTATAATAATTTGCGATACAATTAAATCATTCTGAGAAAATCTAAAATCATGCAATACACTAAAACTGTAAGTCTCCTAAAAAAATACCTGTGGCTCTTAGTGCACATAAATTAAAAGGGTTTGTCCATCTTTAAGGTCAATTTTTTCTCTTGCTTAAATGCATTTATTTCGAGCTAAAACATAATTTTGTTATTGGGTTTTATTAACCCATTCATGACGAGGCCAATTTCCATTTTTTGCATTTTCGTTTTTTCATCCCTTTTTTCCCAGAGCCGTAACTTTTTTAATTTTCTGTCCACATACACATGATGTGGTTTTTTTTTGTGGGGCAAGTTGTATTTTTGAATGACACTATTCATTTTACCCCATAGTGTACTATAAAAAGGGGAAAAAAATCCAAGTAGGGAGAAATTGTGAAAAAAACTTAATTCTGACATTGTTTTTTGGGAATTGTTTTAAAAAGGAAATCTGCCACCTCCTTTTTTGGATATGAGCTGTGGCCACCGCCTTTAGGGGCTTATCTACAGCATTCTGGAATTCTGGAATGCAGAGCAAAGTACAGCAGTGCGCAGGCGCCGGGAAAGGTGCGCACTGCAGTACTTTGTTCTGCCCTCAACAGGGCAAATCAGTACGCCTGTGCAGGAGCCGTGACAGGAAACAAGGAAGATGACGACATCGCAAGAAGATGGGAGGCGCCGGACCCGACCCTGCAACGCCCATCGGACCGGACCGCCCCCACAGGTGAGTATAATATAACTTGTTTTTCTTATCTTTCAGGTTACATCGGGGGCTTATCTACAGCATTCTAAGTTTTTATTGATAACTTTTTGTGGTAGATATGACATTTTGGTTGCTTTTTATGGTATTGCAACAAGCCAAAAAGCGTAATTTTGGCGTTTTGTACCTTTTTTTTAATTTACAGTGTTTACCGACTGGGTTAAATAATTTTTACATTTTGATAGATCGGACTTTTATGAAAGTGGCGATACATTTAAAAAAAAATATATATATATATTTTTTTTTTAATTAGGGAAAAGGGGAGTGATTTGAACTTTTATGCTTTTTTATGTTTTTTATGCATTCTTTTATTTTTTATGGATTTTTTTATGGATTTTTTCATATTTTTTAAAAACTTTTTTTTTTTTTTACTTTTAACTGTTCTTATTAGTCCCCCTAGGGGACTTGAAGCTGAGATCATCTGATCGCTTGTGCTATATACAGAAATTTAAAACATTGCTATATATAGTGCTAAATATAGTAGAAATCATGAGGCTGGGTTTCAAGGAAGGTCCGTAATGACAAGCACGCAGGTCTTCAAAGGACCCCCCCTGCTGTCATAGCAATCCATTGGTGATCACATCACAAGCGCATAGATGGACACGTAGAATAACGTGCCCCCATGCTTGTGCGCTATTAATGCCGCCTGTTTAACAATCATGGGCAGAGAACTGCTCCACCAGTGTTTGTTAGAGGCAGGTCCAGGCGGTAATAAGCAGCCATCACCTGTTAAAGGGAATCTGTCACCCCAAAATAGCCATATCAGATAAAGATATGGCTGAATAGTGCGTCCCATAACTAAGCTAATGGTGGGTATCATATATCATGATACCCCGTTTTCATATCAAAATACCTTTTTAAAGTTGGTGATTGTAGGTGTCAATCACTGCAGTCAGGTCAGGAGGGCGGCGGTTTTCATGTCCTCCCCGCCCCCGCTCCTCGTCATCTGTTGCGTTACGCCGTCTGTGAATACCACAGACGGCGTTAGGTTCCCGCAATTGCGCAATTCAAAATCCGGCCCGGCGCATGCGCAGTATGCTTTGCCCAACAGTGGGCAAAGCATAAAATGAGTACAGCGCATGCGCTAGTCTTTCCTTGCCCCGGAAGTCATCCAAGGCAAGCAGTAATTTCCGGGGCAAGGAAAGACTAGCGCATGCGCTGTACTCATTTTATGCTTTGCCCACTGTTGGGCAAAGCATACTGCGCATGCGCCGGGCCGGATTTTGAATTGCGCAATTGCGGGAACCTAACGCCGTCTGTGGTATTCACAGACGGCGATACGCAACAGATGACGAGGAGCGGGGGCGGGGGAGGACATGAAAACCGCCGCCCTCCTGACCTGACTGCAGTGATTGACACCTACAATCACCAACTTTACAAAGGTATTTTGATATGAAAACGGGGGTATCATGATATATGATACCCACCGTTTGCTTAGTTATGGGACGCACTATTCAGCCATATCTTTATCTGATATAGCTATTTTGGGGTGACAGATTCCCTTTAAGTATCACCTGAGCTCCATACTTAGGAAAAAAAATATCCCCAGAAGTGGACAATCCCTTTAAAAACAGTAAATGTTCTAAGATAAAAGGTTCGGTCTAGATTGTTCTCAAACAGATGGAACCAGTTAAGCAATTATGTCCTGCAGCCGCATTTCCCAACCAGGGACTCTGGGGCCACATGTGACCATCCGGCCCCATAGCATGTGGCTTGCCAACTGTTGGCCGCTGCAGATACTATTGTGCATTAGCATTTATAGAACTTGGCACCAGGGTCAAAGCGATATTGCTGGCAGTGAACACTGGCGTTAAAGTCATCAATTGGACTTTTCCATATTTAGTTTTAGGTGGGGCTCTACACTGTGTAAAGTCGACTTACAACCTACAAAAAGGTCTCTAACCTGCAGCACGAAATTTCACCGATGCAAGCAACATCTCTCAATTAAACTAACCGCCATTTTACATTGGATCAATGAGAGGAACATAGGAGAGAATTTATCAAGGCTTTTGAATCAGGTTTTGGGTCATCAATGAATTGCAAATTTTGTCACTTGCTGTTTTTGGGAATTTTTATGCAGGGTTTAGATTGATAAATTGCAACTGGTGCAAAAGGTGTGCCGAATATATCAGAAATCAAGTGACTGATACATTTAAAAATAATAAAGTTATTTTTTGATGCATTTATCCGGTGTTTTTCTAAGCAGCAGTGTTATCTGATTTTGGACATCTTTAAGGGCGCCTTTACATTGCGTTTCTGCACCCGATCAGCGGCCCTGTCGGAGTTTACGTCCGAACCCCCCGCAAAACTTAATTTGGACGTATGCACCAACGAGGCCATAGACTATAATGGTGATGGCAGAGCAAACGCACGCTTTACCTTGCATCGTTTTCGGGAGTGGACGTCTACAGGAGGCGGACAATTGGACGTAGAAGAGTGCGTCTGAGTGCCCACCTACTCCCGAAAATTAAACTTAAAGAGGACTAGTGACATGGTCAAAAAAGGTCAGCTTTTGCTCTTATTTTATTCCTGCTACTCAACTGAATATCCCATTTTTTGTTTTACTTAAATCCGCTATACGGTTCCAGAGATACTAGGTTTTTTATTTAAGGGCGGTGCTCACAGGATCCTCTGGGGCGTGTCTTTAGGCTGCTTTGCAAAATTATCCAGTGAGCAACGCCCCCAGAATAATGAGCACTAAATAAAAAGGCCCATATCTCTGGAACTGTATGTCACATTTTAACAAAATCTGTCGGGATATTTCACAATATAAACTGTATACATTATCGAACAGGTTTCTTAGAGCTCATGACACTGGTGTACTTTCACTTGAAAATCCATGTGAATATGGCTGTATAATTTGGATATTATAAGGAGACTTGTAGGACTCAAAATGCCCATTGTAATATCAGACAGGGAAACTTTCAGAAAAGCCATTCTGACATTGAATTTTCAAAAGTAAATACATAATACTCATCAGGTCTAAGATTAATAATGTATGTGCATTTTGAAATCTGGTGACAGATCCGCTTCTACAATAAATACTGTATTACAAAATATGATATTAACTTGAATAATTAGGCAAGAATCACTAGATCCAGGGCCAGACAGAGACAGCATGTGTGTCCTTTACAATCCAATACTTCATCATAATGCACCCTTTTATGCGATGCTTGGGAGTAGGGCATGGACCCTCTTACCTCTTTACTTATTTTTATATTTCCGAGATCACAGTTGCTATTGATAACATTCAATTTGGAGGGCCGGGGGGAAAGAGTTAGAGGAAGAGCTCCCCTCTCCCATCTGCATAGAATCTTATAAGCACCAACTGTCATCTCCTATCTCAGTAATGTAAAAATCTGTCTTCATTGAATACGGATTTTACCCGTAAATTGAGAGTTTTGGAAACTAAAAATGTGTCTTGGCGGAGAAAGAATCAGATTGCTCTGATAAGATATCTTACAAAGTTGCTTATTTTCATGTGAACTATAGATTTATGAACTAAAACTTGAAACAATGGCGACTTTAAGCTAAAATTTCTGTAGCATGCTGGGCAGACACAAAGGTCATCTTCATGTTCTCCACATGATTTTTATGTGGTCATATAAACTGTCGTTTTTCCTTAAATTACCAATGAAATATTCTTGAAGTATTGTATGGGATATAATAAAATGATAATATTTTATAGTCTATAATTTGAAAACACTCAACATTTCCTTCATCATCTACTTCTTCGTAGATGAGTCTGGTTTGAACTGGCTGCTGTATTCTTTCTACACCTGAAAAGACGAACACCCAGTGAACTTATCCTGAAATGACATTGCTTTCATCTGACGTTTACTAGATGGTTACACGTTAACAAATTCTCCTTCTCTGCCTAACATTGATGTCATATCTCATAAAATCTACCAAGTGCAGCTGGGAACCGTGCCATGCACGCAAACCACCCACTGGCACAAAACATGTCTTACCTCCACTAAGTATGATGACGGCTACGAAAATGGCCAGGTCACTGTCATCCAGTTCCAGAGCGTTAAATCTTACGGCAAACTCAAACTTGGGCTCCATAAATTCACCAAATGGTTTCCTCAAGCCCTTGAGAAACTCTCGGGTCATGAATCCTTGGCCGTCGGCGATGAGAACCCCATCTTTATTCATGAGAGAGGCCAGCATTGTAAATATGATCTCATGGACACCATACTTCAGGAGAGTTACTTGGTCATTTAGGTCAAGACTGACAAATCCTGGAATGTTTTTGGCAAATTCAGTGATCTCCCGGACAGCTTCCACTGATCGAGACTGACATCTTTGAAAAATGCGAATTGCAACTTCCTTATTTTGCTCCATGTAAGGAGTCAAGTACTGGCACTTGATTTGATCTTCTCCCATCATCAGTGAGTTCATATCATAGATCACCACAGGCTAAAAGAAGAAGCACAGGCATTAAAATGACTCTTGTGTCCCCCTACTATTTCCCAGATATGTTCTATTTAGATATATTAATGTCCTAATTTCTATAGGATGGCCCATTTATGAAAACTACCAAACTGGTCGATGATTTGGATCAAATGCTTGTGTGAATCATACTGTAGACTCATGTAAAAGGCCCTTAATCCTGGATAACCCTTTTACGGTAAGTCCTGAACTCACGATTGCCGATTTATTAAGACTGGCATTTCTCATCCCAGTTTGCTGATATGCCAAATTCATTAAGAGGAGAGTGCGCTTCTTAAAGGGGTTATCCAGGACTATCATTTTTTTACTACGAACCTAAGAACTAATAGGCAGGTTGTTACCTAGCTGCCTATTACGCCCGGCGCTGATTTATGCTGGCAAAGAGCAATCAAGGACCTCTCCTGCTGAAAATCTTTCCCTGACGTCACACCAGCAGAACAGCGGCTTCTCATCCTCACTGCTTTGTTGAAGGGGTGGGACTGCCGATGTCATGCTGATTGACAGCTGGCTCCCCGCTGCCTAGCTGCAGAGAGCCAGCTGTCAATCAGCATGACATCATCAGTCATGCCCCATAGCAGCCCGGAAGAAGAAGAGCTACTCTGTTAACACAGAGTAGCTGCATTGCCGGCAGGAGAGATCAGTGACTGCTCTGAGCCGGCGCTGGTTAGAACAGGAAGGTAGTTGCCTCTGTTAGCAACTACGTGCCTATTAGTTTTTAGGCCCATAGAAAAATAAAATATATAATAATCATGGCCACCCCCTTTAATTAATTCTTGTCTGTGGAATGTGACTCCATTCACCTCATATTCCGGTCAGTGACTAGAGTATTTCTGGCATAAGAAACGCCACAATTTTAACGGGCGAGAGTAGCCACACCCCGACTCTACCTCAGCTCCTCCAATTTTAATAGAATTACTTCAAACTGCTGTAAAAGCACCACAAGTCGTGGAGTTGCACAAAAATGTTGTGACTTTTCAAAATGTTTTACAACAGTTTTAAAAGCTTTGATAAATCAGCTCCAAATCGTATTATTACTTGGCACTAGTCATTCGATGGCCTTGGCCTTTGCTATGTCTATATCTCTGCTCTGGACATATATCATAGTTTTTCAGATTTTCTACACATCTTTGACCGGAAGCCCAAGATAAAGATAATGCATGACCTTGTCTAAATTTACGTCCTGTATGTAATAATCGCAAACTTCCAAAACTTCTCACAGTTCTATAAAAAGGAAACAAACTCTTGAAAATAATTCTGGATATGGCTAAAGCTACACGGCGATATGACATCGCATCTAATGAATTCCTGTGGGGTTCTACCTCCAGCGACACAGAGTCGAAGGTGCTTCCAAATGTGTTGAATTTTCTGTTGCTGGTTGCCGGTTGCTTGCCAGAGACTTCAGTGCAACTTGCGTACGTCTTCAAGGTGATTTGCCCATTTTTGTAACAGCAAAAGCACAACTCTAAAATGGTTGCATGAGAGCAAGTCGCACAAATGTTTTTTGTTGCACGACTTTTCTGAGAATTGCTCTTGCATGACAGATATCCGTGTAGCCCCAGTCTAATTCTTACAACAGTAGAAAATACAATGGTAGTAAATCATTTACACTTGTAACTCCCACTCACCGATTTATCTGTTGTCCTTCCTGTCAATATGGCTCTGGCCTTAGCTTTTGTTAAAGGGAAGGACTTGAGATATGAGTCATATAAGTGCTTGGCCAGGACTCGCTGATCAGCGCACTCTGGATTTAGCTGGTCAATGTCGCTGGAGATCTCAGCCAAAAGCTTCTCCTTCTCGGCCTGCGGCATCCGTCCAAACCTGATAGCTGAAAGCAAATTTTTTTTTTTTTTCTGTTAGTAGGAGTGAGATTATTATTAACATTATGGAGAGACACAGTATGGTGGTAAAACAAGAATGTGGTGTCATAAAACATGCAGTTCAGCATATACTGAGGTGTGTCTTTCATACAATATCTCAGCGCAAATAATGTTTAATTATCGCTATAAATTTATTGAACTTCGATGACCCCCATCTTAAATCTTTACGATAAGTATAAGTGACTGATAAATGAGACATCTCGACATTTTATACATAAAATGTTTGGAAGAAAATACATTTTAAGCTTAGATGTAACTCAATCAATATCTTTGAAATTTATTTCAATATAACAAGTAGCCTTAGATATTGTTTTCAAAAGTCTGTGCAGTAAACTCAAAAAATGTACAAAAATGACTTTAACCCCTTAAGGACCAGGGGGTTAAGGACGGCTGTAGCACAAGCGATCGGATGATCTCAGCGTCTTGTCTCCCATAGAGACTATTGAAGCAAGTAAAAAGTAAAAAAATAACATGTTTTAAAAATATAAAATTTTTTTTTAAAAATATAAAAGTTCAAATCACCCCCTTTTGACACATTCAAAATAAAACAATAACAAAAAATCAAACATACACATATTTGGCATCGCCGCCTTTAAAATCGCCCGATCTATCAATATATAAAAAGAATTAATCCAATCGGTAAACTGCGTAGCGAGAAAAAAAAATCGAAACGCCAGAATTATGTTTGTTTGGTCGCTGCAACAGTGCAATAAAATGCAATAACGGGCGATCAAAAGATTGTATACACACCAAAAAGTATCAATAAAAACGTCAGATTGGCACACAAAAAATAAGCCCTAACCCAGCCCCAGATCCTGAAAAATGGAGATGCTACGGGTTTCAGAAAATGGCAACTTTTTTCTTTTTTTTTTTTACAAAAAAGATCAGATCAGCTGTCATGTGCCGGAATTGGTGCGGGCTCACAGCCGGAGCCTGCACCGAACAGGGGGAAGAGTCCAATGACGGACACTGCACGTTATTGGACGCTAAGGGGTTAATATGGTTCTTTAGGTTTTGAAAGCTGCGAGGCTGGTGATTTTGCAAGATTTATAACAGCAGCTTGTCAGGAGCAAAGAGGGAGTGGGAGGGAGGTGAGCAGATGATGGCTGTATAGAAATCAATTAGCTGAAGAAAGATGGCTGGTATGTTAATCCCACGCCTGGAATGTAACTACTGTGCAGTCTCAGCCAGAGTCTGGGCAGACACTAGTGGCCTAGCTCCAATGAAACCAGCTGTACACTATGAAAGATAAAAGCTCTCATTTCTGGAGAATGACAGCAGATAGAAAAAGCATGTCAATCGTACACAGGATAATGTTTATGTGATCCAGTCATTCTTTAACCGCATAACTTATGCAGAAGATCTCTCAAACTAAACCAACACTGAATAATTAGTTTCCAGTTTATATCAAATGTCACAAATTAGCTGAGCTACCTCCGTGTAGGACACAGGCACAACATAGAGTGATTTCAATAGATGTTCATTACTAGGCAGTGGGCACACAATGACAATCCGAATTCTTTATCCCCCGCTGCAAATTTGGTTTATTAGCAAAATTTGCAAATTTTCTTCTGTTTGTACTAATGAACCAATGAAACAAGAAAAATGATAAGGCTACGTTCCCTCGATCAGGAGGTAGCAACACTTTGAACGCAACGTATTTTCGCTGCGCACAAAATGCCGCGTTCTAATCACGTAGGTAAATCCAAATGCGCTCACTGAACCATGCGTGTTTACCGCATCCAAATACATTCTATTGTGGAAATTTCCATTGCGGAGACTAGCATCTCTGCAAGAGAAATTGACATGCTGCGACTCATAAAACCCGCGCCACATGTCAGTTTATGCTGGCAATCCGCAGGCGCACATACACGTATAGTGGACATGGGATTTCTAGAATTTCCATCCACTATGCTGTAATATCTGGCCGCTGCGATCTCACTGATGGATGCTCAGTTAACTCATTCTGCAGCCAGCAATAGACAGTGCAACAGAGAGGCTACAGAAGGCAAATGGTGCAAAATTCTTAATAATATCCAACTGAAAAAATGTTTTTAGTCCCCAAATACATGCATCAAAGTAAAAAAAAAAACTGTTGGCCCTAAAGGTGCGCCATCTCTTTAAGGTGTTGCCTACAGTAACCAATAATATTACAGCTGTCATTTTCTAGTAAACAGCAACCAATCAGACTACGGTTTTGTATTTTTATAATGCAGATTGTAAAGCTGTAGCCTTATATATAAAGATCCCGAGTATTGCTGTGACCGTAAATCGCCATATTTGTGACAGCGGCCGCCATGAAACTGATATAACAGCATCCTATTGTTTAGTAATATGACATTTCTTAACCTGAAATAATATGGATGACCTCTCCGAGATCTAGAGTTAAACAAACAGGAAACGTTTCCCTTAAAGACAATAAGAACTGCCAGCCCGAAAATGAGATCTGCCCAAATATGTCATGATTTATTGGTCATTTGACAATGTTGTTGCAATACCCACAGCAGAAAACAAGACTATTTTCCTACAGTTCAGGATCGACGCCAGAAAAGCATCTTGTGTGGATCCTGGTATGATCTCTGGCATGTAGTAAACAAAATGCCGCCCTAAAACTGATCCCCATGACAAAATCCTACATTATACATTATCCAATTTATTCCAATATAGGCGTTCAAGAATGTTCATAGAGAACCATGTATACAATTATGGGATTGGGTGTATAATACCCGTGTTTAAAGGGAATCTGTCACCAGGGTATTTTTGCTACCCCAGCAGCAAGATGTAGGGACAGAGACTCTGATTCCAATGCTGTCTCACTTACTGGGCTGCTATCTGCATTGATCTTAAAGGGTTTGGGAGATATTTGTAATCCTCCTGTTTTGTCTGTTTTACTTTATTTTTCTTCTTTTTAACCTTTATAGTTAACTAGCTGAAGAGCCCGGCGCTGCCCGGGCATAGTACCTAACTACGGTTAGTTATAACAAATTGTAATGATTATATCTATATACAAGTATTCAGCTTTCTCCCCATTATGTAGATAGGGCCAAAATAGTTTGGCGATTTGGAACGTGCGGGGGTTAAAATTTCCATTCAACACATAGCCTATGATGCTCCTAGGGTTGAGATGTGCGGGCATGCAAAATTTCATGCCCGTAAGTACAACGGTGCAGATTCCTATCCCGGGCCAAAATTATTTGCCGATTTGGAATGCGCGGGGTTAAAATTTCGACTCAAAACCTAGCCTATGACGCTCCCGGGGTCGAGACGTGCGGGTGTGCAAAATTTCATGCCCGTAAATGCAGATTCCTATGCCGGACATACACACAAGCATTCAGCTTTCTCCCCATTATGTAGATAGGGCCAAAATAGTTTGGCGATTTGGAACATGTGGGGGTTAAAATTTCCATTCAACACATAGCCTATGATGCTCCTGGGGTTGAGATGTGCGGGCATGCAAAATTTCATGCCCGTAAGTACAACGGTGCAGATTCCTATCCCGAGCCAAAATTATTTGCCGATTTGGAATGCGCGGGGTTAAAATTTCTACTCAAAACCTAGCCTATGACGCTCCCGGGGTCGAGACGTGCGGGTGTGCAAAATGTCATGCCCGTAAATGCAGATTCCTATGCCGGACATACACACAAGCATTCAGCTTTCTCCCCATTATGTAGATAGGGCCAAAATTGTTTGGCGATTTGGAACGTGCGGGGGTTAAAATTTCCATTCAACACACAGCCTATGATGCTCCTGGGGTTGAGATGTGCGGGCGTGCAAAATTTCATGCCCGTAAGTACAACGGTGCAGATTCCTATCCCGGGCCAAAATTATTTGCCGATTTGGAATGCGCGGGGTTAAAATTTCGACTCAAAACCTAGCCTATGACGCTCCCGGGGTCGAGACGTGCGGGTGTGCAAAATTTCATGCCCATAAATGCAGATTCCTATGCCGGACATACACACAAGCATTCAGCTTTCTCCCCATTATGTAGATAGGGCCAAAATTGTTTGGCGATTTGGAACGTGCGGGGGTTAAAATTTCCATTCAACACATAGCCTATGATGCTCCTGGGGTTGAGATGTGCGGGCATGCAAAATTTCATGCCCGTAAGTACAACGGTGCAGATTCCTATCCCGAGCCAAAATTATTTGCCGATTTGGAATGCGCGGGGTTAAAATTTCTACTCAAAACCTAGCCTATGACGCTCCGGGGTCGAGACGTGCGGGTGTGCAAAATTTCATGCCCGTAAATGCAGATTCCTATGCCGGACATACACACAAGCATTCAGCTTTCTCCCCATTATGTAGATAGGGCCAAAATTGTTTGGCGATTTGGAACGCGCGGGGTTAAAATTTCGATTCAAAACATAGCCTAGGACTCTTTCGGGGTCGAGACGTGCGGGCGTGCAAAATTTCATGCCCGTAAGTGCGACGGTGCGGATTCCAATCCCGGACAAACATACCCACATACATACACACATACATACATTCAGCTTTATATATTAGATAAAGATATATATTTTATTACATCTATGCCTCTTAACTTATTAGGATTGATTTGTAATGTCGGGTGATCACGTTAATACTAGGTCCTTGAGGTCTTATTTATCATGGGCAATTGTTAGGTATTACTAATCAGGTACAGACATTACATTGGTACAACTTATACAGCCGCACAGGGGCCCAAGAGGTGAGGGGGCCACTACCACCCCCAAACAGGTGGATTTGTGCTTTATGAGGAACTATTGGACTGCAAAGAACCCATATAGAGTTCTTGCACAGGGGTCTTCTGTGTCCGGCGCCAATGTTACTAATAGGCATATAAGATAATGTGAAGCTGTAAGTTCGGATCAGGCGACTCACGGTCATTCGGGCATTGGAGTCCGTATACAGACCGTGAAATACACCCATCTGAACAGGGCGTATAGGGGCAGACACAGAGCAGCATTACTATCAGCTGACTGTGCAGGGAGACGTAAGTGTAAGGTCCTTGTGTAAGAAACAGTTGAAAAGCAAAAAAATGTAAATTCTTTAAAGAAAATTATAAACAACATATATAACATATATTATATTTATTATCTATCTATCTATTATCTATCTATTTATTATCTATCTATTATCTTGCTATTATCTATCTATCTATTATCTAGCTATTTATTATCTAACTATATGTCTATCTATCATTATCTATCTATACTATCTATTATCTATCTATCATTATCTATCTATCTTTATCTATCTATCTTTATCTATCTATCTATCATATATTATCTATCTATCATTTTCTATGTATCTATTTATCAATCTATCAATTATCTATCTATATATTATATATCTCTCTATTATCTATCTATCTATCTATCTATTATCTATCTATCATCTATCTATCTATCTATATATTATCTATCTATCTATTATCTATATCTATCTATTATCTATCTATCTATCATCTATCTATTATCTATATCTATCTATTATCTATCTATCTATTATCTATCTATCTATTTATCTATCTATCTATTTATCTATCTATCTATCTATCATCTATCATCTATCTATCTATCTAGCTATTTATCATCTATCTACTGTATCTATTATCTATCTATCATCTATCTATCTATTATCTAGCTTTTATCTATCTATCTATATATTATCTATCTATCTATTATCTATATCTATCTATTATCTATCTATCTATCATCTATCTATTATCTATATCTATCTATTATCTATCTATCTATATCTATTATCTATTCTATCTTATCTATCTATCTATCTATCTATCATCTATCTATTATCTAGCTATTTATCATCTATCTACTGTATCTATTATCTATCTATCATCTATCTATCTATTATCTAGCTTTTATCTATCTATCTATATATTATCTATCTATCTATTATCTATATCTATCTATTATCTATCTATCTATCTATCATCTATCTATTATCTATATCTATCTATTATCTATCTATCTATTATCTATCTATTTATCTCATCTATCTATCTATCTATCTATCTATCTATCTATCTATCTATCTATCATCTATCTATTATCTAGCTATTTATCATCTATCTACTGTATCTATCTATTATCTATCTATCATCTATGTATCTATTATCTAGCTTTTATCTATCTATCTATATATTATCTATCTATCTATTATCTATATCTATCTATTATCTATCTATCTATCTATCTATATATCTATCTATCTATCTATCATCTATCATCTATCTTTTATCTAGCTATTTATCATCTATCTACTGTATCTATCTATCTATTATCTAGCTTTTTATCTATCTATCTATCATCTATCTATATATTATCTATCTATCTATATATTATCTATCTATCTCTCTATTATCTATATCTATTATTATCTATCTATTATCTATCTATCTATTATCTATCTATCTATCTATCTATCTATCTATCTACTTATTATCTATCTATATATTATCTATCTATTATCTATCTATCTATCTATCTATCTATCTATCTATCTATCTATCTATCTATCTATCTATCTATCTATCTATCTATCTATCTATCTATCTATCTATCATCTATCTTATGAGTGAGGTTTATTTGTATCTGAAGCTCACAAAAGTTTATCAGATGCCCCCTAGTGGTGAAATAATACTTTTTTGGTAAAAATATGACTGGCCAAAAGGTCAGTTTGACCTCTTCAGTAGGGACTTCTGCAGGTCCAGAATTATTTCAGTGCTAAGTTTTTTTTTTTATTAGCTACTGTAGTAAAACTGGAAACATTATAAATTGCCGCTATGTGTCTAAATAGTACAAAGCGATATTGGTTTAGACATTTGTGTGAGATAACACATGGTACTGCACCCATTTTAAAAAAACCCATTAACCTTTCAGTGAAGTCTGCTGGAATTTTTGCTGATACAGAGGACAATTTAACCTGTACTTTTTTTTATCTGAGGCTATTTGTGTTCCTGGCATGATGTTAATGTGGAATGAATATAAAACAAACCCATTAATACTAAATTACAGGTCTATTTATCAGCACATTTTTTTTCTGGACCGGTCACACTGATTAGGGACACAATGACTTTAGTAGGGCTAACGCCATACGTAATGCAAACAGAAAATATTAATAACTGAAAAATGATTTATCAGGAGGAGTCCACACCTATTTGGTTGTTTGCTCGAGAAATACATTCATCAGTATTTCCTCATTGGATTATATGAAATCTGACTTAAAGGGGTTTTCCAAGAACTGAAAAGAACGGAGGAAATGGCTAAAAATAACAAAAAAGAACCTATACCTGTCTCCAGCGTTCTTGTGCTTTTCCCCTGTTTATCCTCCTTCAGTGATAACATCCCCATCTCCCCAAGTGACCGCTGCAGTTAATCAATGCTCTCAGCTGAGGCCAGCGATGGGCTGCAGCGGTCATAAAGCTCTGAATGCTGAGGTCTGCATAACTTCACCCACACCACTGATTGACAGCTTTCTGGGTACACCGCATAGGCAGAAAGCTACTAATCAGTGTTGGGGGTGGGATTATACAGAGCAGTTGACTAGGAGGTAAGAGACATCTAGTCTTGTGATAATCTCCTGCTGATAAAACATTTGAGTTTTATTGAACAAACAACCAGCAGATCAGTAAGTGACACATTGCTGGAATCAGGGTCTCTGCCCCTACATCATGCTTCTGTCAGATTACATGGCAAAAAAACTGCTGACAGATTCTCTTTAAAGGCTGAAGATGGAAGCCTGCTCATTGCTGTCTGTTGATACTATCTGTAACATTAAACAGTAGAGTTTTATGTCCAATTATTGCTGCCCCGTTTGTTCCATGCAGCCGGGGATTCAGGACACAAACCACTAAATGGGTGTTCATTCTAAAATAAATCACATGTAATATGTATCTGCATTTATGGGTACATTTCTCACAAAGGTTGCCATGATGAACCATAGGCAGATGCAAAAAAATACAGGCTACCAAAAACAGCCATAGTATATATTTAATTTTCATATAGCCCTTGGTTGTTCAGGAAGTCATTCCAAGAAGACTATTAAATTAGGGAATTACTAGTAAAGGCAATTGTCAGTGAATAGACGCTATATTATATTGCTGCAGAATTTACCCAAGGTTTCTCCATGTACCGCTATAGATTAGACAATCGTAGTATTTACTAAGTGTCAACGAATATTTTCTGTCCAAACAACGACATCTGAACTTCACCACGATTCATTGGTTTTCTGTTACAGGAGGACAATGGGAAACCGTCAGCAGAATGTTCTTTAAGTCAGTCATTCAAAGGTCATTTATCTTCTGACTTTAAAACTCTTAAAGGTGACAAAAGGGAGCGAGAGATCAGCTGCTGTCGTAAAAAAAATCCATACGGTTATGCGCTGAGATCACTCTAACGCTTAATTTTATAGTTTTTTTTTATATAAATGAAAGATTACATGGACAGATTTCTACCAATAAGTCAATCATTTAAAGGGCTTGACTTAAAGAGTAACTAAAGTATCACCTGTTCTTTAATAACTTTATCCAGTATGGAAAGTTATTAAAACTTTGCAAATCACTTTATTGGGGGATTTGTCTTCATTCCTATAAAAAAAAGTGCAGCATGTGGCTTCTAAACCTCAGCTTTTCCCCAATCTATGTGGCTGCTTTCAGTAGCATTAATATCATACCATACATATTTGGAGTACAGATGATGGCAGTGATGGACCAGCATCTGTCTCCCACTCACAGTCTTCTGCTTATCAGAAAGATAATAATAATAATCTCTTTATTTATATAGTGCCAACATATTCCGAAGCACTTTACAGTTTTCTCCTGCAGCATCTTATCGCCATAATTGGTGAAACCCATGTGCTGAACTGACCCATCACTGCCATCATCTGTACTCCAAATGAGTATATTCTGTTATCAATACAGTTAAAGGCAGGCAAGTCGACTGGGGGGAAAACAGAAGCTTGGAAGCCACTTACATGAAGGTTTTTTTTTTTTACAGGAATGAAGATCAATCCCCTAATAAAGTGCAAAGTTGCATAGCTTTTTATGCTGATCAAAGTCATTTAAAAAAAATTTGCTAGCGTGTCATCCACTCCTCCCCGCCAGTTTTTTTTCAACAATTGAAAAACATGAAAAGTATTAATGTTTTCATTTTTAAAAAAATATTTACAAAAAAATAAATATAGTATAAAATCTGAAAAAAGTATTTAAAAAGTTTTGATGTTTTGAACTTTTAAACACTAGGGGGAGCAGCTGCTGAAATTTGCCATTAAAATCTAGTGTACTGCTAGCTCGCATTACGACTGCAGTAAATGTGGGCGGGATTTGATCTCATGTGTCTGACTCCTCCCTTTCTGGGTGTTAGCAAAAGGATAAGGGAGAACTAAGTTTCGGATCCATGCACACTACATTGAAATAAATACGGTTGATTGGCTCCATACAGTTTACATATTGTTGGCAGTGCACCCCCAGGCTGCATACAAGATGCAACCAGCTTTTGAATAGTTTGTTTTGCCTGTTCTCTGGTCATCGCTGCCATGTTAACATGGGCATTTAAACATGTAAAAGAGCATTTAAATGGATCCAATTTATTATAATAGATCACAAGATCTAAAACATAAAATTATTTTTTTACGGTTCTTCTATAATAAATGTCTCATTTACCATATTTTTCGAACTATAAGACGCACCAGACCATAAGACGCACCCCAAATTTTCTGAAGGAAAATACTGAAAAAAACATTAATGCGTCAAATGGGGGTCCGTCTTACAGTCTGAATTTAGCTTACGGGGGAGTGGATCGACAGCGCTGGTGGAGCCTTGTCACAGGAGGTGTTCCGGGATCTGGTGATGATCTGACTCTCATCCCAGGTTGGTGCGGCAGGTTCGGTGGTGCGGGAGCTCCGCCGACATTTTATGAAAGCCCAGAGCCCCTGCACATCCATTGTTGCAATGCGATGGCCTCCGGCAGCCATTTTTGCAGAAGCCACCGCATTGCAGGAATGGAAGTGCAAGGGTTCCGGGCTTACACAAATTGTCGGCGGAGCACCTGCACCACCGAGCACCGCCAAACCTGCCACATCAACCTGGGACGGGAGTCAGATCATCGCCCTGCAGCATCGGACCATCGAACACCCCCTCTTTCCAGCCCAGGGCCGGCAGAATCGTCTGATTCCTGCTGCCGCCACACTCCTGGTATATCCATCCACATCCAGACTATAAGACCCATCCCCATTTTCCGCCCAAGTTTTTTTTGGAAAAAAGTGCGTCGTATAGTCCGAAAAATACAGTATATGTGCATAGATTTAAATCCACAGGGTTCCTTAATATTAGAGTAAAGCCTCATTCTTATGTCCGTGTTGCACGAACGTGTGCCATCAGTGTTTTTCACGGATACAACACATACCCATTATGGTTTATGGGAATGTTCACGTCTGGTGTTATTTCATGGACCGTATGTCTGTGTAAGTCCATGTTCACACATTCAGTATTTGGTCAGTATTTTATTTCACTATTTATAAGCCAAAACCAGGAGTGGAACAATCAGAAGAAAAGTATAATAGGAACCCGTCACCACTATGCAGTTTTCACCCACTCCTGCTTTTGGCTTACAAATACTGATGGAAAATACTGAGCAGATACTGAACATGTGCACGTGGCCTAAACGTTATGAAGACCTGTCCATTTTTGAAAAGTTTCAATACAAGTCATTGCATCCGTGAAAAACAATTACAGCACATGGATGGCATCACTATGCCATCCATTATCTGTCCGTACTTAACATTGCAACGTAATGGAAAGCTTTGTCATACACTGATGACACACTTATGGTAAAAATGGACACACGGACCAAACACTGATGACATACTGATGGTAAAAATGGACACTGATGACACACTGATGGTAAAAACGGACACTGATGACACACTGATGGTAAAAATGGACACTGATGGCACACTGATGGTAAAAATGGACACTAATGGCACACTAATGGTAAAAATGGACACACGGACCAAACACTGATGACACACTGATGGTAAAAACGGACACTGATGACACACTGATAGTAAAAACGGACACTGATGACACACTGCTGGTAAAAACGGATACAGATGACACACTGATGGTAAAAACGGACACTAATGACACACTGATAGTAAAAATGGACACTGATGGCACAATGATGGTAAAAAGGGACACACAGACCAAACACTGATGACACACTGATGGTAAAAACAGACACTGATGACACACTGATAGTAAAAACGGACACTGATGACACACTGATGGTAAAAACAGATACAGATGACACACTGATGGTAAAAACGGACACTGATGACACACTGATGGTAAAAATGGACACTGATGGCACACTGATGGTAAAAAGGGACACACGGACCAAACACTGATGACACACTGATGGTAAAAACGGACACTGATGACACACTGATGGTAAAAACGGACACATGGGCCAAACACTGATGACACACTGATGGTAAAAACGGACACATGGGCCAAACACTGATGATACACTGATGGGTAAAAATGGACACACGGACCAAACACTGATGACACACTGATCCAAAACACTGATTACACCGGTACCATTTTATCACATATGTGTTTAAACACAGACATATGAATGAGGCCTTTTATTAAAAAAAAATTTAAAAAAAAATTGCCACGGTCAACACAAGGACAGGCGATCAGTCAGAAGATGGCATTGCTAGTGGTCTCTGAAGCCATATCAAACAAAAAGGGTTCTTTGAGCCAAAAAGCATCTGAACCCTATGAAATTGGCTTTTCGAAAAATCCCTCAGCACATCCCTCTAGAACCTAGACCAAATTTATCAAAACAGAGAAGTAGGCCTGGTTGCTTATAGCAACCAATCACAAATCAGCTTTTATTTTTCAAATGCAGTGTAAAAAATAAAAGCTTAGTGCTGATTGGTTGCTATTGGGAACAAGGCCTATATCTCTGATAGACAGTTTAGGCCCAATGCACTTGTAGCAAAGAATGGAAAAAACATGGGCAATAGGGAGAAAAATGAAATACAAGCCCTGTCCAGTCTCATAGTGATAGTATAATTGTTTATAAACCTGTTGACCAAGAAATCAAGACTTTGCTTGATTTAGTGCCCTGTCAGTAGGCCTGAGGGGCTGTATTGACATTGTCAGTCCTTGCTTGGCCTGTTTCATGTTTGCATTACTACTCAAATGATGCTTTAAAAGCATTGTCCACTCAACCCGCCCAACCAGTTACACTTCTTGTCATAATGATGAGATGAGATGAAGGAATGAGGTAATTCCTGCCGGTCTCCTCCTTCCTAGCAGGACATTCTGGTGTGGGCTCCTTCATAATGACTCTGTATTTTACGCCTTAGCAAGCACTGTCACGGACACATGCTGTTCTTAACATGCACTCTGCGCTCCAGGAGGAACAAATCCCTTCACAAATTATCAATTTCAACTTTTTAAAGTTAAACAAGAGAGAAAATTCCCAGGGCGGCAGACATAAAAGTTCAAGGTGAAAACCTGATGAAAAATTATCTAGACTCTCCTAACACACTAAGCCTGGTTTCACATTTGCGTCTGTATGCGCAGCGTTTGATCCGCATAGGTCCGCATGTGTCATGCGTTCATATTTTTAACATGGTGTGTGCAAGGACATGCGTTTGCGTACGAATGCGTCGTTTCGCGGTGTCCGGAGAACGCAACATGTTGCATTTTTTAAAGCATCAAAAATCTGTCAAATATGCGTAGTCATGCGCATGCGGATGAGTGTATCAAAACAACACATTACTGTCTATGGGAAAGCATGGACATGCGCATGGATGCGTTCGATGCGCATGTGGAGTTCAGACTGCGCATATCCAGGAACTGATTACAGCACCTGGAAATATCGAACGCATGCGCATAAACAACGCAAATGCATGCAAAAATGCATGCACATGCAGCGTTTTTTGCGTCATGTGTAAGATTATTCGGATAAAAACACTTCGTAAACATGCGTTTGCATGCGTTTTTGCATGCGTTTGCGTATGCCGATGATACGCTGCGCATATATACGCAAATGTAAACTTAGCCTAAAAAGCAGAATGTCCACAAACTAACATAGTATCTGCTTCTGCCAGGGCTGTATATACTGTATATTTGTGCACAAAAAATATATACAGTATATATTATACATGTGTATGTGTATATATATATATATATATATATATATATATATATATATACAGTTTTTTGTGCACAAATTATATGTATATATATGTCAATAAATAGAATATAGCAGCACAAAAGTCCAGTAAAAGATGGTGGTTTATTGCTTTCAAAACATGAGATATAAACAGCACCATTTCAGCTTTTCTGTAGAGGCTATAATAAACATTTCTATAAAGATTGAAGTGTTGCTGTTTGGAAGCAAAAAAAACCTTTGTAACAGCGATTTTTTGGGAGTGCAGCCTTATTCTATTTTTTTTTGCATCTATCTATTATAATGTGTATATATATATATATATATATATATATATATATATATATATAGGCTTGAGAGAGGCTCACAATCCTGAGCCGAAACGCCATTTTTGGGCAATTAAACAGCCACAATTTTTTCACCCTGAAGTACTGCTGTGCCTCCTTTGTTTTTTGACTGTATATGGAGGTTTGGACATTGCCTTGGAGGCACGGCACCCAGTAACGCTATCTGCCTGTGCTGATTTTCATTTTCTTTTCTATATATATATATATATATATATATATATATATATAAATTTCGGGGGGGGGGGGGCTAATCTATTCTATTTTTTTTTTTTGCGCACTGCTTTTATTGCACTTGAGCTTGCACCCATCCAAGTTGGATTTGACTCAAAGTGCGGTTTCCCATTATGTATTTTTATCATTCTTTATGTTTTTATAAATGTGTGTCTGTGTCTATATATGTATAGTATTGAGCAACTAATCATCCAACTCACCATTATGAGACATCCCGACTGCCAGACACTTCTGGAACCTGCAGTACTGACATTTGTTGCGGCTTTTCTTGTGAATACGACAATTGAGCTCACATCGTTCATAAATTAACTTCAATCTTATTGTTCTTCTAAAGAATCCCTGGAGAGAGGAATATTATCATTTTTAACATGTCGGTAAAAGAACAAGAAGGGTATGGTTTTGCTCTATGAAGTCCATTATAAAACCCGGCAGCTTTGGAGTAAAAATGTGTGCTATGCGTTATTTTTATCATTATAATAAGAGTGCCTTTAACACGTACTATATTTTTGAGGATTGATTGTCCGCAATGCCCCTTCCCATAAAAAAAAAAAAAAACAGAGACATGTCTTAGCCAGCCTTATAAATGAAGCTGTAGAGGATATTTATGTGATGCATTAATTAGCTATTATAGATATTAGTACATCATAACGCACCCCAAAAAGTGAATTAATACACATAGAAATATCTAATGTTACAACAGCGGCTTTTGATAGTTTCCATCTAATAACAAAAGTAATAACAAAAGTTTTAGGGCTTTTCAAAAAGCAAAATTATTTGAAATGCGATGCATTAATTAGCTATTATAGATATTAGTACATCATAAAGCACCCCAAAAGTGAATTAATACACATAGAAATATCTAATGTTACAACAGAGGCTTTTTGATAGTTTCCATCTAATAACAAAAGTAATAACAAAAGTTTTAGGGCTTTTCAAAAAGCAAAATTATTTGAAATGCGAGGAAAAAATACAAAAAACATGCAATTCTAATATTTTATAAAGATGTCTTGTTTTACGATGACTGATTTATCTAGCCCTTGATTATTCTCATATAATAATAACTAATAACTAATTTAATGGATCTGATTTAATAAAATGTAAGTCCTAGAATATCAATATAAAGAACAATAAACCTAACTAATCGCTAGATGAACGCACATGTACACCAATATTTGGTGACTTAGAAGTTTAATTGATCAGAATATAATTAAAAAAAAATAGTTGAGTCTAATTAACCAAACACAAAAAAAACAATTAGGGTGAGTTTCCACCGTCAGGAAACGCTGCGTGTTTGGCGCTGTGCGCTGGCGCAGCGCCAAACACGCAGCGTCCAGATGTTACAGCATAGTGGAGGGGATTTCAAGAAATCCCGTCTCCACTATGCGTAACAATACGCAGGTGGCAGACCTGCGTAAACGGACATGCGGCGCGTCTTTTTAGACCGCAGCATGTCCTCGCGTATTGCGGCGACGGTGCGTCGCCGCAACAGAATTTAACACAGGGCTATGTAGCCCTGCGTTATTTCCGGAGGTGTTCCGGAGGTGTCCTGAACACCTCCGGAAAGATCGCGCGTCATAAAGGGGGCGGGGCTTAGACGGAGCGGAATTTCCGCTCCGTCCAAAGCGCTGTGGTTCCGGACCGTGGAACCACAGCCTTAAAGGATTTTTTTTCTACTGGAAATTATTTTTCTGCTTTGTGCACAAATAGGAAGGCATATGCCATTATTAAACCAATACAATTCCGAGCTTGTGGCCGTATTTCACAATATTTTATTAGTTTATACGTGCTTCTTCCATGCAACACTGATTTTTTTTTTTTGTAATTTTTATTTCCTACAGCCAAGACTTTGTCTAGCGCAATCAACAGAGTAAACGAGCTGTATCTAATTTTCCAGCTGTTTACAATGGAAAACTTAGTGAATTACGTGAGGTCATCATCCTAGGACCACACAAGCTTTAGCTTTGTTATTGGAAGAAGACAAAAATTAAGTGATTGTGCTAATAAAGGACTGAATAATATGATACAGGGCATTAAAGGGAATGTGTGAGCAGCAGTTTACATCCAAATCTATTTATTTGTGAATGTAGCTTTTTCAAAGACAAGTCCAGCAATACCGTTACATGGCCAGTTCATGAGCGTTTGAATCGATATGGAAATGACTATGGCAGATCTGAAGCATCTATGATGTGTCACTTTAGGCAAAGGTGTTAATCTGCTACGCAGTAGAAGGAGATGCTGGGTGGGGAATAGATCTGGAGTGACAGAGGCTTCAGATCTATCATAGCCATTTGTATATAAATCCAAAGGCTGATTTCTCAGTAACGAAGGAACAGATTAGCCCTTTAATATGTGACATTGTTAATATATATAAAAACTCCAGGGTAAATTTTCTTTAGGTAACATGACTGTAAGGGTTTCATGTTCACAACTATCATAGTTTTCATGACTAGTGATGAGTGAACGTGCTCAGATAAGGAGTTATCCGAGCATGCTCGTCTGCCAAGTGTCTTCGGCAAGCTCCAAAAATATGTTCAAGTCTCCGTGGCTGTTCGACAGGCGCAACAAAAGCAGGGTTTGCCTAAGGGTATGTTTCCACGGTCAGGAAACAGTCAGGAATTGCTGCGTGCTTGACGCTGTGCGCTGGCGCAGTGTCAAACACGCAGCGTCAAGATGTTACAGCATAGTGGAGGGGATTTCAAGAAATCCCGTCTCCACTATGCTTAAAAACACGCAGGCGGCAGACCTGCGTTAACAGACATGCGGCACGTCTTTTTAGACCGCAGCATGCCCTATTCCCTTGCGACGACGCTGCATCGCCGCAAGGGAAATAACACAGGGCTATGTAGCCCTGCGGTCATTCCGGATGTGTTCCGGATGTGTTCCATGAACACATCCGGATTGACCGCGCGTTCAGTAGGGGCGGGGCTTTGGGCGGAGCGGACTTTCCGCTCCGTCCAAAGCGCTGTGGTTCCGGATCGTGGAACCACGGCCTTATTCTTAGGCAATCCATGCATGTGTTGCGACTGTCGAGCAACCGCAAGACATGCAGGAGTGGGGGCTCAAACATATTATTCGAGCACACCGAAGTCACTCGGTTAGCACCCGAGGAGAACGCTTATCACTATAAATTATGACTATTAAAGTTTCTGAAGGTGTTAACTTCATGCAAAAATGTAAAACCAACTTTGGGCTAAACATTTCCCATAAAAGGTTTACTTAGCCCCACTGTCCTCTATTGGGTGTAGTCAGACAGCCATATATATTGGACCAATATCGGACAGCAGGGCACGGACTGGCCAGTGGCTCTCCCAACCTGAGCGTGACAGGTCGGAAGAGCCGCTGGCCAGTCCATGCAATGCGGTCCAGTTTTGCCGGAAAGGCAATTTTTATAAATACTTCTGAAATACTTTTGTATTAAATATTTGCACAAGGAATTGTTTCACAATTCAGTTATATTGATAGACTCCCCCAAAACATTAAAACAATGAATTATTTTAACCAGGGAGTTTCCAGAAATGTCTAATTAATGGCACCCAGAATATAATCATGAAATTAATATTAGTCAATAATTATTCAATAATATAATTACAGCAAATATAACACAAACATGTTACCTTACAGCCTTCACATGCATGGACCCCATAGTGGAATCCCGAGGCTTTGTCTCCACACACGCGGCATTCTATGGCAATGAAGGAGTTGGAGGCCTCGTCCTGAGATTTGGTAAACGACTGTGACTTGTCTGAATAGTAAGGTGGAGAAGGAGGCTCCAATTTTATTGTGTCTAAAATAAAAGAAAATGGAAACATAAATAATTGCAAGAAATGTCGCCTTTAAGATATGTTCGTTTGCAAGAATGCAACTATCTTGCATTTTTCCTCATAGCCGAAATAACAGTTTGTTAAAATCTTTAAATTACAATATGAAATCAAAATAAGGCAATGTAAAGTAATTACGTAGAGCATTTCTAAAAGTATCTGTAAGGGGACATCTTTTTTTGTGTTTGTTGCTTTTTTTTAAGAATCAAACCTTGCTCTAGGTATAGCGTTTTTAGAGCAGTTTGTGGCATTTTTCTTCCATAAACCACTATTGTTATTTCTTCTCTGTTCAAACTATTTGTATTGCGTTTTCTTGGTTGGCTTTTTTGACATTAGATATCATGTGATTCTAAAAGGAATTTTGGATTTTCATTGTATCTCAAGACTTGTAATGTTAAATATGCAGCTAAAAATTGCAAATATAAACACAGTGGGAAAATAAGTATTTGATACACTGCCGCTTATGCAAGTTTTCCCACCTACAAAGAATGGAGAGGTCTGTAATTTTTATCATAGGTACACTTCACCTGTGAGAGACAGATTCTAAAAATAAAAACTAGAAAATCACATTGTATGATTTTTAAATTATTAAATGGCACTTTATTGCATGAAATCCATATTTCATTACCTACCAACCAGCAAGAATTCTGGTCTCTCACAGACCTCTTAATCTTCCTTTAAGAAGCCCTCCTACTCTGCACGCATTACCTGTATTAATTGCACCTGTTTGAATTTCTTACCTGTATAAAAGACACCTGTCCACACACTCAATCAATAACACTCCAACCTCTCCACCATGGCCAAGACCAAAGAGCTGTCTAAGGACAAGGAGCAAAATTGTAGACCTGCACAAGGCTGTGATGGGTTTCAGGACAATGGGCAATCAGCTTGGTGAGAAGGCGACAACTGTTGGCGCAATTATTAGAAAATGGAAGAAACACAAGATGACTGTCAATCTTCCTTGGTCTAGCTCTCCATGAAGAATCTCACATCGTGGGGTTGATTCTGAGAAAAGTCAAGAATCTGAAGAGAGCTAGAACCACAGTCTCAAATATTACTGTTAGTAAAACACTGCACCGTCGTGGATTAAAATCCAGCAGGGCACGCAAGGTCCCCCTGGTCACGCCAGCACATGTCCTGGCCCGATTGAAGTTCGCCAATAACCATCTGGATGATCCAGAGTAGGCATGGGAGAGGGTCATGTGGTCAGATGAGACCAAAATAAAGCTTTTTGGTATCAACTCCACTAGCCATGTTTGGAGGTAGAATAAGGGTTAGTACAACCCAAACAACACTGGCCCAATCGTGAAGCATGGTGGGAAAAACATCATACTTTCGGGTTGCTTTTCTGCAAAGGGGACAGTCGATTGCACAGTACAGAAGGGAGGATGGATGGGGTCATGTATCTCAAGATTTGACTAACAACCTCCTTCCCTCAGTAATAGCATTGAAGATGGGTCATGACTGGGTCTTCTAGCATGACAATGACCTGAAATACACAGCCAGGGCAACTAAGGAGTGGCTCCGTAAGAAGCATTTCAAGGTCCTGGAGTGGCCTAGCCAGTCTCGAGATGTGAACCCAATAGAAAATATTTGGACGGAGCTGAAAAACAATGTTGCCCAATGAGAGCCCCAAAACCTGAAAGATCTGGAGAAGATCTGTATGAGGAAAGCCAAAATCCCTGCTGCAGTGTGTGCAAACTTGTCAACAACTACAGGAAACGTCTGATATCTGTAATTGCAAACAAAGGTTTCTGTACCAAATATTATTTTCAGTTTTTCTATTGTATCAAATACTTATTTAATGCAACAAAATGCAAATTAACTGTGTAAAAGTCACACAATGTAATTTTCTTTTTTTTAAGATTCTATTTCTCACAGTTGAAGTTTACCAACGATAAACATTTCAGACCTCTCCATTCTTTGTAGGTGAGAAAACTTGCAAGATCATCAGTGTATCGTGTATCAAATACTGATTTCCCACACTGTACTAGTGATGAGTGAGTGTGCTCGCCACTGCTCGATACTCAATCGAGCATCAGTGTTGCTCAGGCATGCTTGTTCGTGGATGCTCAAGCATTATGCTCAAGTCCCGGACCCGCATATTTTGCGGCTGTTAGATAGCCAATAAACTTGCATGGGTTGCCTGTCATACATGGTAATGCCGTATCCATGTTGGCTACTGGGATTACTGTGATTGCCCGGCTACATCACGTCATCGAGTGTTATGCAAGACCCGGTGACACGATGCTCAGCACACTGTCCTCTGACAGAAGTTCAGGGAGAGTTGATCTATTAGGGAGAGCTTGGATTAATGTCAGCCCCCTAAATATTACAAAGTTGCAACCTTTATTGCCTTCATTCCCGGTCAGGCTATGCTCTGTGTGACCTGACGGGAGCGGTGATGTCAGTAATATTACTAACGTCATCACCGCTCCTGCCAGGTCTCACAGAGCTCAACCTGACCGGGAGTGACCTATGAAGCTTTGTTTCAACGAAGCTCCATGATTGACTGCAGAATCGGTGGGAATGCCATGCACCACTTCAATGCTGTGGGCTTAATAAATTGGTGAACAAGGGTCTGTCTCTTGTCTTTATTTAATTCGCTATTTTTACGTCTTTCAGGTTGCCATTTGTATACTACATTGGAATCCTTGGACTACTTCAGACCATTATGTTTTTTTTAATTAATAAATTGGTGAACGAGGGTGTCTGAGAGTGTTTTTAAAAATAAAATATTTCGTGTTTTATTTTTTCCTTTTAAATTACTGAGTTAGTAATGGCGTGTCTGATAGACGCCTCTCCATTACTAACTCCTGGGCTTGATACCAGATGACACTACACAGCTGACATCAACCCTAAAAAATATTACCCTGATTGCCACTGGACCTTGGCAATCAGGAAGAGCTGGGCAAAGGGCCAGAACTGGCGCATCTAATGCATGAACCAATTGTGGAGTAGCTGTGGGCTGGTATTCTTAAGGGTATGCCACACTAAACAACATCGCTAACGGGATCGCTAAAAAACATCACTATTTAGCGATCCCGTTAGCGATGTTGTTGTGTGCGGCATGCAGCAACGACGTGGCCCCTGCTGTGATCTCGTCCGTCGTCCTGATCGTTCCGGACCCTATTCTGATCGTCGGCGTCCCGCTGGGTAAGTATATATCGCTGAGTGTGGCACCTTTTTTAGCGATTTAGCGGTACTTTTGTACCGCTAAAGTCGTTAAGGAGATCGCTAACCGCGATAGCGTTTAACGACATCGCTAAATGTGGCCGACACTAGCGATATTGTAAACGATCCCGCTAGCGATCTCATTAGTATGCGACGCTAACGAGATCGTTAGCGGGATCGTGTAGTGTGGCAGTACCTTTAGGCTCAGAAGGGGCAAATTTCCATGGACCTTCCCAGACTGATAATATCAGCCCTCAGCTGTCTGCTTTACCTTGGCTGGTTTATTAGTGCTCATCACTAATAAATACTAAAATCGATCAGGATGAATTTGTATGCTGACAATTATACTGTGAAAAGGTCTGCTACTGTCCAATTAATCTGAAACAACTCCATTCAGATGAATTTCCAGGCACAGAAATTTCTGTAGTAAAATCTGTAGTGTGTGAATTCACCCTTAAACTAAAAAGAAAGAAAAAATGCTGAAAAAACACATAAAAAGTGTCTATGCTTTTTTGAGTCAATAGAAAAAACTGTTTGAAGTTCACCTTACACACCACTTTTCATTTAACTGTAAGGATATGGCTACAAAGCAACATGTGTAGCGTGACATTTATCTCAGTGTCGCGCTGCAACATCGCAACTAATGATTTCCTTTGGTGTCGCATTGCACTTTGTGACCTGCTGTGACTCCTACACAGTCGTTAATGTTTACAAATGGGTTCTACTTTCTGTCGATGGTTGCAAGTTGTACACCTCTAACTTGCCATAGACTTTAATGCAGTGTTTCTCAAATCCAGTCCTCAGGACCCACCAACAGGTCATGTTTTCAGGATTTCCTTAGTATTGCAAAGGTGATGGAATTAATGCTTGAGCAGGTGATAAAATTATCACCTGTGCAATACTAAGGAAATCCTGAAAACATGACCTGTTGGTGGGTCCTGAGGACTGGAGTTGAGAAACACTGCTTTAATGCAAGTCGCATGCAACTGTGACTTGCATGCGACATGTCTGTCTATGGCTGAGTCTCGCTAAAGCAATTCTTAGACAAGTCCAACCGAAAACATCAGTGCAACTTGTCTGTGACTTGAAGGCATGCAACCTTTTTATTAGAGGTGAGATTTTGCAGTACAAAAAAGGCCAAATAGCAGTCATAAGCAGTTCTCAGTCGCATGCAACTTTCAACAAAGTCCATGGCTAGTAAGTCATGTATGACCTACAGCCAGAGACTGAAAATCCAGTGCATTTGAAAATGTGTGCAATTTTCTGTCGCAATCGCAGTAGGTCGCAGGTTCCAACGAGACACCATAGAAGATCATTAGATGTAATGTCTCATGTGGAATGGCAATATAAGTGCGTGCAGCTCTTGCCTTATACTGTCTTGTACATGGATGACCATAGGTACACACTGTTCTGTCTTGCAGAAGATATGAAGGAGAAGAGCATGGTGTTATGGGGATAAACGCTCATAAGAAGCATGCGTGACTCTCATATTAAGCATTCATGACCTATGTCAGACTATCCCAAAACCAAAATGGTAATTTAGCCGACGTATATACTGCAGTCATATAAATCATATATGATACAAACGTGCACTGGTGGTGATTGAAATGAGCCAAAATTAGTATGCTAGCGTCACGCTGTGATGGTCTTTGGTAAGGAAGGGGAGCCTCAAACTGTCCCTGAAACTGGGACCCTAACTATCCCTGTCCCAAGGGTACTCTTGAAGGTGGAGAGGACCGAATCTCCGACCTTACTGTGGTCCTGTTAAACCCTGATCTGTCCCCTCCCACACCCCACGAGGCATGGGATAGTAATATAAGGCAAACAAGACACAAAGACAAAACAGGGATAACAGAAAGCAACAAACATGCAAACACTCACCAAAGGTAGAGAGGTATATGAGGAAGGATAGGAATGTACCAACCAAATAGGAATAGAGATAAGGAGATAAACACACAAGTACTACAGCAAACTAAAGATCACTACTGCAACAACTCCATTCCAGCCACTTAGCTTAGCACTCAGCACAGGAAGACGAATCTCCAGTAGAAATAACAAACTCCTATTCAGCACAGCATCTCCAAGGAGCTGGAAGCAAAGCGTTCACTGGCAAGGCAGAGAGGGTCTGGTCAAGTTTTATAGGGAGAGGTAATGACCAGATGAGAAGCAGTTGAAAATGGAGCTGCAAGTTTCTGACCAGCATAGAAAGGGTCGCTAACCTCTGCAGCACCAAAGGAAACCAAATCCATTTAATATGGGATACAAACATACAAGCTAAGTGGAAGATCTGCGATTAACAATACATAGTGATCTTCCACCCACAGATCTCCCAGGAGGTAGTGACACACTCGTGACAGCTAGTGTTGAATAAATACACATTAAACGTAACCATTCAGTCTAGCTATTCACCCTTGTGTACCAACATAACCATGCAATTTTTAGGCCTTCAGGATATATAAGCCACCGCTGTTTAAATTATCCGGTACATTATTGAGCAATTATATTGTATTACATGAAGGTAATAATTATACAAGACTCCAGAGAACAATCACGAATATGGAATGAGTCAGCATACTTTGGCAGTCTTGTAGTTTCAGCTCATACTTATATTCAGTGTCCATTTGGTCATTTCGGCACAGGAAATTCTTATCTTCTAGAATGTCTTCATATTGAGCAGCAGAAATACTTGTAAAGTCCACCGTTGCAAATGGCTTAATGTCAAAGTCATGGGAATGGCTCTCAATGCCACAAAGGTCTACTGAGCTCATGCCAAAATTCATTCCCCAAAATGGCATCTCCGTGTCGACCATGATTGCTGTAGTTTCCTGGAAGAGAGTAAATAGTCGATTAAGAGACTGTGAAAAATATGTGTTGTTTCGTGGCTAAACACATAGGATTATCCTGCGATTGAAACAGACTGTTGAAATGTCAGATACTCTGGTATATAATTATGGATAATTTTGTGTATAGAGGGTTGTCAGGGTTTAAACACAAATGAAGTTGAGTTGAAAGTAGGGGGTCCTTTATTTTCTTTCTGGAGGACCTGTCCTGTCCTGCAATGAATTGCTAGGTTTCCCGCACATTACAGTTGATTGCAAGGTGCTCAGTACAGTTGAGTGGTTTGGGGAGGTCATAGGGGCAGTTACACTTGATGCCAAATTCTATGGGGTCACAAAATTATACCCTTAACCCATCCACATTGTCTACTGACTGAGTAGTGCCAGTAAAAGCTGCTTTTTCCTGCTCTCTGGCAAGCAGCTGCTTTGTCACTTTGTTTGATGCTGAAAATTCCTATGCAGAATGCAGCAGCCGCCGGAATGAGTTTTCATCATTTGCTGTACTCTACAGAGGGAGCAATCAAGATGAAGACGATCATGGTCATGGTATAATTAAGTGAGCTTTGTCATCTCAATCAATGCATTTGCAGAGCACAGCAGCCAATGACAAACCTGTTTCGAATTCTGCGCTCTGCATAGGGATTTCTGCAAACAACTGGAATGACAGAGCAGCTACTAAGGTTAGAGCTAGGGCAGGGTTAGGGTTAGGGCAGCCGTAATAAAACAGTTACACTAAGAAGTACTTAAGCGTAATTAAAAGCCATTTTCTAAAAATGTATAACGTATTATTTTTACATTTTGTGCCAAATTTTAGAGGAAAGAAAAAAAATAGAGATCCAAAGGGAAAACTATAAATACATCAGTATTTTTCTTAAAATACAATACCAATGCTTGGGGAATAACAAGTTCAATACTCGACTAGTAGAAGGGAGTGCTAATGGTCCCTAGTATAAGGGGGGTGGAATGCTTGCCTTGCCCTGGTTGCTGACAACCCATGCTATACCACTGGCTTTGTGCAATCAGCTAATTGTCAAGGAACTTTTCTAACAAGAGAAGGACTCCTTTAAGTAAGTGCCCATCTTACCAGTTTTCCAGTGAGTAAGATATATAAATGACTGATGTAAAGTAAAGAATGATGTAAAATCAGTGTCATTGAGGATGTCTTAAATGATTCTTGTGTGCTAAGGGAAGGTACACAGTGACAAAGTCAACTTATTTCTTAACATCCACTATTTCCTTCCTTTCTATTACAGTATGTAATATACTGTATGTGTCACCTGATAAGGTGCCACAGATTACATAAAAATGCATATGATATTATAACATTTTGGCTTTTTGCCTGTTTGTATAATTAAAAAGATGGTCCCAAAAATTACAATTTTATCACATATCCACAGGATAGACTAATCGCTAAGGGTCCCACTGCTGAGACCCCTGCTGATCCGTGTCCCTCATTTAAGGTGCCTTTCTGTTCCATTGAATGGACAACCAATGCTGCATTTAAACAGGACATACAAGACTCCAGTCATTTTGATCAGCGGGGTCCAAACAGTACACAATCCCACCGATCAGGCGCTGGAACACAATGAACACAGCATGCCGTCAGGTCTACCATGAACTGAAATCCTGTACTAATAAAGAGCAAGTTCCGTAAATGTGATTGACTACCATAAATCAACACTATTTACTATATTGTATGAATATAAATTATATTATAAAATTATTATGTCCACTAAAAAAAACACATCAGGATCCCGACCATAGTGATGGCAATGATGATACACACCAAAGAGGTACAGAAGCACAAAACATTTCAGTACAAATATATTGAAAAATACTAAAATAGGAATATCTGGCATATATAGTTGCTGAATTATGAAAATAAAAGGCGATGTGCTCAATTAGCCTTGGGCAGTGCCCCTCCATGACTGCCAGATGTAGCATATTAGCACATATGGTTTCCATCTCTGCTCTACAACGGGCCATAGACATGACACTTTTCCAGTAGACCATGCCAATTTCGAGTCTGTGGCAGACACAATATAAAATGACCATAGTCACACAAGTACTTCCAGTGTCCCAGCGAGGGCAATCGGCAATCTGTAAGAAGCACTCCATGAAGCCAAAAGTGAAGGTCACCCACCCTTCTAATCTTGCATTTTACAACCCAAGTTTGTCCATATGCTGCAACCCAGTCTATGGACAACAAACTGAGTAATATTTCTAAATTGCTAGTAAAATTGTTTTGATTTTTGTATCAAGTTCTAATTTTGCTATGACATCTTTGGTGAAGTTGGTGAGCCACGATCAAGGGCTGAAGAGCTACATGTGGCGTCGGAGCTTTGGGTTGGGCAAAATTAGCACAAACAGGCCAATCAACAGTCTTAGCTTGAAGATTCAGTTTCTGAATGCGAAATCTATAACAGGATCTCCTACATACACTGTACCAATTATAATATTGGTATGGGGCTACTACATTTCCACCCCCTATTGCTACGCATGCGAGGCTGCCCCCTATAGCTACGCCTGTGAGGCTGCCCCCTATAGCTACACCTGTGGGGCTGCCGGATACAGTTACACCTGTAAGGCTGCCCCATACAGTTACACCTGTGAGGCTGCCCCCTACAGCTACTCCTGTGAGGCTGCTCCCTACAGTTACGCCTGTGAGGCTGCTCCCTACAGTTACACCTTTGAGGCTACCCCATACAGTTAGGCCTGTGAGGCTGCTCCCTACAGTTATGCCTGTGAGGCTGCTCACTACAGTTACGCCTGTGAGGCTGCTCCCTACAGTTACGTCTGTGAGGCTGCTCCCTACAGTTATGCCTGTGAGGCTGCCCCCTACAGTTACGCCTGTGAGGATGCTCCCTACAGTTATGCCTGTGAGGCTGCCCCCTACAGTTACGCCTGTGAGGATGCTCCCTACAGTTACGCCTGTGAGGCTGCTCCCTACAGTTACGTCTGTGAGGCTGCTCCCTACAGTTACGTCTGTGAGGCTGCTCCTACAGTTATGCCTGTGAGGCTGCTCCCTACAGTTATGCCTGTGAGGCTGCTCCCTACAGTTATGCCTGTGAGGCTGCTCCCTACAGTTACGCTGTGAGGCTGCTTTCATGTAACTTCCTGGCTGTTGACAACAAAGGAATGTATGTTGAGTTTTAACATGAATATGGGCACTATAAGGAGTCTGACACTAATCATTGTCAATAAGGTACTATCGGGGATCACAGTATATCGTTATCTGCATGAACTGGAGTAAAAAAGATTACATTTTTATCACAAGTCAAAATGAGCTTTTCTCACATTTTTGAATGTTTTGCCATTTTTCAAAACTTTACAAAGCACCAGTTACTTACCTATAATGGTAAATGCTGCCATATCGCCTTAATTAATATCATCCTAGATGATTGGGGTGGGGGGGATAAGGGACAGGCAGTTTGAAATTAAACACCTGACCCTTTTGTTGTCTGTGAGATAAGCCGCTGCCACGTCTGTCTGGCGACGGCTCTCTCCACTAGCCACATTTAAAACACGTGAAGGCTCGGTCAAGAAAAATGTTCCCGTAATTCCTACTTAGGCACTGTACAGGACAGTATATCACTTTTTTCAGTGGAAGGTGGTAGAGTCACTGAATTACCATTTACATTCTGGTTGGGGGGAGCACTCACGCAGACAGTACTGTTATGATTTGGTAGCTGAGGAGTGCAGGTAAAAAGGCAATACACCAGAGCAGTTGGAATCTATGAGATTGCAGTACCCTGACTAACCACCACAACTAGAGGCAGCCGTGGAGCGTTCCTACGTTGGTCCTAGACGCCTCGTCACAGCCTGAGAAACTAATTACACCTAAAGATAGAAATAGGAAAGCTATCTGCCCCGGAGCAGAACCCCAAAGATAATAGAAAGCCCCCAAACATGTAATGGCGGTTAGACAAGAAGAAACACTGACACAGAAAGAAAATAGCATGAGCAAACGCTGGGGCCCAAACTAACTAAATAGAAAAGGATAGGAAGGGTACTTACTGCAATCCCAGAAAACCCTGAAAAGCACCAACTCTACTAATTTCAAAAACACCTGAGATCACACGACCTCTACCACCTAAATTAGTTCTCTGGTGTAACAAAATCAAAACAGCAGCCACTGAAAAAACTGCAAAAAGCAAAAGTACAAACATCAGTGACTGAACTAACTGAGAGGGTAAAAGCCCCCGGAGGGGACCCTGAAGGCCCCCACAGAAGTGCAGGACAAAATGCAAAAATCTAGCACAAAAACAAAAAGAAGAAAATGTCTTATCTGATAGCAGGAGATGCAGACACGACACAGCAGGCTACAAGGGAAACAGGATTCAAGGATTGAGACCAGAACAATTGATCACCGGCAACCCTGATGGGAAGGTGACTCCCTTATATAAGACCAGTCAGTAACACCTGATTCCCAATCCTCACAATCTTCACTGGACAGACCAGCACCGCTTGTAACCACCAGAGGGAGCCTCTGCTCAGAACTCATCTCAAGCCCATTCACAACAGTACCCCCCCTTGAGGAGGGGTCATCGAACCCTCATTTGAGCAACCAGGTCGGTCAGAATGAGTTCTATGATACGCACGGAAAGTCTCCTAGCATGGATGTCCGAAGCAAACACCCAAGAATTGTCTTCCTGACCATAACCTCTCCATTTAACCAAATACTGGAGTTTCCGTCTAGAAAAACGAGAATCTAATATTTTCTCAACCACATACTCCAGATTGCCCTCAACCAAAACAGGGTCGGAGGCACAGCAGCAGGAACCACTGGCTCAACAAACCTCTTCAACAAGGACTTGTGGAACACGTTATGGATCTTAAATGTCCCTGGAAGAAGCAAACGAAAAGAAACAGGATTAATAATCTCCATGATCTTATAAGGTCCAATGAACCTAGGCTTAAATTTAGGAGATGCTACTCTCATAGGAATATTTTTTGAGGACAACCAGACCAAGTCCCCTACTTTAAACCGAGGACCATCAGTCCTATGCCGGTTAGCAAACCGCTGGGCCTTCTCCTGAGAGAGGGACAACCTCTCCACTACCTGGTCCCAAATCTGTTGCATATGCTCCACAACAGAGTCAACACCTGGACAGACAGAAGCCTCCGTCTGTCCTGAAGAAAATCGAGGGTGAAACCCAGAATTACAGAAAAACGGAGACATCAAAGTGGCAGAGCTAGCCCTATTATTAAGAGCAAACTCAGCCAAAGGCAAAAAAGAGACCCAGTCATCCTGATCAGCAGACACAAAGCATCTTAGATAAGTCTCCAATGTCTGGTTTGTTCTCTCAGTTTGACCATTGGTCTGAGGATGAAACGCCGAGGAGAAAGACAATTGAACACCAAGTTTAGAACAAAAGGTCCTCCAAAATCTTGAAACAAACTGGACTCCTCTGTCAGACACAATGTTCTCAGGAATGCCGTGTAAACGAACCACGTGCTGAAGGAACAAAGGCACCAATTCAGAGGAGGAAGGCAACTTAGGTAATGGCACAAGATGTATCATCTTGGAAAACCTATCACAAATCACCCAGATGACGGTCATTCTCTGAGAAACAGGGAGGTCGGAAATGAAATCCATAGAGATATGGGTCCATGGTCTCTTGGGCACAGGCAATGGCATCAACAAATCACTAGAGCGAGAGCAAGGCTTGGAGCGAGAGCAAGTCCCGCAGGACTGCACAAATTCCCTGACATCACGAGACAAGGTAGGCCACCAAAAGGACCGACTAACCAAGTCTCTAGTACCAAAAATTCCGGGATGCCCAGCCAATGCGGAACAATGAATCTCAGACATCACACTCTTTTTCCACTGGTCCGGGACAAACAATTTTCCAACAGGGCAGCACTCGGGCCTATCCTCCTGACACCCCTCCAGAGCAAGTCTCAAATTGGGCGAGATGGCGGAAAGAACTACACCCTCTTTCAAAATAACAGAAGGATCAGATAACTCAGGAGAGTCCGCAAGGAAACTCCTCGAGAGGGCATCCGCCTTAACATTCTTAGTGCCAGGAAGAAAGGAAACCACAAAATTAAAACGTGTGAAAAACAAGGCCCACCTGGCCTGTCTAGGATTGAGTCGCTTGGCAGATTCCAGATAGACCAGATTCTTATGGTCCGTAAGGACCACCACCTGATGTTTGGCTCCCTCCAGCCAATGTCTCCACTCTTCAAAAGCCCACTTCATGGCCAATAACTCCCGATTACCCACGTCATAATTACGTTCAGTAGGAGAAAATTTTCGAGAGAAAAAGGCACAAGGGTTACTTTTAGAGGTCTCTGGATCTTTTTGGGACAAAACGGCACCTGCCCCAATTTCAGAGGCATCAACCTCCACCTGAAATGGCAGAGAAACATCAGGCTGCCGTAGAACAGGAGCAGAAGTGAATCTTTGCTTAAGTTCCTGAAATGCAGAGACTGCCTCAGGAGGCCAATTCACCACATCAGAACCCTTTTTGGTCAAATCAGTTAATGGTTTAACAATAACCGAGAAATTACCAATAAATTTACGATAAAAATTGGCAAAACCCAAAAATCTTTGAAGAGCCTTTAATGAAGTAGGTTGGACCCAATCACAGATGGCCTGAACCTTGACCGGGTCCATTTCAATAACAGATGGGGACAAAATGAATCCCAGAAATGAGATCCTCTGTACGCCAAAAAGACACTTTGATCCCTTCACATACAGAGCATTCTCTCTCAAAATCTGGAATACAGTTCGAACATGTTTCACATGAGAGTCCCAGTCACTAGAAAAAATCAAGATATCATCCAAATAAACAATCAGAAATTTGTCCATAAAATCCCTGAAAATGTCATGAAGGACTGGAAGACGGAAGGAGCATTAGTGAGCCCAAAGGGCATCACTAGGTACTCAAAATGCCCTTCAGGGGTATTGAATGCCGTCTTCCATTCATCCCCGTGCTTAATGCGAATAAGGTTATACGCCCCCTGAGGTCAAGCTTGGTAAACCAAGTAGCGTTTTTCACCCTGGAAAACAGGTCAGAAATCAAGGGTAATGGATATTGATATTTCACAGTAATATTGTTCAAAAGACGATAATCAATACACGGCCTTAATGAACCATCCTTTTTGGCCACAAAGAAAAAACCGGCACCTAAGGGTGAAGAGGATGGTCTGATATGACCCTTCTCCAATGATTCCTTGATATAAGACCGCATAGCGTCATGTTCAGGTACAGACAAGTTAAAAAGTCGACCTTTAGGGAATTTACTACCCGGCACTAATTCAATAGCGCAGTCATAGCTCCTATGGGGAGGCAAGGATGCAGATTTACTTTCGCTAAACACATCAGAAAAATCAATCAAAAAGTCAGGAACATCCTGAGCCTGGGGGGAGGCAGAAAAAACAGGAGTGTTGGTATTAACACATTGGCAGCCCCAACTGGTTACAGACACAGATTTCCAATCCAAAACAGGATTATGAGACTGTAACCAAGGGAAACCCAGTACGATAATATCATGCAGATTATAGAGAACCAAAAATTTGCAGCACTCCTGGTGATCAGGTTCAACCCTCATTATCACCTGAGTAGAGAACTGAGGTTTATTCTCAGCCAAAGGGGTAGAATCGATCCCCAGTAGGGGAATAGACTTCTGTAGGGGTATCAAGGGAAACCCGCAACGTTTAGCAAAATCATAATCCATCAGGTTAATAGCTGCTCCAGAATCAACGAAAGCCTGAGCAGAAAATGAGGACAGAGAGCATATCAGAGTGACAGTTAATAAAAACTTAGTCTGAACATTACCCAAGACAACTGAGCGTGCAAAACGTCTTCCCCGCTTAGGGCAGACTGAAATAGCATGAGAGGCATCACCACAGTAGAAACATAACCCATTGCGCTTTCGAAACTCATGACGCTGTGCCCCAGACACCACTCTATCACACTGCATGGATTCAGAAGCAGGTTCACAAGGCAACACTATTCCACGCATACTTCTCCGCTCACGCAAATGTCTGTCAATTTGAATCGCTAATGACATAGAATCATTGAGACCAGAGGGGACAGGGAATCCCACCATAACATCCTTTACATTATCTGACAGACCCTTCCGGAAAAGGGCCGCCAAAGCGTCGTCATTCCACTTGGTCAGGACTGCCCACCTACGGAATCTCTGACAGTATAACTCAGCGTCATCAAGCCCCTGATTTAATGCCAACAAGGCTTTTTCAGCTTGATCAGTGACATTAGGCTCATCGTACAATAACCCCAAAGCCTGAAAAAATGCATCAACATCACTCAAAACAGGATCCCCAGGTGTCAGGGAAAAAGCCCAATCCTGAGGATCGCCGCGCAGGAGAGAGATGACAATTTGAACCTGCTGCGCTGCGTTCCCTGAGGACTTAGATTTTAAGGCAAAAAACAATTTACAATTATTTTTGAAATTCTGAAACTTAGCTCGATCCCCTAAAAACAAATCTGGCATGGGGATCCTAGGTTCCACAACAGGCAACCTAGCAAGATATGCAGCAATACTCTGAACCTCAGTGGCAAGCTGATCCACACGGCCAGACAACTGTGCAAACTCCATTGAGAGAAAAGATCCTCCCCAGCACCCAGAGATACAGAGGGAAAAAAAAAAAAAATGCAACAAACAGAAAAATATCTCTGACAACTCTGACAACCTTTTTTTTTTTTTCTTTCACAATATTTTTCCCTTCTGTGAGTACCATACAATATTAAATTTTAGGCCGGTGATACTGTTATGATTTGGTAGCTGAGGAGTGCAGGTAAAAAGGCAATACACCAGAGCAGTTGGAATCTATGAGATTGCAGTACCCTGACTAACCACCACAACTAGAGGCAGCCGTGGAGCGTTCCTACGTTGGTCCTAGACGCCTCGTCACAGCCTGAGAAACTAATTACACCTAAAGATAGAAATAGGAAAGCTATCTGCCCCGGAGCAGAACCCCAAAGATAATAGAAAGCCCCCAAACATGTAATGGCGGTTAGACAAGAAGAAACACTGACACAGAAAGAAAATAGCATGAGCAAACGCTGGGGCCCAAACTATCTAAATAGAAAAGGATAGGAAGGGTACTTACTGCAATCCCAGAAAACCCTGAAAAGCACCAACTCTACTAATTTCAAAAACACCTGAGATCACACGACCTCTACCACCTAAATTAGTTCTCTGGTGTAACAAAATCAAAACAGCAGCCACTGAAAAAACTGCAAAAAGCAAAAGTACAAACATCAGTGACTGAACTAACTGAGAGGGCAAAAGCCCCCGGAGGGGACCCTGAAGGCCCCACAGAAGTGCAGGACAAAATGCAAAAATCTAGCACAAAAACAAAAAGAAGAAAATGTCTTATCTGATAGCAGGAGATGCAGACACGACACAGCAGGCTACAAGGGAAACAGGATTCAAGGATTGAGACCAGAACAATTGATCACCGGCAACCCTGATGGGAAGGTGACTCCCTTATATAAGACCAGTCAGTAACACCTGATTCCCAATCCTCACAATCTTCACTGGACAGACCAGCACCGCTTGTAACCACCAGAGGGAGCCTTTGCTCAGAACTCATCTCAAGCCCATTCACAACACAGTATTGTGTAGGACATCATCCAACATAAGCTTGATCATACCCTATTACAGAAACACATTGAAGATGACTGTGCATTCATGTAGCCCTATTCGCTGAAGTTTTTGGGATTTAGAAAGTCATTTGAGCCAACGATTCTCTTATACCTCTGAGTTTGGAAAAATAATGGTTCTCAGGTAAGAACATATTCTTATTGGCGCAGAATGAAAGCTAAGTCACAAGAAAGAGTCCCACTAATGCATAGCCACCTTTACTCCTATAAAGAAAGAATAGGATTGTTGTCTAGCCCTCAGAATGAGCGAATGGTGGAGGTCCATAGGTCGCTAAGATGTTGGAGGTACTAGTAGACTTGTGACACCGTTAGGAAATCATGTATTTTCTTTTAGGATAATTGGCAATCCGTGAAAAGTCTTGTCACAAAGTTATTCCGAGAATTGTCGAGTAGGATCCAGAAGCTACTCCCGAGAATTTTTGTTGCGCAGAAACAACCAACTTGTTCCTCAATCCAGTGAGTCACTAAAACTGGCAACCGATACTTATGTTTTCAGTGCCAATACAACAGAAAATAAATATTTCAGCATCAAATCTGAAGTGGTTACTGGACCATAATTCCATAATAAACTGATAAACAGCTGTGGTCAGGACTTCATTTTAACCTCTGTACCCATTGGAAAGCTATCAAAACTAATTATGGACCACGCGCATTCGTCATCATCAGATGCAATATGACTGGTACAAGAAGAAATTTGGATGAGAAACTTGTGTGGCGGTCAGTCTAATGACCGATGATGTGTACATCACTACAAAAACCAGTTGACTTTTGTCCTAATTAGAACACAAGGGTGGGTGAGGTCTTCCCATTATATGAGGCAATGTAAAGAACCAAAAGGATAAAATTAGATAAATTAGATGTATATGTAGTGTGGAAATTGTGGACTGAAATTTTTTGTTTACTACGTTCAACATATAATTTTTTTTTTTTGCACAATTTTAATAAATGTATTTTTCATTAAAAGGGGCTCATATTGATGGTCTAGCCTTAGAATAAGTCATCAATATCAGATCATTGGGGATGACACACCCTCGGCACTCCCATCGTTCAGCTTTTCTCTGTGTCGGCAGCTGACGGAAGGGATCAGTTGTGGAGACGAGCAGCACAGCTCCATCAACTATATAGTGGTAGTGGCCGAGTACGTCACCTCTGCCCCTATTAGAATGAATGGGGATGGATCTGCAGTGTCCCAATGCGACCACTATACAGTTAATGGATCCCTCCGCCACCAGCACTGAAAACAGTTGATTGTCGGGGTGCTGGATGTGGTACTCCCACTGCTCTGATACTGATGAGCAATTCTTAAGGATAGGCCATCAACATAAGGGTATGTTTCCACAGTCTGTAAACGCTGCAGATTGGACGCTGCGTACAGCCGCAGCGTCCAATCCTCAGCGGCCGGATGTTACAGCATAGTGGAGGGGATGTTATGAAATCCCCTCTTCACTAAGCGTTCAAACACGCAGGTGGCAGACCTGCGTATACGCCCGTGCGGCGCTACTTTCTAGACCACAGCATGTTGATTTATCTTGCGGAGACGTTCCGTCTCTGCAAGATACATATCACAGTCCAATGTATTGGATGTGGTGATTACGCATGGTTTAATGAACACATGCAGAATCACCGCGCATACAAAAGTCAGCAGCGCTTTGGACGGAGCGGGCATTTGCTGCTTCCAAAGCGCTGCCGTTATGGACCGTGGAAACATACCCTAAGAGTACTTGACAAACACTTTAAGCAAAAATAACCATTGGCCTAAATTTAAAGAGTAATTGTCACTTTAATTTTTTTCTTCATAAATCCATAGAGCACGAAAATAAGAAGCTTTGTAATATATATAATCTTTATTTTTATATAGCGCTAACATATTCTTTGCAGACATTATCGTCGTTGTCCCCAATGGGGCTCACAATCTAAACTCCCTATCAGTATGTCTCCGGAGTGTGGGAGGAAACCCACACAAACATGGGGAGAACATACAGACTTCTTGCAGATGTTGTCCTTGGTGGGATTTGAACCCAGGACTCCAGCGCTGCAAGGCTACAGTGCTAACCACTGAGTCACCGTGCTGCCATATATCATGTTAGAGAAATCCACTTCTTTCCCCTGAACTGATCATTCATTCTCAAAATTCTCAAAACTCTTCAGTAAACAGATTTTCCCATTATTGAGTCACTGGTGCTCATAGAGTTCAATGGAGAACTGTTACTGACGTTTCAGGAGAACCTACAGCCTTTAACTCCTCCCTTCTCCATAGAATTTTATAGTCACCAACTGTCATCTATCTCCGGAATGGGAAATCTGTCTTCACTGAATACAGATTCTACCCATAAATCGAGAGTGAAATATCAGCTCAGGAGGTGAAAGAAGCAGATTTCTCTGATAAGATATTTTACAAAGTTGCCTATTTTCATGTGCACTATTGATTTATGAAATAAAAATTAAAATCACTCTTTAAGTCATCCACAGACTTTTGCCACGAGAGTTTAAATAGCAACAAACTGGTGACTTGTAGTCTAACCACATGCAACTTCCTTATCGTTTTTGCTTATTATCAGCTTGCCATAGTTATAGGAACAACAAGTAGACATGCAACCCTCATGTAACGCGTTCCCATGGACTGTCACTGTCATGTTACCAATGGGATCTTCAGTCTAAAGAAGCAAAGTGTGTGAAACTCGCAATGATAATCTGACATCCCGGCGTCACTTAGATGTTCTTTTGAATTCATTGTATTATTTTACCTTTGTGGTTTATACCACGTAATACGCGGCACATTCAAGACACCAATTATAGAAAGTTCTGCTTGACAGGATGTGCGGCTCCTGAATACCTGCTGCAAACTTTTGACCTCAAAGCTGTATCTGCAAACTTTATAGACCATAATTATACAGTGAAGGGAAAATGGAGAGAAAAGCCAGATGAGGCTGAAACATTGCCTCGTCTGGTTGTCTTCTTGCTGTGAACCATTTTTAATATAATGGAATAAAGATTTACGTTTTTGTAAGGATTTGCCTTTTGGTGCCTCAATTTCCTTGAAATTTTGAATTATCTTGGACCCAGCGGGAGGCCCTTAACCACATAATTGCCTGATGGTGCCAATGAATTATCTATTGGACTGGAGAGCGGCGGCTGTAACTGCGCCCCTGTCACTGACTGATAGCCTGCCTAATGCCCCAGCAGTGCGTCAGGCAGGTTCAAGACCCCATTAACCTGAAGAGCAACCCCATATCTTCAGGTTAATAGCGTTTTTTCCATGTGACAGGTATTTAAAGGGATTGGACATGGCTTTTTTTTATTGATGGCCTATCCTTAGACCTTAGGATAGGCCATCAATATCTGATAGGTGTGCGTGCGACACCCGGAATCCTCAAAGATCAGTTTGAAGGCCAAAAGTTCTCAGATGCTGCCGAAACACAGAAACTCCATCAAAGCTATAGTGGCCGTGGCCAGAAACCACAGATCCACCCCACTGATTGCAGTACTCGGCCACGACCACTAGAGACATGACGGAGCTGTTGTGTTCCAGCATCATCCGAGAACTTCTGGCCACCAACGCCGGTGTCGGTCACATCCTATTGAAGGTCTATCCTAAGAATAGGCCATCAATTTAAAAGTGATGACCAACTTCTTTAATGATTTTTTGAAAATGACATTTTTATTTTTTTTTTTAATGTTTTTCTTTTTAAATCTTCCCATTTATAACACATCCGAGATGACTGTGCATGTGTATGACGGATCTGGAAAAACAAGCTGTCGGCCTACGGCTGCATCCAAAGTTTAAACCATCTCAAATCACATTGTGTCACCAACCACGTCTGATTCTTGTTTTTTTGCTGACTCTTCAAACCGTCCATTTGTTGAGAAAGTTTCTTTTGTGGTTTCGAACGATTTTGCTATCTTCAGCATCATGATGTCAAGAACCACAAATGTATTTGCAGCCAGTGCAATCACAAAGCAAACTGCATGCTACAAAATGCACACACTGTCTGCTAAGACTGCTAACACATAGCTTACACTTCTTGTAATCTATTAATTTGGCATATTGCCTAGAAATATAATAGCTAAAAATGAAATGAACATTGACCTGGCAGGTTTCCCAGATGTACATATATGTGTTCATTCATGTCTTCGAACAAACTCAAATAACCCTGATTATTTTATATGCCTAAAGGACTTTACGTAGTTGCATCCAACAATGCAGCCGCGCTTTCCGGTCATTGGCTTGGATTTTACAGTTTGCATTTAGAATTGGTCAACATTTGTCATAAAACTGGGATTAAGTTTATAAATAATAATCTGGAGCTGCATTCATAATTCAGCTTGTCGCTTATGGAAGAATTCTACAAACTTTACCATAACTTGTAGACCTTGCTACTAAAAGTTAGTTTTTCCTGCATGAAATTACAGCACTCGTGTAAAGAAAAAAGTTACTAAAATCTAAATTTCGCACCGGTCCTGTTTGGACACACTGAAACCAACAAATAATGCAGGAAGATTTCAGCTCTAAAGCATGTAAAATTGTAAATACAGCTCTGGAATTTAATACAGGCTGTAACTCTCAGCATTCTATGGTCTCTTTAAATATTAAAAGTTAATTACAGTAACTGTTGGTTTTTAAATGAAACCTGTCATCTGATTCATGCTGTCCGAACCATGGGCAGCCCGAATCGGATACTGGCTGAAGCGCTGCAGTGTTTAGAGAGAACATACTTTGACTAGGTATGACTAGTCCGAGGCAGGTACCTGGCTGCTTTTCCCAGCACTGCTATCCCAGACTGGCAGATCTCTCCCTATACACACATAGGGAGAGACCTGTCACTCTAGAGGGACAAGGAGGGGAGAAGCTGTCTGGGGACTGGTGTCAGACTAGTCATCCGAGATGCATAGTTTCTGGGCCAGCTTTATAAACCATGGGCAGCACGAATCCGCCACTGGCTGTATTAATGTAGCCGTCTATGTTTTACTCTGAAACACTGTGGTGTTTCAGAGAGTACGTATGTAAGGAGATGGACATACTGTCCATGTTGCCCCTTCGAAGAACATGTGTATAATGTAATGTGTATTATGTGACTTGTGTTGTGATGCATTGTAGTGTTTTGCACTGAAAGCTGTGTTCTGCTCAGCAGCAGACAGTGAGTAGGGTAAGATAGAGTTAAGTGTTGGGACTAGCCCATAGTGGGAAGGGTTAAAATGAAGGGAAAATAGATAGTTTCCTGTCAGAATGCTAGGTAGGGCCTGGAGTGCATAGAGAAAGGACCTAAGGTCCCATGTGAGCAGTGCCGCATTATTGGGTGACCGTAAGTGAGAGGAGACTGCAGGAAAGAGACAGCGAGATCCGGAGCATAAGTAAGAGACAGCGTGATCTATTGGAGATGGGTCCTGGGAAAGGATGCCTAAGTGAAAGACCCAGTATTATAACTTTTGAATGTAATAGGCTTAGACAGGACTGAGACGAATAGAATATCCTGGACAGGAGTTCCAGAGCGTCAGCATCGGAGGACATAAGTACAGGTCATATTGTCACCCTATGGGGAAGGAGGACTCGGAACCATGGGTCGAGTAAAAGACTCTTGTTTAACAGAACTGTAGAGTCTAGCTGGGTTGTGGTGAAGTAGTGAGAAACAGTCGAGACAGAGTACAAGAAAAGAGGAAAGGTGAACAATAGAGGAAAGAAGGAAGACACTGTGTGGAAAATGTTTCGAGTTGCAAAGGAAACGTTCATAAGACTGTGTACCCGATATATTCTGTATATATTCCTTACCCAGTTTCTGTTCAGTATAAAGTTTATTTTTAAATGGTGGTCTCCCTCATTGAACTGTTCAACACAAGGTCCTGGCAAACAAGCAACATCAATCACATGCGGCCTGCACGGGCGTAGCGCCCTCACAGCACAAGTCCACACACCCAGCCAGGACCCTCACTTTCATGTAACATGCCAGGGCATGAGAGAGGAGTACCTCGCCCATGGCTACCATCCTGCGCCACATTACACTTACTTTGACTAGGTGTGACAAGTCCGAGGCAGGTACCTGGTGACTTCTCCCAACTCTGCTCCCCTAGACTGACAGGTCTCTCCTTATAACACACATACGGAGAGACCTGTCACTCTTGTGGAACAGGGAGGGGAGAAACTGCCTGGGGACCGGCCTCGGGCAATTATCCGAGATGCCCTACAGCGATTCAGAGAAAAACATGCACAGCTGCTCGTAGCTGATTCCTTCTTTCCTAAGGTTCAGGCAGCTTGCATCAAATCACAATCTCCCCTTTATTAACCACATTAATAAACATGTAATTTAGAACATTTATGCACTATCGTAACATTTTCTGCTTCAATACATGTGTTCAGCGAATGCTCATTTATTGGTTTATTGATTCCCAACCAAAGTTCACTGAGAAGAGTGCAGTTATTTGTAGCTTGTGATAACAGGTCACCTCTGCAGTCCGGCTACGCTTGTGCAACACGTATAAGCTATGGAGGCTTTTGCACGTTATTCCTGGACTATTTTAAGTTAGTTTGGCCAAGGCCCCAACACTAAACCCCATTAAATGCCAATTAGGACCCCAGGAAGAACTGAGACCGGCTACTCAAACAGGCACAGTCTTAAAATACATTATCAAAGCAAGAAACAAATGAAAGGTTTTTGTGGGTTTTTCCTTGCGTTCCTATTTTTTTTGACCAAGACATGGAAATCCTTGGAGTCAACGGAGCATGTGCCGTCACCTCTCCACTGACAGCCTCCGTATTTTGGAGGCTCTTACAGGTTTTACATTGGTCCTCAGGAGCTTCATGTTATCCTCATAAAAATGACTATAGATTATTAACATCATTCCAGATACCCACAATCTCTAAACACAATGGCTAAAAAGGAAACCTGACAACGAGCCAGTCATTTCCCAAAAAAAGCTTGATAACAAACAGAATCCTGTTCACTTGATTTCACATGTACATAGACAATAAGACGTCCAGGACTGCAGTCCCCCGCTGTTACTCCTACTCAATAATGTTTTCAGAAATTATTTCAAGCTTCATGAGAAGCTCAGTGTGTACAGATTATTAGGATATAACCTTTCCCTCACTTTTCTTATTTTAGTATCCAGTTTACACATAATTGTCCCTAAGGGAGATGGTGAACTTCCTTTATGTGAAGGAATATGGCAAGGGATCATTGGGATGACTCTAAAACAGGACCTCAAAAAGACAAATTATAAGATGGTGTGTAAGCCTACAGGAAACAGAGGAGGATAGAATGATAGATAGATAGATAGATAGATAGATAGATAGATAGATAGATAGATAGATAGATAGATAGATAGATAGATAGATAGATAGATAGAATGAAGGCAGCACTCCCAAACTAGGAAAAGTGAAAACTTTAATAGCCCCTAGTGTAAGCAACATTCGTTCCAATTGAGGACCTCTCTCAACTGGACCAAAACGTTGTCATCACTATGGGCTATTACATTTTTCACTTTTCCTTGTTTGGGAGTGCTGCCTTCATTTTGTACGTATATCAGAGGATTAGCTTATGCCTGGGAGGCTCTGCACCCTGTCCTATTTACCGGTGCCGCGTTGATTTTTTACCAAGTAATTTGTACAAAAAGTGAGGGTACTTTGCATAAATATCCCCATTTTTGTTAAACACTTTACTTGGAGTATTGCCTACTACTTTTTTATATTTTATATAGTGGCCCTCAGATTGATGTTCAGGGACTTCCACCCAATATCCCACAGAGCGCCTGGTACTATTTCTTCTTGATAGATACATAGAACAATAAATACATAATAGATAAACAGATGATAGACTGATAAAGAAATAGAGATAAAGAAAAGAGATAGAAAGTCAGCCTGCTACCTATAATTTATCTATCTATATCTATCTCATATCTATCTATTATCTATCTATCTATCTATCTATCTATCTATCTATCTATCTATTATCTATCTATCATCTATCTATCTATTATCTATCATCTATCTATCTATCTATTATCTATCTATTATCTATCATCTATCTATTATCTATCTATCTATCTATTATCTATCATCTATCTATCTATCTATCTATCTATTATCTATCATCTATCTATTATCTATCTATATATCTATTATCTATCTATATATCTATCATCTCATCTATCTATTATCTATCTATCTATCTATCTATCACCTATCTATTATCTATCTATTATCTATCATATATCTATCTATTATCTATCATCTATCGATCTCATATCTAACTATTATCTATCTATTATCTATCTATTAGCTATCTCACTATCTATTAATCTATCTATCTATCACCTATCCATCTATCTATTATCTATCTATCTATCTATCTATCTATCTATCTATCATCTATCTATTATCTATCTATCAATTATCTATTATCTATCTATCAATTATCTGTGTATGTATGTATGTCTGCTCTCTTTATCTATTATCTATATATCCTTCTATTATCTATCTATCTTTCTATTATCTATCTATTATATATCTTTCCATCAATCTATCTATTATCTATCTATCTGTATCTTGATTAGTTTATTTCAGAACCTCAAAGTCTTTCTGGAAAATATGTTTGTCATCAATGATATCAAAAGAGAGATAGCTAGATCCACATAACATTAACGCACAATTTTACTTTTGTTGTGTTATCTATACTGTGTTTATAACCTTACATTTACATCATAGTCTACAATTCCCAGAGATCTGGATATTTTCTAACTTTGCTTTGTCACCCAACAGCTTACTCCAATGTCCTTGAACTGAGGATTAAATGGACAACAGGAAACTTAAAATGGAAGTTATTGGCTAGGGATCAGCATCAGACACAGTGGTTATTTTGATTTTTCTTTCTGCTGTAGAAAGTTTACAGGACCTGTGTGCATCTTGGGAGCCCAGAAGTTCCAGAAGAAAAAATAAAGACAATTTTGAAAACCCCATGATTCCAGGAAAGGGCCCCAATGAACTGAACAACAAAGTAGAAATGTTCCCCTCCACATTCAAATACTCTTATTTGACTTGTTGGAAAAAAATTACAAAGCTAGCCAGGAGATAACAATGCTATCTCAATGGGACCAACAAATTATGTCGTTATTCACTATATATTTCGAAGCATAGGTCCACCAAAAAGAAACCTATTTTTGTATATTCGGAAAATGTACAACCAAAAGTGCCCTATCGTACTCCAAATATCAGAAAGTGAGCAATTCTTTCACCAGAGTAGTTTGTAGACCCAGACTCTGACATACTACACAAAAGGGTCCCGAAAGTGCAAAAGAAGACACTACCACAGGTTATTTTTGGGAAATAATGTACCGTAATGGTAACATTGTAATATAGGACGCAAATAAAATAAGAAATCTACATGTTCCACACAAATCGAGATTTTTTTTTAATATTGAGATTTTTTTCATATTATGATCTTTATTAAAACAAAAAGCAAAAACTATATTCACACTCTTGGTAAGAGGAAAAAGGATTCAGTAGATCATCAGGCGCAACAGCGAGCCAACCACCATCGGATAATTAGAATTTTAATAAAAGGATTGATTAAAAAATACGTTAGGCTAAAGAGGATATATTGAACTTTAAAAAAAAAAACGCATGTAGTTGCTAACAGAGGCAACTACCTGCCTGTTGTACCCAGCGCCGGTCATTGACAGCTCCTGCCAGAGATTCAGCTATTCACTGTCAACAGAGCAGCAGTTTCTCTTCCTGTTGACAGGATGGTACTACTGGTGTCATGCAGATTGACAGCTGACTTCCCCCAATTAGACAGTGGAAGCCAGCTGTCAATCAGCATGATGCCAGTTGTCCCACACTGTCAACAGGAAGAGAAACCACTGCTCTGCTGACAGTCAACAGCTGAATCTCTGGCAGGAGCAGTCAATGACCGGCACCGGGTACAACAGACAGGTAATTGCCTCTGTTAGCAACTACATGCATTTTTTTATAATGTCCCGGATATCATCTTTAAATAATTCACTGTATCCAATGGGTGGTTGCCTCACTGGAGCGCCTGATTACCTAGTGAATCCTTTTATCTCATACCATTGTCGGCCACCAGGTTTTTATTTGGAGGAGATGCTGGCGGATCATTGGAAGGGCTGCACTTCATCGAATTACCGTGTATTTATGGCTTGCTATGGATTAGTGCCCTGTGTTGCACAAAGCCCTAAGGTGAGAGTCAATTTCTTCCACCTATTCACTACTTTTATATAGTAATGCTGCGCTCAGATAGCACTGTCTCTCCCTTACGTCTTTAGGAATTTTCCTTCTCTTCTTCAAATTAGTAACCTTGCAATTTTCACACTAGCCACTGAGGCTTTTTAAGACTCATAATTCCTGTATGAGTTTTCAAAAGTCTCCTTATCATCAGAGGCAGGATTAAAATTGGATTAAAATTGACAGGTAACATGTCAATACACAGCTGATAACACAGAATCCACCAATCACAATAGGCCATGTGACCTTTGCACATGCTCATATGATGCTTCAATACAAGTCAGGATCTGACCATTTTGGCTATGTACATGTGTTGTTTCCTGAAACTACAGGAAGTTATAGTTTAAAAAAGCCCAAGTGGTCAATGTGAGAATTGTAAGATTTCAATTTTTTTTATTTTAAATAAAAATTGTTATATGTAAACAAAATAAAATTGTTATACTTTAAGAAATAAAAACATAAAAACCTGAATTAAACAATAGGTAATTTTATGATAACAGCTTCCTTTTAAAGTATCTGAAATGTTGGCAATATGTAAATATGTAAATGCAAATCCTTACACAATACGCTGACATGCATAAATGGACATGAAGCTTATCAGCCATTCATTAGTTGCCCTGATATGTTCTTGTTAAGTAACGGCTCCGCTCTTAACATATACAGTACAGACCAAAAGTTTGGACACACCTTCTCATTCGAAGATTTTTCTGTATTTTCATGACTATGAAAATTGTAGAATCACACTGAAGGCATCACATCTATGAATTAACACATGTGGAATTACAGTGTCACCAGCAAAGCACCCCCACACCATCACACCACCTCCTCCATGCTTCACGGTGGGAACCAGGCATGTAGAGTCCATCCGTTCACCTTTTCTGCGTACAAAGCAGTAATCAAAGCAAAAGGTGGCTACTTTGAAGAACCTAGAATATTAGACATATTTTCAGTTGTTTCACACTTTTTTGTAAAGTGTAATGTATAATTCCACATGTGTTATTTCATAGTTTTGATGCCTTCAGTGTGATTCTACAATTTTCATAGTCATGAAAATACAGAAAAATCTTTGAATGAGAAGGTGTGTCCAAACTTTTGGTCTGTACTGTATAAAATACATTATCATTGCAATTAACACTTTATGATTAACTCTTCCTGCTGGTGCCCACACACCCCATACCAAAATCACATGTGTGGTCTATGACCCTGAGATGTACTGGTTTTGGCCAAAAAATACATAAAAAATTGCAGCAAAACTGTATGTCCAATGCATTTCACAAGGCTCTTGCTGGGTTATTTGCCTACTATATGGAAGGTGTTTTCCTTCTAGCTCTTTCACCAGCGTTTGCTAAATACATTTATCTCCATCACATTTGAGTCTTTGTTCTGGTTTTCCAGAGAGGTGTGAAGCTGGAAGCCATGATTATACAAGGGCTGTTTGCACAGGGCAGGACGGCATCTTGCCTGTGAACTTGTATTGGTCTTGATAATGATCTGTATGGCCCTTTACAGTTTGACTAGCTTGTGATTTGCTGCCCTGGACACACCTATTATCCAGTTCCTCAACCATAAAATCTGCGGCACTAACCAGTTAGATATCTTTATCGAGTTTTTTTTTTCTCCTTCTTGTCAGGAGTTAATACGCTTTGTATTTATATTCTCTTTTTATAGAATCATTTCTTCGAGTTATACATTAACTTCACTGCGGGTAGGATGTGGATGGCTTCCTGTGTTAGGCAAAGTCTAGAATTCAAGAATTTGCAGGTGCAGAGATTTCAAGGAAAATAAGTTCATTAACTCACAAAACTTTATTTTTTTTTAAAAATGCAACAAGAAGGTAGTATAAAAACCCAAACTATATATCTGACGAAATATTACACACTAGAAAGAGTCGGATGGAGGAAACATATCATAGTGAGTTATGAAATACTGGAACGTCAGACACTTGGGGCTTATTTAAGCGTCAGTGATTTTTCTGGCTAAAAAACTTCATTTCAACTGGATCCTTTTTTTATCAATGAATTCTACGGAAAGTAGATCTGGTTTCTAGTCATCTGTTTTCTTTCATTTGAAACTGATCCTGAAAGCAAAAAAACGGATCGTTTTCAAATGTTTCAATGTAAAAAAAAAAACGGATCCAGTTGAAATCAGGTTTTTCAGCCGAACGAAAAAAGTTGTTTCTGCACAATATTTTTGGCAACTGATTGCTGCTGGATCCGTTCTAACGAATGATTACTGCCCATGTGAACAAAGCCTTAGTGAATACCAGCCCTATCTCGATTGTGTCCTAGTAAAGTCAGGATCACATCCCGTCTTGGCCATACGATCAGGACTCCATGGATTGATGCGTTTGAAACCCCCTAAAAATGGGATTTGGACGTGCCTTGGGCACAACCATAAACTTAGCAGATTTATTCCTAAACATGCAACTCTGGACTCCATTTGAGCTTTTTTTTTGGCCGTATCCATCTTTGAAGTTGTATACAGTAGTGAAGTCTACTGAGCTATCGTTTCTGACTTCAAAGCTGGCTCACTCGGCTACACATGGAGGTAGGCACAGGAAACGCTGTCTCTTTAAATCTCTCACTGGTTTATTAAGGCTGCTGCATAAACCAGTGCAGAGGTAGCAAAAATAAACAAGGCCTTTCTGGCCTAAGGAAAAAAAACATAACATACAGCCCAGTCCGTGTTGTTGCGGGGATCTTCCCGCTCAGGGAAAAAATCAACATACAATGGTTCAGCTTTCCTTACCATGAAACAGCACTGGAGTTCCACTCTCCAGGCCTGCCGGACACTGAATGCCTCAGAAGGCGGACTATATCCTAAACCACACCCTGGGGTGGAGATAAGGTGGACAACCTCCCACCCACACATTAGCTGTCCACAAAAAAAAACCAGCCCTTAAACATAGCTAATTAACCCCTCTCAATACTTAGTGTCCTGGAGCAAAACGTCTAGGTTTCAAATCACAGAAGCTAATAGCCTCAGTGAAACATATCTCCCCTCCAGTACTTTGCCAGTGACTTTGTCACAATGGATATGTGTGAAAAAAAGTATGTTTTGGACACCATTTGAAATTGAAGTTTATGGCTCTGTTGGAAACATGTCCAAATCCTGTTTTCAGACAGAACCCCCAAAGCAGTCAGGAACGCCTATACCCGGTCTTAAAAGGCTTTTATAGACTTAGAAAACATAGCTGTATATGTATTTTTTTGTTTTGCCACCATTCTGTGCCAATATATAAGGGGTAGGAGTCTTTTTAAAACATGCTAGAGTCACAAAATGACAAATGGATTCATACGCACCAAAAATGTGTAAAGCTTACAAAAAGAGGGTACGGTACACAGTTACAGTTTATAAATCATGGCTGTAAAGTAGTGCTGACCTCTTCACAGAATTAAAGGGAACCTGTCACCAGGTTTTTACTAACTAATCTAAGAGCTGTATAATGTAGATACAGAGACATTGTTCTAGCGATGTGTCACTTACTCGGCTGTTTGCTATATTTTTTATAACATCTTTGTTTTAGCAGCAGGAGATTATCACTAGAGAAATAGTAATCCTGTTTCCAGGTAGTCCTTCAAAGTAATTAGCTCTGTATAACCCCGCCCTCACCTCTGATTGGAAGCTTTCTGCCTATGCACAGTGTAAACAGGGAGCTGCCAATCATTGGTATGGGCGGGGCTAAACATAACTTAGCATTCAGAGAACTGCAGCAGATAAATTAGGGATTTTATCAAAATAACAGCAAGCAGCTCAGTAAGTGATACATTGCTGGAATCAGCTTTTCTGCCCATACATCAAGTAGCTCTTAACTGGGGAAGCAAAAACCTGGTGACAGAATCAGATTCTCTTTAATAGTAAGCCTGTGTCTTCCACAGTTTTGATTTTCAGATATGATGTGAAAAATAAAACAACAGGGACCCACCTATCACGGGTCTTTAATAGTACTGGTCTTTTCGTATGGTTCAAAATAATTTTTGGGACCCCCTGGGCCCATCATAGTTCTTTATATAACACTGGCATAGGTAAAATTTCAAACTCTTGGGCAACAGTGGAAAATTTGTAACATGGCCCTTCATACCACTCAAAGGAACTTTGGGCATTTGTGCCTTTTTTTGGTCTAGTTTTTGGTGTTTTTCACCTGTTTTTTATTTGCAACTTATTATTCTTTGCACCTTTTTTTATTCTATTTTATATGTGTTCATCTGTTGTTATTTTTATGTTTGTGGTTCCTCATTGTTTTTTTGGCTAATCCATCAATTGTGACTTTTTAAAAAGTCGGAAAATTTTGTGCAAATGTTCTCCATTTTCCTCTTGAATGATTTTATGCACGCCGGAGTATTTCGGTGCAAATTTTGTATCGTTTTTCAAAACTGCACTAAAAAAAATATATCGCAAAGCAGGTCAAAGACAAAAATAAAGAGTATTTTGGACGCAAAAATTCATAAATCGCGTGCGTCATTTTGAAGAATTTCAAACAAATAACATCAATAAATACCATAAGACAGAAAGAGAACAGTGACTTAAGAAAAACTCAACGATGAGTGGGGTCTTTAGACTTTTCTGTGACTTCATTTAAGGAACTTGTCGCCTCCATTATTAACCAGTCACAGTCATGCCTTTAATCCCATGTGGGGAAAAGGTCAGTGAAGATGAAATTTCGAGACTGTATCTCAATATTTTATCTTCATTGACCTTTTCCCTACAATTATATTTGAATCTATTGTGAAATAAAATCCACCTACACAATAAATGATGTCATAAATGTAACTTCCCAAAGTCTTACAGAAAGGGTTCGAGTGAATATATAAAACGGAAATGTCTGAAACCTGCCGGTTTCACAATTCACTAATGAAGAATGAGACATCAAAAACGTGGGCAGAACCTGATGACTATGTGGTTTGCTAATATCTAAAAGTCACCAGGTTATTGTGCTTAATATTCATATTTATCATAATGTTATTATTTCAATAACTATTGCAATTAAAGCAAAAAATATATATATTTTTACTATATTAGCATAAGTCAGGAGGCACACGGGATACTAAACGTAAAATCTGCAGCCTACAGAAGGCACTGCTCGTATCACTTACAAATGTTTTTTTCCTAGGTTGAAAACTGAAAATCATTATGATAATTCTTAAAAAAAACAACTAAAACATTATATTATTTTTCATATAGAAGTGACTGTGGCAAGCAGATGATTTTTCTGTAAGAAGCAATAGCCAGATAGACTTGATGGAGTGGTGGCTGAAGAGGTGATGTAGTATTACATGCCGATTATTCAGATGCCAGAGTTTGGGATATTGTTAGTTACACGACTAAATCCCCCCATCATACTTTAGAGAGCTGTCAACAGAACTATGGTTCGGACGATCGTTCGGATTATCTCGCCCGACTCCCCCATACACAGGAACACTCACTCTGGCAGTGGCTTATCTCTTAGGGCACAAAAGGATCGTCAGTCCAAAATCAGACATTCCGAATCCTTATTTGCCAAATTTCCAGTAAATTTATATAATTTACACAATGTGATTTTCTGGATTTTATTTTTGATATTCTATCAATGTTAAAATTAACCTACTCTTAAAATTATAGACTGTTCATGTCTTTGTCAGCAGGCAAACTTACAAAATCAGCAAGGGATCAAACACTTATTCCCTTCATTGTATGTATGGGGACCTTAAAGAGAATTTGTCATCAGGTTTTTGCCAGCAGCATAATGTAGAAAGAGAGACCCTGATTCCCGTGATGTGTCACTTACTGAGCTACTTACTATAGTTTTGCTAAAATCATTGCTTATTTGAAGAAGATTATCAGCAGAGGACTACTAAATTCATTGCTATGTAGTCCTCTATATTCATGAACTCTGTATAGCCACACCCCTAGCACTGATTGGCAACTTTCTGCCTATGCACAGTATACACATAACGCTGCCAATCAGTGGTGTGGGTGGGATTATATGGAGCTTAGCATTCAAGAACTGGTAAATTTGCAGCAGAGAATACAGTGATTTTATCAAAACTGAAGCAAGGAGCCCAGTAAGTGATACATCGCTGGAATTGGGTTCCCTGCCCATACATTATTCTGCTCTCAGATGGGGCAGCAAAAACCTGCAGACAGATTCCCTTTAAAACAACCGACATTTCCAATTCATGCTACTAGAAAGACAAAGATAGAGAATTGTATCCAGAGGTGGACAGTTGATTATTCTTTAAGTTCCATTGATGAGAAGGAGTGTTTCTTTAAAAAAAAGCTATCCCTTTAACTTTTTTTTTCACTCAACCTGTGTATATGTGTATGTACTGTAATGTCAGTGTGATATTATACTCACCTACTGCCATCTTCTCCAGTGTCCAGCGCTGATCTGTTCTTCAAAGTTTCCGAACCATTGTATGTTCTATGCATGAGCTGAGTGACGTCACCACTTCACAGAGCCTTTGGAGCACTCTTTGTTCTATGTGTGAGCAGAGTGACATCACTGCTTTCCAGAGTTTCTGAAAAGCATATGTTCTATGCTTGAGCGGAGTGACATCATCAATCTCCAGCATCTTTGGATCATTCTATGTTCTGTGCATGAGCTGAGTGACGTCACCGCTCTTCTGAGTCTCCAGAGCACTCTATGTTCTATGTGTCAGCTGAGTGACGTCACCGTTCTTCAGAGTCTCCAGAGCACTCTATGTTCTGTGTCAGCTGAGTGACGTCACCGCTCTTCAGAGTCTCCAGAGCACTCTATGATCTATGTGTCAGCTGTGTGACGTCACTGTTCTTCAGAGTCTCCAGAGCTCTCCATGTTCTGTGTCAGCTGAGTGACATCACCGCTCTTCAGAGTCTCCAGAGCTCTCCATGTTCTGTGTCAGCTGAGTGAGATCACCATTCTTCAGAGTCTCCAGAGCACTCTATGTTCTATGCTTCAGCTGAGTGATGTCACCACTCTTCAGAGTCTCCAGAGCACTCTATGTTCTATGTGTCAGCTGAGTGACGTCACCGTTCTTCAGAGTCTCCAGCGCACTCTATGTTCTATGTGTCAGCTGAGTGACATCACCGTTCTTCAGAGTCTCCAGAGCACTCTATGTTCTATGTGTCAACTGAGTGACGTCACCATTCTTCAGAGTCTCCAGAGCTCTCCATGTTCTATGTGTCAGCTGAGTGATGTCACCGCTCTTCAGAGTCTCCAGAGCTCTCTATGTTCTATGCTTCAGCTGAGTGACGTCACCGCTCTTCAGAGTCTCCAGAGCACTCTATGTTCTATGTGTCAGCTGAGTGACGTCACCGCTCTTCAGTCTCCAAAGCTCTCTGTTCTTTGTGTCAGCTGAGTGACGTCACCGCTCTTCAGAGTCTCCAGAGCACTCTATGTTCTATGCATGAGCTGAGTGACGTCACTGCTCTTCAGAGTCTCCAGAGCCTCTATGTTCTAGTGTTAGCTGAGTGATGTCACCGCTCTTCAGAGTCTCCAGAGCTCTCTATGTTCTATGTGTCAGCTGAGTGACGTCACCGCTCTTCAGAGTCTCCAGAGCACTCTATGTTCTATGTGTCAGCTGAGTGACGTCACCGCTCTTCAGAGTCTCCAGAGCTCTCATGTTCTATGCTTCAGCTGAGTGACGTCACCGCTCTTCAGAGTCTCCAGAGCACTCTATGTTCTATGTGTCAGCTGAGTGACGTCACGCTCTTCAGAGTCTCCAGAGCACTCTATGTTCTATGCATGAGCTGAGTGACGTCACAGCTCTTCAGAGTCTCCAGAGCTCTCTATGTTCTATGTGTCAGCTGAGTGATGTCACCGCTCTTCAGAGTCTCCAGAGCTCTCTATGTTCTATGTGTCAGCTGAGTGACTGTCACCGCTCTTCAGAGTCTCCAGAGCACTCTATGTTCTATGTTCAGCTGAGTGATGTCACCGCTCTTCAGAGTCTCCAGAGCTCTCTATGTTCTATGCTTCAGCTGAGTGACGTCACTGCTCTTCAGAGTCTCCAGAGCACTCTATGTTCTATGTGTCAGCTGAGTGACGTCACCGCTCTTCAGAGTCTCCAGAGCCTCTATGTTCTATGCATGAGCTGAGTGACGTCACAGCTCTTCAGAGTCTCCAGAGCTCTTATGTTCTATGTGTCAGCTGAGTGATGTCACTGTTCTTCAGTCTCCAGAGCTCTTGTTCTAAGTGTCAGCTGAGTGACGTCACCGCTCTTCAGTCTCCAGAGCTCTCTGTTCTTTGTGTCAGCTGAGTGACGTCACCGCTCTTCAGAGTCTCCAGAGCACTCTATGTTCTATGCATGAGCTGAGTGACGTCACTGCTCTTCAGAGTCTCCAGAGCTCTCTATGTTCTATGTGTTAGCTGAGTGATGTCACGCTCTTCAGAGTCTCCAGAGCTCTCTATGTTCTATGTGTCAGCTGAGTGATGTCACCGTTCTTCAGAGTCTCCAGAGCACTCTATGTTCTTTGTGTCAGCTGAGTGACGTCACCGCTCTTCAGAGTCTCCAGAGCACTCTATGTTCTATGCATGAGCTGAGTGACGTCACTGCTCTTCAGAGTCTCCAGAGCTCTCTATGTTCTATGTGTCAGCTGAGTGATGTCACCGTTCTTCAGAGTCTCCAGAGCACTCTATGTTCTATGTGTTAGCTGAGTGACGTCACCGCTCTTCAGAGTCTCCAGAGCACTCTATGTTCTATGTGTCAGCTGAGTGATGTCACCGCTCTTCAGAGTCTCCAGAGCTCTCTATGTTCTATGCTTCAGCTGAGTGACGTCACCGCTCTTCAGAGTCTCCAGAGCACTCTATGTTCTATGTGTCAGCTGAGTGACGTCACCGCTCTTCAGAGTCTCCAGAGCACTCTATGTTCTATGCATGAGCTGAGTGACGTCACCGCTCTTCAGAGTCTCCAGAGCTCTCTATGTTCTATGTGTCAGCTGAGTGATGTCACCGTTCTTCAGAGTCTCCAGAGCACTCTATGTTCTATGTGTCAGCTGAGTGACGTCACCGCTCTTCAGAGTCTCCAGAGCACTTATTGTTGTGAATGGGTTTGAGATGAGTTCTGAGCAGAGGCTCCCTCTGGTGGTTACAAGCGGTACTGGTCTGTTCAGTGAAGATTGTGAGGACTGGGAATCAGGTGTTACTGACTGGTCTTATATAAGGGAGTCACCTTCCATCAGGGTTGCCGGTGATCAATTGTTCTGGTCTGAATCCTTGATTCCAGTTTCCCTTGCAGCCTGCTGTGTCGTGTCTGCATCTCCTTCTAACAGATAAGACATTTTCTTCTTTTTGTTTCTGTGCTTGATTTTTGCATTTTGTCCTACTCTTCTGTGGGGGCCTTCTGGGTCCCCTCAGGGGGCTTTTGCCCTCTCAGTTTAGTTCAGCCACTGATGTTTGTACTTTTGCTTTTTCCAGTTTTTTCAGTGGCTGCTGTTTTGATTTTGTTACACCAGAGAGCTAATTTAGGTGGTAGAGGTCGTGTGATCTCAGGTGTTTTTGAAATTAGTAGAGTTGGTGCTTTCAGGGTTTTTTTGGGATTGCAGTAAGTACCCTTCCTATCCTTTTCTATTTAGTTAGTTTGGGCCCCAACGTTTGCTCATACTATTTTCTGTCTGTGTCAGTATTTCGTCTTGTCTAACCGCCATTACATGTTTGGGGGCTTGCTATTATCTTTGGGGTTCTGCTCCGGGGCAGATAGCTTTCCTATTTCTATCTTTAGGTGTAGTTAGTTTCTCAGGCTGTGACGAGGCGTCTAGGACCAACGTAGGAACGCTCCACGGCTGCCTCTAGTTGTGGTGGTTAGTCAGGGTACTGCAATCTCATAGATTCCAACTGCTCTGGTGTATTGCCTTTTTGCCTGCACTCCTCAGCTACCGAATCATAACAGTATCACCGGCCCAAAAAATTGAAAATTGTATGGTACTCAGAGAGGAAAAAATATTGTGAAAGAAAAAAAAAAAAAAAAAAAGGTTGTCAGAGTTGTCAGAGATATTTTTCTGTTTGTTGCATTTTTTTTTTTTTCCCTCTGTATCTCTGGGTGCTGGGGAGGAGTTTTTTTTTCTCTCAATGGAGTTTGCACAGTTGTCTGGCCGTGTGGATCAGCTTGCCACTGAGGTTCGGAGTATTGCTACCTATCTTGCTAGGTTGCCTGTTGTGGAACCTAGGATTCCCATGCCAGATTTGTTTTTAGGGGATCGAGCTAAGTTTCAGAATTTCAAAAATAATTGTAAATTGTTTTTTGCCTTAAAATCTAAGTCCTCAGGAAACGCAGCGCAGCAGGTTCAAATTGTCATCTCTCTCCTGCGCGGCGATCCTCAGGATTGGGCTTTTTCCCTGACACCTGGGGATCCTGTTTTGAGTGATGTTGATGCATTTTTTCAGGCTTTGGGGTTATTGTACGATGAGCCTAATGTCACTGATCAAGCTGAAAAAGCCTTGTTGGCATTAAATCAGGGGCTTGATGACGCTGAGTTATACTGTCAGAGATTCCGTAGGTGGGCAGTCCTGACCAAGTGGAATGACGACGCTTTGGCGGCCCTTTTTCGGAAGGGGCTGTCAGATAATGTAAAGGATGTTATGGTGGGATTCCTGTCCCTCTGGTCTCAATGATTCTATGTCATTAGCGATTCAAATTGACAGACGTTTGCGTGAGCGGAGAAGTATGCGTGGAATAGTGTTGCCTTGTGAACCTGCTTTGAATCCATGCAGTGTGATAGAGTGGTGTCTGGAGCACAGCGTCATGAGTTTCGAAAGCGCAATGGGTTATGTTTCTACTGTGGTGATGCCTCTCATGCTATTTCAGTCTGCCCTAAGCGGGGAGGACGTTTTGCATGCTCAGTTGTCTTGGGTAGTGTTCAGACTAAGTTTTTACTAACTGTCACTCTGATATGCTCTCTGTCCTCATTTTCTGCTCAGGCTTTCATTGATTCTGGAGCAGCTATTAACCTGATGGATTATGATTTTGCTAAACGTTGTGGGTTTTCCTTGATACCCCTACAGAAGTCTATTCCCCTTCTGGGGATCGATTCTACCCCTTTGGCTGAGAATAAACCTCAGTTCTCTACTCAGGTTATAATGAGGGTTGAACCTGATCATCAAGAGTGCTGCAAATTTTTGGTTCTGTATAATCTGCATGATATTATCGTACTGGGTTTCCCTTGGTTACAGTCTCATAATCCTGTTTTGGATTGGAAATCTGTGTCTGTAACCAGTTGGGGCTGCCAATGTGTTAATACCAACACTCCTGTTTTTTCTGCCTCCCCCCAGGCTCAGGATGTTCCTGACTTTTTGATTGATTTTTCTGATGTGTTTAGCGAAAGTAAATCTGCATCCTTGCCTCCCCATAGGAGCTATGACTGCGCTATTGAATTAGTGCCTGGTAGTAAATTCCCTAAAGGTCGCCTTTTTAACTTGTCTGTACCTGAACATGACGCTATGCGGTCTTATATCAAGGAGTCATTGGAGAAAGGTCATATCAGACCATCCTCTTCACCTTAGGTGCCGGTTTTTTCTTTGTGGCCAAAAAGGATGGTTCATTAAGGCCGTGTATTGATTATCGTCTTTTGAACAATATTACTGTGAAATATCAATACCGTTACCCTTGATTTCTGACCTGTTTTCCAGGGTGAAAAACGCTACTTGGTTTACCAAGCTTGACCTCAGGGGGGCATATAACCTTATTCGCATTAAGCACGGGGATGAATGGAAGACGGCATTCAATACCCGGAGGGGCATTTTGAGTACCTTGTGATGCCCTTTGGGCTCACTAATGCTCCTTCTGTCTTCCAGTCCTTCATGAATGACATTTTCAGAGATTTTGTGGATAAATTTCTGATTGTTTATTTGGATGATATCTTGATTTTTTCCAATGACTGGGACTCTCATGTGAAACATGTTCGAACTGTATTCCAGATTTTGAGAGAGAATGCTCTGTATGTGAAGGGATCAAAGTGTCTTTTTGGCGTACAGAGGATCTCATTTCTGGGATTCATTTTGTCCCCATCTGTTATTGAAATGGACCCGGTCAAGGTTCAGGCCATCTGTGATTGGGTCCAACCTACTTCATTAAAGGCTCTTCAAAGATTTTTGGGTTTTGCCAATTTTTATCGTAAATTTATTGGTAATTTCTCGGTTATTGTTAAACCATTAACTGATTTGACCAAAAAGGGTTCTGATGTGGTGAATTGGCCTCCTGAGGCAGTCTCTGCATTTCAGGAACTTAAGCAGAGATTCACTTCTGCTCCTGTTCTACGGCAGCCTGATGTTTCTCTGCCATTTCAGGTGGAGGTTGATGCCTCTGAAATTGGGGCAGGTGCCGTTTTGTCCCAAAAAGATCCAGAGACCTCTAAAAGTAACCCTTGTGCCTTTTTCTCTCGAAAATTTTCTCCTACTGAACGTAATTATGACGTGGGTAATCGGGAGTTATTGGCCATGAAGTGGGCTTTTGAAGAGTGGAGAATTGGCTGGAGGGAGCCAAACATCGGGTGGTGGTCCTTACAGACCATAAGAATCTGGTTTATCTGGAATCTGCCAAGCGACTCAATCCTAGACAGGCCAGGTGGGCCTTGTTTTTCACACGTTTTAATTTTGTGGTTTCCTTTCTTCCTGGCACTAAGAATGTTAAGGCGGATGCTCTCTCGAGGAGTTTCCTTGCGGACTCTCCTGAGTTATCTGATCCTTCTGTTATTTTGAAAGAGGGTGTAGTTCTTTCCGCCATCTCACCCAATTTGAGACTTGCTCTGGAGGGGTGTCAGGAGGATAGGCCCGAGCGCTGCCCTGTTGGAAAATTGTTTGTCCCGTACCAGTGGAAAAAGAGTGTGATGTCTGAGATTCATTGTTCCGCGTTGGCTGGGCATCCCGGAATTTTTGGTACCAGAGACTTGGTTAGTCGGTCCTTTTGGTGGCCTACCTTGTCTCATGATGTCAGGGAATTTGTGCAGTCCTGCGGGACTTGCTCTCGCTCCAAGCCTTGCTCTCGCTCTGGTGGTTTGTTGATGCCATTGCCTGTGCCCAAGAGACCATGGACCCATATCTCTTGGATTTCATTTCCGACCTTCCTGTTTCTCAGAGAATGACCGCCATCTGGGTGATTTGTGATAGGTTTTCCAAGATGATACATCTTGTGCCATTGCCTAAGTTGCCTTCCTCCTCTGAATTGGTGCCTTTGTTCCTTCAGCACGTGGTTCGTTTACACGGCATTCCTGAGAACATTGTGTCTGACAGAGGAGTCCAGTTTGTTTCCAGATTTTGGAGGACCTTTTGTTCTAAACTTGGTGTTCAATTGTCTTTCTCCTCGGCGTTTCATCCTCAGACCAATGGTCAAACTGAGAGAACAAACCAGACATTGGAGACTTATCTAAGATGCTTTGTGTCTGCTGATCAGGATGACTGGGTTTCTTTTTTGCCTTTGGCTGAGTTTGCTCTTAATAATAGGGCTAGCTCTGCCACTTTGATGTCTCCATTTTTCTGTAATTCTGGGTTTCACCCTCGATTTTCTTCGGGACAGACGGAGGCTTCTGTCTGTCCGGGTGTTGACTTTGTTGTGGAGCTATGCAACAGATTTGGGACCAGGTAGTGGAGAGGTTGTCCCTCTCTCAAGAGAGGGCCCAGCGGTTTGCTAACCGGCATAGGACTGATGGTCCTCGGTTTAAAGTAGGGGACTTGGTCTGGTTGTCCTCAAAAAATATTCCTATGAGAGTAGCATCTCCTAAATTTAAGCCTAGGTTCATTGGACCTTATAAGATCATGGAGATTCTTAATCCTGTTTCTTTTCGTTTGCTTCTTCCAGGGACATTTAAGATCCATAACGTGTTCCACAAGTCCTTGTTGAAGAGGTTTGTTGAGCCAGTGGTTCCTGCTGCTGTGCCTCCTGACCCTGTTTTGGTTGAGGGCAATCTGGAGTATGTGGTTGAGAAAATATTAGATTCTCGTTTTTCTAGACAGAAACTCCAGTATTTGGTTAAGTGGAGAGGTTATGGTCAGGAAGACAATTCTTGGGTGTTTGCTTCGGACATCCATGCTAGGAGACTCATCCGTGCGTAATATCATTAGAACACCCCCAATTGGGATGGTTTGAGATGAGTTCTGAGCAGAGGCTCCTCTGGTGGTTACAAGCGGTACTGGTCTGTTCAGTGAAGATTGTGAGGACTGGGAATCAGGTGTTACTGACTGGTCTTATATAAGGGAGTCACCTTCCCATCAGGGTTGCCGGTGATCAATTGTTCTGGTCTGAATCCTTGATTCCAGTTTCCCTTGTAGCCTGCTGTGTCGTGTCTGCATCTCCTTCTAACAGATAAGACATTTTCTTCTTTTTGTTTCTGTGCTTGATTTTTGCATTTTGTCCTACTCTTCTGTGGGGGCCTTCTGGGTCCCCTCAGGGGGCTTTTGCCCTCTCAGTTTAGTTCAGCCACTGATGTTTGTACTTTTGCTTTTTCCAGTTTTTTCAGTGGCTGCTGTTTTGATTTTGTTACACCAGAGAGCTAATTTAGGTGGTAGAGGTCGTGTGATCTCAGGTGTTTTTGAAATTAGTAGAGTTGGTGCTTTCAGGGTTTTTTTGGGATTGCAGTAAGTACCCTTCCTATCCTTTTCTATTTAGTTAGTTTGGGCCCCAACGTTTGCTCATACTATTTTCTGTCTGTGTCAGTATTTCGTCTTGTCTAACTGCCATTACATGTTTGGGGGCTTGCTATTATCTTTGGGGTTCTGCTCCGGGGGCAGATAGCTTTCCTATTTCTATCTTTAGGTGTAGTTAGTTTCTCAGGCTGTGACAAGGCGTCTAGGACCAACGTAGGAACGCTCCACGGCTGCCTCTAGTTGTGGTGGTTAGTCAGGGTACTGTAATCTCATAGATTCCAACTGCTCTGGTGTATTGCCTTTTTGCCTGCACTCCTCAGCTACCGAATCATAACACTCTATGTTCTATGTGTCAGCTGAGTGACTCACCGCTCTTCAGAGTCTCCAGAGCTCTCTATGTTCGATGTGTCAGCTGAGTGACGTCACTGCTCTTCAGAGTCTCCAGAGCTCTCTATGTTCTATGTGTCAGCTGAGTGACGTCACCGCTCTTCAGAGTCTCCAGAGCACTCTATGTTCTATGCGTGAGCAGAGTGATGTCACCGCTCTTGTAGTCTCTTTTACAGTGAAAGCCTATAGAGCCTTGCTCTGATGCTCCATGGAGTTACATTGTAAAAGCCAATTACTGGTCACACAGAGCGCAATGTGACTCGGAGAGTGTGAAGAGCGGTGACGTCACACAAAAAAGGCACTGGACACTGAGAAGACGGCAATAGATGAGAATATATTAAGACAACCACTACACTTCATACATACACAGTATACACATATTTTGTGGGGAAAATAAGTTCATGGGAGGGCTTCTTTAAGTCTGCAAATTGTAAGACTTTCCCTATCTAAGAACTGCAATAATTTTCACTCATAGACAGTCACAGACACAGTAAGCATATCCATACAGTACTGTGATGTAACTAGCCCGCACTAGAAGTCACATGTAACTGGTCACACACACCACAAGCAACGTCTGTTAGACATCAGATGTGACCTTCTCCAAAGTCTATGTGCTAAAATCATATCCTGAATTCATTGTACAGTGAAGCAATACCTTTCAGTTACAGATTCATGTCAAAATTTAATCACGTAAAATCTAGTATAACAGGCAAACTAATACAAATAGTCTTGGATCAAGAGTTGGATATAGATTTACCACCGAGCACATGGCACTACACAAGGGAACATTGGGGGAAATATTACAGATTTTTAGGTATGTCAATGACACTTTACAGGTGAAGCACACATTGTTGTGTAGGTAGAAGAACATTTCTTGGACCCAAGATCAGAATTATCACCAGTTACAATATGCAGACATAAGTCTACTCTTCTATTCTTACAAAGACTGCGTCACGGGGACGTTAGCCCACTGTACCCATAATGTGACTTATGGCTTATGCACATGTCCATGGAGCCCATAAAGCTGTGTATGGGGGTAGTACAACTTCTTGGTACACAGCCGTGCAGAATCGTACAGCTCCGCCAAGTCTTGTATGTAGGGAGATACTATATTCTCAACAGTATTGTAGCCCTATTAAGACGTTGTATAAAATGTAGCCACGCTACAGTGGTATAAAGTGATGTGAACTTTTTTTCTTTTATTTCCATGAAACATTTGCAAAGAAATCCCCTTGTCATCCATTAAGTGGGACCCCAACAATCACAGGAATGAACAACTAAGCACTCCGGGCATTGTAATATGCATTAGAGATTTAAAAAGGTTTCATTTAATCCAAATCCTATTCGACTAAATCAGACTACAATGATCATATTATTTTCCCATTGGAGAGTCATCATCACTTGAAACGATCAACTGATATTGAAGAAGTCATTCTGTTTCGGGCTTACTTATAAGACGCATCCATATTATACGCATTTTTTGTAACCTATTAATCTCTTCTGACATGCCGACCCAAGACGCCACTTCACTACCTAAAAATCAACCGTTTCCTATTCCAAAAGAGATATAAACAACCACTTATCAGCTCTCCTGGCACCATTTTTCCAGAGGTAAGTGGTTCATCTACTGGCCATATATCTCATTTGCTAAGCTGGCACTGCCCGTAATGTGGACGCGTAGGAGAGAGGCTTTGGTCCTCTCTCAGACTTATGCAAGGCAACAAATCTTTAACTGATCGATTAGCATAAATAAGATGGCTTATAATAATTTCCTTACAGGCATGATATCTCAACCCAGAGAGATTATTAAAATGAAACTCGTCCCATCCAAAACTTCTGCGAGGTTGGAACTTTAGCTCAGATCCAGTTTCATGTCTCAAAATGTCTCCAACGTGTTCGAAAAGCCAATATGAAACTGTGAATGTAATGAAGCCGTATACTATATCAGTCTGGAAGAATATATGTCAACAAGTACCGGTATGCCATTTTTCTTATCAACGGCATTCAGGCTCAGATGGGCTATTTCCCAGAGTTCGAGATAGACCCCATAGACCTGCTGAACAAATGTAATGTTAACAGGAGACTTTATGGACTCCAGGGACAAGTTACTTCTATTTCATACATACTGAATAGGTTTAATCCACTGTTCGTCAAAAAACATAAATTACCCTTAAAAGGTGTTTGAGGTCTCTACAATCACTGGACTCAATAAGTAATGGCATAGTTTTATATAATGATAATAATCATAAAGATATGGTGACATCAAAATGATCAGAGTAGACAGTAGAGACCTGGTACAGCAGAATATCTTCCCTCTTACTGAAACATAATAAAACAGATCTCAGAATTACGATACTTCTTTTTTTCTGGGAGAATACATACAGGAGAAGAGGCCGACTGGCAAAAGTGAACTCCTTTTCCATTTACTGTTTCATCCCCCTACAACCAATTCAGAAACAGGAACCTGTTCTTCTTCTTCCCATACCATGGTGATGAGATAAAGTGTCATTCTAAGGGCTCATTCAGACGTCAGTGATTTTTCTTCTACACAAAAAACTGGCAAAGTTTTCTCAAACAAACTTGAAAAGTGGACAGCACTCGGATGACACCGGACAGAATCCGAGTGCTGTCCTTTTTTCCCCCAGACTCATAGACTTGCATTGATTAATTTGATACGTGAGTTGGATCAAAATTGTACATCTCCATGTTTTGGTGCAGATCACTTCGGTCCACAATTCTCCCCTCTCAGACTTGTTAGCCCTAAAGTAATTACCACTAGTGTAGGTCCACACGACTGTTTCTCTCCTTTGAGAAAAACGGTCCCATTCATCTGATCAGACTTTGATCAGAGTGGCACCATTTTGGAAAAAAAAAAAGTTTTTCCATCTTCTCCATTCTGTCAGTCAATGAAAATCGGACGCACTCAGATGTCATCTGAGTGAGGTCCGATTTTTCTCATGGACCCAAAGGCTTGCATTGCCAATTTTGATCTGACACTCGGATCAAAATTAGACATGTCTCTAATTTTTTCCTCGGACTGCTTGGTCTAAAAAAAAAATCAGACCTGTGCACAGCCCCATAGAATATCATGGGCACAAGTACTATCCCTGAAACCAGGTAGCACTCGTCCAATATAATCGGTCATATACTTGAGCCTTAAACTGAGATTTAGTTACCTAGACCTTTGTGGATTAGTTATCTATCAATAATGGACTCCTGAAGGAAGGGACGTGGCCACTTCTGAGACACATTACCTTTCCAAAACTAGGGTAGCTTAGAACCTCTGGAACGAAACAATTTGAGCAAAATCACATTTTATATTCATTTTATAACACTGATTAAACTATTAATTGATAAAGGTATAAAAAGATGATGGGTTTGGATCCCAGTACTAGTGTGATCGTGGAGGAAACCTAAAGACTAAGACCTGAAGAACATCAACAAACGGGGTAATTTTTGTCTCCCTAGTTGAATATTAATTATGTTGTCCCAAATTTGATGGTTTTGATCTTTGGCACCAACCAGGATGAGCATTTCATAAATCTATAAAGATTTTCGCTATATTTACCCTTAAATCTTGTTAACCTGAGAAACAGGTCAAGCATGGTAATTGGGTGCTGTAAAGATAGACCATCAAGACTTTATGTCAAAACTAATGGTAAAAAGTTGTGTTTTGTGTCTCAAAAGGAAACCTGAAAATAAACCCATTTTGCTGGAAATACCTGATTTTGCACTACATTCTACTGTTGGGCATAAATGTATTCATTTTCAGACTGGAGGCTAGTGGACAAACGTATTGATTTTCAGGCTGGAGGCTAGTGGAGAGTCTTTCTTGATGGCATGTCATAGATTCCTAGAATAAGACTAAGTGGAGTTTGGCTTTTAGCTAATGTCCACCTGTTTGCTTATTCTTCATCTAGAACAAACAGGAACCTGAATGTCAAGAGAAAAACCTGCCTAACATCGTAATCATTCATAGATGGCAGGAATGTGACACTACGAGCAGTCAAGTGTAAGAGTTCATCATCACGACAAGGTCTCATCAGTTCGGAGAGAGCAAAGAACAGACACTTGTACTCACGCTGCGGTCGGTATAAAGTCTCCTGGCACGGAGACGATCATTGTGACCTACTGTCACTCGTAGGGCGGAATACGCACTCGTTTGACCTGAACTGCTGATAGGGTTCAAAGGAGTTCTATGTATTGATTTCGGTAGGACTCATCTAACAGGGGACATGTAGTGCTCACACTTGTCACCGATCGCTGATAACATGGCTTATACACATTTTGCTTGTCTATAACATATAGATCAGATAAGTCGACAGCCCTTTATGGACTAATATCCAGGATGCACTATAGTTTATACAGAGAATAGTTATGAAAAATGACCCAGCCTGGTTTTGCTAAGAAGCTGTGGTCAGGAGGTGGTGAGTTCTCCTTCAATGGAAGTCTTCAAACAGAGGCTGGACAGACATCTGTCTGGATGATTTAGTGAATCCTGCTTTGAGCAGAGGGTTGGACCAGATGACCCAGGAGGTCCTTTCCAACTCTACCATTCTATGATTCTATTCTGCACTAATTAAATGATCATTTCATAGAATAACATTCCAAAATATATCGTCTCAATAAATATCGAACATCCTTTTATTTCTTAATGCAAGAAAAAAAAAATTCTCTTGCAACATTCCCCTTGACAGAACGTGTCTGTGTCTGTCCTGATTGCAAATCGCTCAGACGCGCACGTGGGTTCCCCAAAAATTCACTTCCTAAATCGCTTTACATCATGTGACCCGAGAAGTGAAAACTCTGCAAAGTGTTCCTGCTGATTCATGTGAAGAATGTGATTTGTGACGTCACGGGCCCAAAAAAAAAAAATTGAGTTGATTTTTATACTTCTGTGTTTGATCATTAGAGGCACATTTGTCATATGAGAATAATAGACTACAATGTGTCCCTAAAATTAATAATATAAATACTGCGATTTATTTCTAATCTCCCAAATGTAGGCACGTTACACGTCTTATTGCCACAGTCATATTTTATCATTACACATAAACATAATAAAAAAAAAAAATGAGTTTTTTGCATTATTTTTGCTATGATCAGGATGATTTATGGCATCACATATTTGTATGTTTGGTGTTTTTCTGATCAGGTGGAGGAATGTATGTATGTCTATGCAGTTGTACAGAATTAAATAAAATAAAGAATACATAGAAAATAATATTCATATTATATAACCGCGAGCTTTAATCTTTGTTCGCTTTAGATAATCTGGCTAATCTGTCATTAAAAAAATACATCACCCGAGACATTACTATATTACAAAATAGGTAACTAATACCGAGAAAACCGAGAAAACCAGTCTGCTGCAATCAGGCTGTGACCTGGACACACTGCGTCCCATATCACCCCATTATACCCCAGTACTGACCAGTATATATCATTTACTGTGCCACGTATCACACAAACACCCTGACCAGTAACGACCACGCTCATTCCCTCAGCACATTACATACGAACCTCACTCCAGACCTGGTGAAATATCACTAGTGACCACTCTCCGGTCCTCAGCACATCGTCCTGAGCAATCTATGGTCTGAAGAACATATATATCTCCATTTAATGCACATCAGTATATTTCATCAGTATTTGTATGCCTTAACCAGGAGTGTCTCTGAGTCCTCATTCACACATCAGTGTTTGGTCAGTATTTCATCAGTATTTGCACACGTTCAGTATTTGGTTAGTAGTAGTTCACATCAGTATTTGGTCAGTATTTGTACACGATCAGTATTTGATCAGTATTTTACTTAAGTATTTGTAAGCCTTAACCAGGAGTGTCTCTGAGCCTCATTCACACATCAGTATCTGGTCAGTATTTCATCAGTATTTGCACACATTCAGTATTTGGTTAGTAGTAGTTCACATCAGTATTTGATCAGTATTTTACTTAATTATTTGTAAGCCTTAACCAGGAGCATCTCTGATGCCTCATTCACACATCAGTATTTGGTCAGTATTGGTCAGTATTTCATCAGTATTTCATCAGTATTTGCACACATTCAGTATTTGGTTAGTAGTAGTTCACATCAATATCTGGTCAGTATTTCATCAGTATTTTCACACGTTCAGTATCTGGTTAGTAGTAGTTCACATCAGTATTTGGTCAGTATTTGCACACGATCAGTATTTGATCAGCATTTTACTTAAGTATTTGTAAGTCATAACCAGGAGTGTCTCTAAGGCCTTATTCATACATCAGTATTTGGTCAGTATTTCATCAGTATTTGCACACGTTCAGTATTTGGTTAGTAGTAGTTCACATCAGTATTTGGTCAGTATTTCATCAGTATTTGCACACTTTCAGCATTTGGTCAGATTTTACATCAGTATTAGTAAGCCAAAATCAGGAGCAGAACAATCAGAGGAAAAGTATAATAGAAGCACGTCACCACTTCTGTATTTATCACCCACTCCTGGTTTTGGCTTCCAAATACTGAGATCAAAAACTGACCAAATACTGAACGTGTGAACGTGGCCTAAAACATAGAACAGGTGTCAAGCTTTCAATTCTAGTTTTTCTCTGTAAGGTTTCACTCCCATGCTTTGGAATACAAACACTGATGCCAAATACTGACCACAAATACTGATGTGTGAATGAGTCCTAATGATCAGTCTTGTAGCCCACAATAAGGCCTCATTCACACATCAGTGTTTGTGTGCCAAGGCCAGGAGTGAAACCTTACAGAGAAAAACTAGAATTGAAAGATTGACACCTGTTCTGTGTATTGGAGACACTGCTGCAAATACTGATCAGAAATACTGATGTGTGAATGAGGTCTAAAAGACATATTGGCCAGTACAGTACAGCTGATGACTTGCAGTAAATCATTTGCTCTTCATTCTCTCACCCCAGTGTATTATAACACTGACATAGCATTAAGAAAAAAGTGTATAGAATCTTCTTGAAATAACACAAGTGCAACAATGTTGCAAAATTGTAAACAAGCCTAAAAATACAGAATAATATGGATCATGTAGCAAATACATCCATGGGATTGTTACAGTCATTTACTCTGGAAAGTAAAATCTGTGTGATGATTATGTCAATTCAAGCTAAGGGGGTACTGGTCATAATATGTCAATGGGAATCTGGGGGTCCCACTAATATTCAGATTGACCTGGTCCTGTTAACATCAATGCTGTGATCCATGCTATATTAAATATCAGCAGGGATAACATTTCCCAGACCTCCATCATATCTAACAGACAAGTTATTAAATAATCAGAACCCCCCCTTTATATCACATGCAACGGAAGGCAATTATAGTGCAAATGTATCTGAGTAATATAAGCTGGGAAGGTGAATAATATCACTGACCTGCAGTGGTTGTCAGTCAGTAGGACAGGCTTGCTATCTTGCAGCTCAGTAGTAGTCAGCCATAAGCTGGCAGCAGAGTCCAGGCTGGAGGGGATAGTGTCCACTTAAAGCTGCAGCTGTCACATAAAGCGAGGACACTTCTGTCTCTACTATTCTGTCACTGTGCCTCTTCCCTCTCATCAGACCCTGCCAGTCCTACTGTCAAGCTCTCCAATGTGTGTCACTCCCCTTCCCTGTGTCAGGTCCTGCCTCTCTCCACCCCAAACCCCTCCTAGACTCTGGAGAGCACATTCATTACTGACTGTCCTATCCACACTGAACTGACCATCAGCCCCTGATTGTGTGATCCCAATGCTTGTAGGGCGCGCTAAGCAATTCCAAAACATGTCACATAAAGCTGATTAGAAGATGCTGCCACCTACTGGCTCATAAGGTTCTTTCTTGTATCAAAGTTGTCATTTATATATACAGTATATATATATATATATACATATATATATATATATATATATTGTATATATATATATATATATATATATATATATATATATATATATGGCAGATGGAATGGCAGAACATATGCCCTGGCCCACTGGCGGACACAGACAGAAAAGGGCCCCTGTGCAAGAACAATATACGGGCCCTTTCCAGACCAAGATCTCCTAAAAATGCAAATTCCACTTGCTTTTGGAGGTAGAAATGGGCACCCTTGGCTGAACAGGTTGCACCAATGATATGTCCGCCCCTGCCCTGGCCCCCTGGGTGCTAAAGGGTAGTCGCCCTGCTTTGTCCGCGCTATTTAAATAGAGGAGAAAAAAAATATGAAAAGAGCAGACTCCTGTCCTTAATGTAATCAGAAAAGATAACAACATTGCTTTATTTATTTTATAGTACATTACAATAAAAAACATTAAAAATATGCAGAAAATAGAGAAGCTAGTGGTAATCTACAGCAATAAGTGTCAAATGAACGTAGTATGAGGAAATAACAAGTATATGGCAAGCACTGCAGCCTTAAAGCGCTGGGGTCCTGGGTTCAAATCCCACCAAGGACAACATCTGCAAGGAGTCTGTATGTTCTCCCCGTGTTTGCGTGGGTTTCCTCTCATATTCCAAAGACATACTGATGACAATGTCTGTACAGCCATTTGGAATTAATGGCGCTATATAAGTGAGTAAAATAAATATATATCATGTCTATACTCAAATCTGCTTAAAGGGAACTTGTTACGTGAAAAGATTCTATTAAACTGCAGATATGGGGGTAATCTACAGGTTAATAATATTCTGATCCCCCCCCCCCCTCGCTCTGCCCGGGTAGGTGCTCAGATTCAATATTGGAAAAACAAGGTCAAAATCCAGCACTCACAAGTGGATGAAGAACTAAAAATGATTTTATTGTACAAAAAATAAGTTTCAAATCCAACATATGGAAGTTTCAATCATGGTATGTTTTCTTCATCGTTCCACATACCGTGTTCGAAACGCGTCAGCGCTTTGTCTTTCGTATTCTGCATTTTTTACTTATTTTTTTTTAATTAAATCACTTTTTCATCCACTTGAGAGTGACTGATTTTTACCCTTTTCTCCCAGATAGTGCTCAAAATTACATAAATTAGATGTCATACCGTACCGATTAAACTGTCAGGACTCGTAGTCCCCTGGACAAGCGTTTTGCTCGGCTTCCTCAGGAGAGCTAAGGGAACCAGCCAACTGAACTCTGCTACATCAGTCACACTCATCCACTGTGTATTGACTAAAAGCAGAGGTCTCTGACGTTATTAGTAAATAATGTTTATTGTTCATATGTCATACGCTAATTAATAACTTGGATTTGTTCTAGTTATCTTTATTTGGCCTAAATAGTCTCAGCTGTATCACTTCTTTGGACGATCACATAAGTAACCGGGATGATCTTTATATAGTTGTAGAAAGAATACATTTATCCCAAGACATTAGCGGACAAAGCGAGAAGGGGCCCCTGTGCAAGAATAGTATAAGGGCCCTTGGTTGTACAGCAGCTCATCATAATGCACAATTCCCCCTGCTTTGAAGATGGTAGTGGCCCCTTACCTGTTGGGCCCCAGAGCAGCTGCACAGGTTGCACCAATGCTATGTACGCCCAAAGAGATTTAAATTAGATCTTCATTTAGCCCAAGTGACCTTTTATGAAAAATTTGAATATGTACGGTATATCCACACATGTCTATATTAGCTTTACAATTGCTTAACCATAATTATATTACTTATTTAGGAAATAATGCCTCCATATTGTAACCACGCCCTCTTTGTGCCTTTATATAACAGTGACGTCCTCGGTGCCCCCAGATAGTAACAGTGTCTCCTTTATGCCACCATAGAGCAGTAATCCCCCTATTGTGCCTAATAGTAGTACTAGTACCCCCTTTGTGCTTCCATATTGTAATAGTACCACCCTGAGCCACCATATAGTAATAATGTTTTCTTTCTATGCCTACTTAGTAATGATACTCCCTTTATGCCTCGAAGCTTCCATATAATTATCATGTCCCTTGAGTGCCTCCATGTACAAGCTGTGCCTCCATTTAGTAATTGTCACGGGTTTATCGCGATAGAGAAGAGCCAGAAGACCGCAGCATCTGATTGCTCCTTTTCCTGCACTGTTTAGAAGCACTTTACCTTCATATTAAACGGTGCAGTTTTCTTTTAGCAGTGCAGGGGTTAATTTGCTTAGTTGAGAGCTCTTGGAAGCTTTCCTGCATTTAGGCTCTCCCTGTTACTGTTGGCCACTCCCCTCTCCTATATAGTCTGGGCCTGGGCAAGCACTCATTGCCAGAGCTAGCTTATGCTGCATGGCTGGAGATGGTGGTTTGCTGTTGTTTGAGAGGGCATTTGGTGGATTTATCTGAGATTGTTGCATGGTTTAGGTTGTGTGCTAATCCTCTCCTTCTCCTACTTTGGTTTTACCCCATTCTTCTCTCCCTGGTGTTTACCTCTGTTGTTTGTGTGAGTATATTTGTATGAATGGTATTTTCCCCTTATCTCTGTTTGTAGTACCTTGTTAGTCTGGTTGGTGTATTATGTACATTACTACTCCCCTTTACCCTGAGTGGGGAAAGGGTACAGACTGAGGGCAGATTAACGAGCTAAGGCAAGGCACGTGGCCCCGGCATCTTCACCTTCAGAAGTTATCAGGGGACCAAGGCGAGCTAGGGTGACCCTAGTGTTTGAGTCTGGGAAGGAGTCCCTGATCCCGGGACACCCGAAAACAGACTTGTGGCAGCTGTCTAATAATCAGGAAATGTAGTCCTGGCAGTCTGAATATATACCAGATTGATCACAGTGGCACACGCTGTGTGATAGATTTTGCTAGAAGTTAGACACCTATCTCAGATTTACACTAACTTGAATTTGGGATCAGGGAAGGAGCCCCTGGTCCCGAGACACCCGACAACAGAGTCGTGACAGTGTGCATCTGTATAGTTATAGTATTCCACTCTATGTCTCCATATGATAATAGTCCACAATTGTATCTTCACATAGAAATAATGCACACTTATGCACACAAATAGTAAAAATACACCGTAGGACCTCCATATAACTACAGTGCCTCCTTTATGTCGCGTATAGTAATAGTTGTTTCCCTATGCATCTATATAATAGTAGCCCCTTCTGTACCTCAATTTAATAATGACTATTTGGGGTCTCCATATAATAATAGTGCACCCTCTTTGTCTCAGTGTAGTATTAGTGTCCCTTGTGTGTGTCATGGAGTTACTGCCACAGATGAGGGCCAGAAGACCGTGGTGTCTGATTTCACATACACCTTCGGTGATTAGAAGCACTTTGCCATCATATTAAACAGTGCTGGTTTCTGCTAGCAGTGCATGGGTTAATCTGTTCAGTTGAGAGCTCCTGGAGCTTTCCACCTTTGATGATCTCAGCTGTTCAGTGTTGGCCACTCCCCTCTGCTATATATATACTCACCTCTGGCAATCAGGGATGCCATGTTAGTTTCATACTGCCTGGTTCTGGAGTTTGAGGTGGTGGTTGTTTTAGGAGGCATTTTGAGTGTTATTCAGAAGACTATTGCTCCATGATTTGTCTGTGTGCATATCCTCATCCTCTCCTATTTGGTTTTAACTTCCTTTACTTCCCGGTGTTCCACTCTGTTGTTTATGAGTGCATATTTTTATGATTGGTATTTTCATTTACCCCTGTACGTCTTCCCCTGTTAGTCTGGTTTGTTTATTTGTATACAACACAATTCCCCACTTCCCTGGTTGAGGGAGGAGACAGATAAAGGCTCATTTAGGAGCTCAGAAAGGCACATGACTCTGGCATCTTCACCATCAGAAGTAATCTGGGGAACATGGATAGTTAGTGCACCTCTAGCTTTAGGGGTAGGGAAAGAGCCACAAACCCAGGGATATTCTGCAACAGTGCCATGACAGTGTGCCTCTATAAAGTAGTAATGACCTCATTGTGCCTCTGTGACGTACTAGTGCCCACATTGTGCTTGAATCAACGTGTGGATTGCTAGACTGAATGAAAAAGCAGGAAGTCAGTGCTCTCTGCTTGGCCACATTTTTAACAATAGCACTTAGACATGAGTGTAACAACTGCAGACTTGTGAATCTTCACATTCTCCGGTGTCGGCAGCAAGCGGTCATGTAACCACAAGTATGCGATTTGCATGCTTCTAGCCACATTCCAACTAGACTGTATCTGGCGTTACCTCAATACACTTGCATTGACAGAGGCCATTTACAGTCTAGCCAGCACGTGACCGCATGTATGCAAATTGCATATTTGCGGCTACTCCTCTTTCTCTCCTGGCACTGACACGAGAGAATCCTCACAGCTCATGGTGTGTGAAATGTGATGATTCACATGTCTGCAGTCACATAGACTTCAGTAGTAGTAGCTTTAGACTGACAACCCCTTTAAACCCATTAAAAAATGTAATAAAAACGTAACGCTGAGACCATATTCACACGTTGCGTAAATTCCATGTTTTTTCTGCTGCTTTATTTCTGCCCATTTTCTGCACCACTCTACACCATAGCAATCTTTTCTAGATTATGGAGTGTTTGCCTTTTTCCCCTTATTTCATGCATTTTGGGTGCAGATTTGAAGCAGCTGTTATAATGTTCTTTTTAGTAGTACAGAAAAGCTCTGATTTTGCTCTTGAAAATGCAACGGCATTTTTTTACATACTGTTTTTTCAGGCTCCACATAGAAGCTTGTAGAGAAAAAATTGCACAAAAACAGCACAGCTCAACAGCGTTTTTACATACATCGAGGGCAGGAGTTTTCATGAAATCACATTCACCAGTTTTATAAATGACACATAATAGTAGGCACCGGCATAAATTACCGTACATGAATTGCTGTGTATGCATTTCTCTAAATACTTGAAACTGTGTACTTTAAAATGAACCTAGCAGCACAATTTTGTAATATGAGGTACCTGGATGTAATGGCGCTATAATACAGATTACATTGATACATTTGGTGAAGAAATCTGCTTTCTGGTTCTTCTTTAATCACCATTTGATGTTTTCTACTAATTAGATTTTGGTGCACAGGGGCCGGACTGTCTTCTCCTCCCGGTCTAAAAACTGACACCAAAAACAATCCATAATAATCAGTAGGATCCCACTGCTTCCGTCTACATCAATTACGCAACAGATCTGTTATGGAGATGAATTATTTGTTCCAAAAAAATAGAACGGAATTATTTGTTTCAAGTCGAAATGTGAAGCTTAACTAGACTCCAATGGGACATGGTGCAAAAGTTGGTCAGATGTATGGGCCTTTGTAGATTCCTAAATCCAATATGGACATATGTGTTGCCCCCCCCCCTTCCTCCAATATGTAGCAAGATCCCCAGTCTTGGAAACATGCCCCCCATCCCCGGCCCCCTCCTGGTATATATGTCCCCTATTCTGTTATATTCCCCCCATCCTTGTATATATGCCCCCCATTGTGGGCCCCTTCCTGGTATATACAGTATGTCCCCCATCCTGGTATATATCCTGCCATCCAGATTTCCTTCCTGATACATATGTCCCCATTCTGCAGCTGTTCTCTAATGCCTAATAAAAAAAACTCCAGCAGTGTGTGTAATGTATAAGCAGTGTGTGAATTGTATGAGCAGTGTGTGAATTGTATATTTCTAATGCATAAGCAGTGTGTTGGGGTTCAAATTCCCACTGCTGCACAGGGGGAGTCTCAAACCAGTTCCGCTGCGGTCTCCCATTCATCTCCATCCGCAGTGGAGCCTGCTCAGCTTAGACGTTGGTCCCAGTGTCTCGACCAGTCTAACAGTGTGCAGAGGATTACTGCTGCTCCTCCAGGCTCTGCTATTGTGGCCAGTACTGGTTAGCGGCGAGCAGACGTCTTTTCGACAGTCCTTGTTTTCCCCTTCTGATCATGCCCAGAGTGAGATCTCTCATTGGAGATCAGGGGTCACATGCTCAGGTACTGCAGCAGCTCCTATTGGTCCGCCAGGAAGGTCCTGTGACTACTGGTGTTCGGGAACAAGTTTCATTGGTCCTTGTTTCTGGCAGGTCCTGTAGCTGTTACTATAAAAGGGTAGCATGGCTGGGCCGCCATGCGCTAGTATCAATCTTTATATGCTATGCGCCAGTGTGGTCATGCGTGTGTGTGGTTAGGGCCCGGCTGAAATAAGCCCCTAGAATACCGACTTAATCTGTGAGGAGTTTGGTATGCTAGCTGGTCAGGGTCGGTGTCCTAGATGCCCTAGATTACCGGCATAACCGGTGAGGAGTTTGATTGCCGTATTCAGGGTCTGGCGTTCAGACGCCATAGATTGCGGGTGTCTCCCGCGAGGACATTAGCGCATGATCACGTTCTATGTTCGCTTAGCTGTTCACTGTGTACCTGGGTGCCTGACAGGACACAGAAGTTCGTCTCAGCGGCTCTGTGATGTAACAGGGTTCGCTTTCAATGCTAGACAGCGCCCTAGCGTGTTTATTTTGCGTCTCAGTTATGTTAACCCCTTAACGACCGCCGATACGCCTTTTAACGGCGGTCATTAAGGGTACTTAAACCACAGCGCCGTTAATTAACGGCGCTGTGGAAAAAGTGAATAGCGCCCCCCAGAGGCGCATTTTCTCCAGGGTCTCGGCTACTGGGGGTAGCCGACACCCCAGAGAACATGAATCGGGTCGGTTTTTACCGACACCGATGTTGCGATCGCCGTTATTAACCCTATAATGACGACCGCAACAAAAAAAAAAAAAGTTGTGCCATTTAATTTCTCTGTCCTCTGATGTCATCGGACATCAGAGGACAGAGAAAAAGGGTCCCTGGGACCCCCATGTGGCCCCCGATGTCCTGCATGTGGCCCCAGGGCCCTACGGTGTCCCCCGGGGGCCGGCACGATGAAGAAAATGGCGGGCGCATGCTCAGTGTGCCCGCCGCTATGTGCTGCTGTGTGCTGGGGGGATGGGCAAATATTCTCTGGGGTCTCGGCTACCGGGGGTAGCCGAGACCCCAGAGAACATGATCCGGGTCGGTATTCACCGATCCCGGTGTTGCGATCGCGTCTATGCAAGCATAGACGCGATCGCAAAAAAAAAAAAAAATGATTTCTCTCCCCTCTGATGTGATCGCACATCAGAGGGGAGAAAATGAGGGTCCACAGGTCCCCCGATCGCCCCCCCTATACTTACCGGTGTCCTCCGTCCTCCCGCAGGCCCCAGGATCCCGGCGTCTTCTTCCTGCAAAAAAAAATGGCGGGCGCATGCGCAGTGCGCCCACCGATCTGCTTGGCGGCAGATTCAAAATTTTTTTCATTCATTCTCCAGAAAGTGCATTTTGATCACTGTGATAAACTATCACAGTGATCAAAATAAAAAAAACAGTACATAACCCCCCCATTTATCACCCCCTTAGTTAGGGACATTTAATAAAAAATAGAAATTATATTTATTTTCATTTTTCTGTTAGGGTTATAATTAGGGTTAGGGTTATAATTAGGGTTAGGGTTAGCATTAGGGTTAGGGTTATAATTAGCGTTAGGGTTAAGCTGGGTTCATACTGCGTTATGGCAGTCCGTTAGACGGACTGCGTTACACCCGGTATAACGCGGTGTAACGCAGTCCGTTAACGCTGCCATTCACCCCCATTTGAGGGCGCATCGCGACGCATGCCGTAAAGCGGCATGCGTTTGCGACGTGCCATCATTCAGTGACGGAGCCTCGGACGCGGGCTGCAGCGTCTGGGCTCCGTCACCGCTAGCGCAGATTAATCATCTGCTGATTCCTCTGCGCTAGCGGGTATAGCATAACGCAATCGCGTTATGCTATACCGTTACCAGCCCGTCAATGCTTGTGTTGAACGGGCTGGTAAAACGCAAAATGAACCTAGCCTTAGGGTTAGAATATTAGTGGTTAGGGTTAAAATTAGGGTTAGGGTTACAATTAGAGTTAGGGTTACAATTAAGGTTAGGGTTACAATTAGGGTTGGAATTAGGGTTGGAATTTAGGTTAGGATTAGGGTTGGGATTAGGGTTAGGGGTGTGTTGGGATTAGGGTTGGAGCTAGAATTGAGGGATTTCCACTATTTAGGCACATCAGGGGGTCTCCAAACACGACGTGGCGTTCAAAAAGTCAAATGGCGCTCCCTCCCTTCCGAGCCCTGCTGTGCGCCCAAACAGTGGTTTACCCCAACATATGGGGTATCAGCGTACTCAGGACAAATTGCACACCAATTTTGGGGTTCTAATTTCTCCTGTTACCCTTGGGAAAATAAAAATTAGCTAGCTAAAAAAATCATTTTTGAGAAAAAAAATATTTTTTATTTTCACGGCTCTGCGTTTATAAATTTCTGTGAAACACTTGGGGGTTCAAAGTGCTCACCACACATCTAGATAAGTTCCTTAAGGGGTCTAGTTTCCAAAATGGGGTCACTTGTGGGGGGTTTCCACTGTTTAGACACATCAGGTGGTCTCCAAACACGACGTGGCTTTCAAAAAGTCAAATGTCGCTCCCTCCCTTCCGAGCCCTGCCGTGCGCCCAAACAGTGGTTTACCCCAACATATGGGGTATCAGCGTACTCAGGACAAATTGCACACCAATTTTGGGGTTCTAATTTCTCCTGTTACCCTTGGGAAAATAAAAAATAGCTGACTAAAAAAAACATTTTTGAGAAAAAAAATGATTTTTCATTTTCACGGCTCTGCGTTTATAAATTTCTGTGAAGCACTTGGGGGTTCAAAGTGCTCACCACACATCTAGATAAGCTCCTTGGGGGGTCTAGTTTCCAAAATGGTGTCACTTGCAGGGGGTTTCTACTGTTTAGGTACATCAAGGGCTCTGCAAACACAACATGACGCCGGCAGAACATTCCATCAAAGTCTGCATTACAAAATGGCGCTCCTTCCCTTCCAAGCACTCCCATGCGCCCAAACAGTGGTTTCACCCCACATATGGGGTATCAGCGTACTCAGGAAAAATTGCACAACAACTTTTTGGGTTCAATTTCTCCTGTTACCCTTGGGAAAATAAAAAAAATAGCGGGCTAAAGAATCATTTTTGAGGAAAAAAATGATTTTTTATTTTCACTGCTCTACGTTTATTAATTTCTGTGAAGCACTTGGGGGTTCAAAGTGCTCACCACACATCTAGATAAGTTCCTTAAGGGGTCTAGTTTCCAAAATGGTGTGATTTGTGGGGGGTTTCGACTGTTTAGGCGTATCAGGGGCTCTCCAAACGCAACATGGCGTCCAATTTTAAATCCAGCCAATTTTGGTTTGAAACAGTCAAACGGCGCTCCTTCCCTTCCAAGCCCTGCCGTGCGCCCAAACAGTGGTTTATCCCCACATATGGGGTACCAGCATGCTCAGGACAAATTGCACAAAAACTTTTGGGGTCTTGTTACCCTTGGGAAAATAAAAATTGGGGTGAACAGATCGTTTTTGTGGAAAAAATATGATTTTTTATTTTCACGGTTCTATGTTATAAACTTCTGTGAAGCACTTGGAGGTTCAAAGTGCTCACCACACATCTAGATAAGTTCCTTAGGGGGTCTAATTTCCAAAATGGGGTCACTTGTGGGGGGTTTCCACTGTTTAGACACATCAGGGCCTCTACAAACACGACATGACGTCCAGCCAATTCTGCGCTGAAAAAGTCAAACGGCGCTCCTTCCCTTCCAAGCTCTGCCTTGCACCCAAACAGTGGTTTACCCCCACATATGGGGTATCAGCATGCTCAGGACAAATTGCACAAAAACTTTTGGGGTCTTGTTACCCTTGGGAAAATAAAAATTGGTGTGAAAAGATTGTTTTTGTGGAAAAAATATGATTTTTTATTTTCACTGTTCTATGTTATAAACTTCTGTGAAGCACTTGGAGGTTCAAAGTGCTCACCACACATCTAGATAAGTTCCTTAGGGGGTCTAGTTTCCAAAATGGGGTCACTTGTGATGGGTTTCCACTGTTTAGACACATCAGGGCCTCTACAAACGCGACATGGCGTCCAGCCAATTCTGCGTTGAAAAAGTCAAATGTCGCTCCTTCCCTTGCAACCTCTGCCGTGCGCCCAAAAAGTGGTTTACCCCCACATATGGGGTATCGGCTTAATCAGGAGAAATCAGGAGAAATTGCACAATAAATTTTGTGGTTCATTTTTTCTTTTAACAGTTGTGAAAATAAAAAAAATAGGTTCCGAAGTAAAGTTTTTGCAAAAAAAGTTAAATGTTAATTTTTTCCTTCCACGTAAAGGGTTAATAAACTTCTTGAATGTGGTTTTGAGCACCTTGAGGGGTGCAGTTTTTAGAATGGTGTCACTTTTGGCTATTTTCTATCATATAGACCTCTCAAAGTGACTTCAAATGTGATGTGGTCCCTAAAATAAAAATGGTGTTGTAAAAATGAGAAATCGCTGGTCAACTTTTAACCCTTATAACTTCGTAACAAAAAAAAATTTTGGTCCCAAAATTGTGCTGATGTAAAGTAGACATGTGGAAAATGTTATTTATTAAGAAATTTGTGTGACATATCTCTCTGATTTAAGGGCATAAAAATGTAAAGTTTGAAAATTGTTAAATTTTCAAAATTTTCGCCATATTTCCGTTTTTTTCATAAATAAACACAAGTCATATCAAAGAAATTTTACCACTAACGTGAAGTACAATATGTCATGAAAAAACAATCTCAGAATCAGCTGGATTCGTTAAAGCGTTCCAGAGTTATAACCTCATAAAGTGACAGTGGTCAGAATTGTAAAAATTGGCCCGGTCATTAAGCTGCAAAATGGCTCTGTCACTAAAGGGTTAAGTGAGTTCGCACACATCATCATATAGCGCTGCGGCACTCCTTCTAGCGGCTCTGTGGATTAACAGAGTTCGCACATATTGCCATAGCGTGTTACGGCGTTTATTTTGGCGACTCTGCGGGATAACAGAGTTCGCTTCTTGCGCCATTTTACTAGCAGCAGGCTCCGCCTGCACGGTGGACCCCGGGCTACGAACGCACCTCTCTACCTCATATATTTGGTGCGTTCCGCAGACCCTAACACAGTGTTTGTATTGTATGAGCGGTGTGTGTACTGTATGAGCAATGTGTGTATTGTATTTGTCTAATATATGAGCAGTGTGTGTATTGTATGAGCAGTGTGTGTATTGTATGAGCAGTGTGTGTATTGTATATGTCTAATGTGTGAGCAGTGGGTGTATTGTATAAGCAGTGTCTGCTGTATGCGTCTAATATGTCAGTGCTGTGCATACAGCTATTAAGTGGGTAGTGTATACTGTATGTGTGTAATATATGAGCGGTGAGTATGCTCTACTGTATGTGTCTAATGTGTAAATGCTCTGTGTACAGTAAAAAATATTAGCTTGAGAGTCCTAGTGGGTTGGATACCTTTTAATGGCTAACTGAAAAGATGGTAACAAATTGCAAGCTTTCGAGACTATCAGGCTATTCAATCAGGCTATGACTAATACAACATCTGAAGAATCACATATTTATTCACAAAAATACACAGAAAAATGCAATAGGTAGGACAAGTGACATGAAGCAGAACTGTGTACAGTATACATCTAATATGTGAGCGGTGTTACCAGTCGACATTTAGTATGGGGGGTGGGCGGTGGTAGACACCTTGGCTGTTAAGGGCCCAGAAATTCCCAATTGCTCCACCACTTCACGTAATCTGATAAAACATGAAACAACATTTCTACTCTGTGCTAACAGGACTGGAATGTAGATCAGGTCTATGGCACCCATATATAATTATTTTGTGCTTTGGCAATCTGTAGTTTTGGCACAACTTATTCAATCATAACCTAAAGAGAATATACAGTAGAAATAAATATCTTATCTGTTTTATTTACTTTAACTATTCGATGTCTACCTAAATGCTATTTGTGACTTTTGGCAAATTGGCCCATAGAAAAATAAATAAATAAGGTTAGCCACCATGAACTGTAAATATCCATCAAATGTAAAGCAGCCAAAAAGTCATTCTCCCATCAGTTACTACAGGAAAGACCCTGATGAAGCATGGCGAAACTCGTGTAGGGGCACTGAGACAATGAGCCATCTCCCTCCTTCTTTGTAAGTGAGCTCCTTTGTCACATGTTACTTACTTATTAATTTCTGACAAATTAAGTATTTCTTAGTACTGCTCGCTCCCAGTGTTGTTTGTAGAGTTTAATATTCACATTCTCTACAGCTTGCAGAGAAGATATCTCCTTTTACTGAACAGAAGGAGAGAGTTGGTATTACCTTTATTTACTGGATTGTGGTTTTGTGTTGGCCACATGTGTTGTAATGAACAAGGTATATTCACATTTTGTATATTCCATGGTTTTTTTGCAGCTAAAGCAAGCCAGAGTATTAACTGGACATTTTAAAGGAAACCTGTCAGGATAAAAATGCTGTCTGTACCGCAGACACTAATTTTTAGAGCAAAATGCAGAGAGCTGATTCATATACACTGCTCAAAAACATAAAGGGAACACTTAAACAGAATATAACTCCAAGTGAATCAAACTTCTGTGAAATCAAACTGTCCACTTAGGAAGCAAACACTGATTGACAATCAATTTCACATGCTGTTGTGCAAATGGAATAGACAACAGATGGAAATTATTGGCAATTATCAAGACACACTCAATAAAGGAGTGGTTCTGCAGGTGCGGACCACAGACTACATCTCAGTACCAATGCTTTCTGGCTGATGTTTTGGTCACTTTTGAATGTTGGTTGTGCTTTCACACGCGTGGTAGCATGAGACGGACTCTACAACCCACACAAGTGGCTCAGGTAGTGCAGCTCATCCAGGATGGCACATCAATGCGAGCTGTGGCAAGAAGGTTTGATGTGTCTGTCAGCGTAGTGTCCAGAGGCTGGAAGCGCTACCAGGAGACAGGCCAGTACTCCAGGAGACATGGAGGGGGCCGTAGGAGTGCAACAACCCAGCAGCAGGACCACTACCTCCGCCTTTCTGCAAGGAGGAACAGGAGGAGCACTGCCAGAGCCCTGCAAAATGACCTCCAGCAGGCCACAGATGTGCATGTGTCTGCACAAATGGTTAGAAAGCCACTCCATGAGGATGGTCTGAGTGCCCGACATCCACAGATGGGGTTGCTCTCACAGCCCAACACCGTGCAGGACGCTTGGCATTTGCCACAGAACACCAGGATTGGCAAATTCACCACTGGCACCCTGTGCTCTTCACAGATGAAAGCAGGATCACACTGAGCGCATGTGACAGACGTGACAGAGTCTGGAGACGCCGTGGAGAGCGATCTTCTGCCTGCAACATCCTTCAGCATCACCGGTTTGGCAGTGGATCAGTAATGGTGTGGGGAGGATTTTCTTTGGAGGGCCCACAGCCCTCCATGAGCTCGCCAGAGGTAGCCTGACTGCCATTAGGTACCGAGATGAGATCCTTAGACCCCTTGTGAGACCATATGCTGGTGCGGTTGGCCCTGGGTTCCTCCTAATACAGGACAATGCCAGACCTCATGTGGCTGGAGTGTGTCAGCAGTTCCTGCAAGATGAAGGCATTGAAGCTATGGACTGGCCCGCCCGTTCCCCAGACCTGAATCCAATTGAGCACATTTGGGACATCATGTCTCGCTTCATCCACCAACGTCACGTTGCACCATAGACTGTCCAGGAGTTGGCGGATTCTTTAGTCCAGGTCTGGGAGGAGATACATCAGGAGCATCAGGAGCATGCCCAGGTGTTTTAGGGAGGTCATACAGGCAAAGGGAGGTCATACAGGCACGTGAAGGCCACACACTACTGAGCATCATTTTGACTTGTTTTAAGGTCATTACATTCCACTTTAATTTTGTGGGTGACTCCAAATCCAGGCCTCCATTGGTTAATAAATTTGATTTCCATTGATGATTTTTGTGTGATTTTGTTGTCAGCACATTTAACTTTGTACAGAACAAAGTATTCAATGAGAATATTTTATTCATTCAGATCTAGGATGTGTTATTTGAGTGTTCCCTTTATTTTTTGAGCAGTGTATATATTTGTGGAAAAAGATTCTATACCTCCAGTCAATTTATTCATTAGGTCCCTTTTCATTCAGGTCTTATGAGTCCAGTGGGTGGTCCTACATAGTGATTGACAGCTATCTCAGGAAGCACATTCCTCTAGCAAAGGCTATCATTCCCTTAGTTGACAGCCCACTGGACTCCAAAGCCCAAAATGAATAGGAATTTAATCATTAAATTGCATGTTTTTAAGTTTTTACATTAAGTTATTATGCTTTATTCCTTTGTAAAATGTATTACAATTGTTTCAACCAATAAAAGTGACATTTTCAATTATTTTATCCTAGAATATTGATTCGCTCATCTCAACTCATTTTTAAATTATATTGTTTTAATCTTTATCTATTTTTACATGTATTTGTTTTACAGCAATGATACTTATACAGAAGTGTTTTTATATATATTTGAGAGCTTTAACATTTTAGTAAGAGTATGGATATTTTTTATAATGCTATCACTGGAGTAGCTACACAATCATTAGCTTTTCTTCTAATTCTGTGTTCATATCAGATATAGAAATATACCATTTATGTTAGATAACATGAGATATTATTATATTTTAGTTTTTACCCTTTTGCTCATAACTGTTTTGGGTGTCTATAATTTTTGGTTCACTTGTCTGAAATGAAAAGGAAACCCTGATTTTTACACATTCAATTATGGTACAATTTTTATGGCGCTTATCCACTTGACTTTGCTGTTAACGGCTGTTGCCTCACACAATCGGATGGAGCTGTCTTGGAAGTAGCAGTTTTTCAGGGTAAATGTAGTATTGCATAGTGGCTGTAAGTGGTGTAACTTGAAGTTTTTTTTGCCCCAATAATAAATCTCCAATAGGGCCTCAAAGTACAGTGGGATGATCTGTTGTACAATACACTGCAATACTTTCGGTATTGCAGTGCTTTACATAGATGCTGAAGAGATCAAGTTCAATTCTACTTCGAGGACCCTCCCATATAAAAGATTATATCACCCGTTTATTCTCCAAGTGTAAATGGTTAAATGTAAAAAATAAAAAATAACACATTTGGAATTGCTGTGTATTTAATTGCCAGAACTAACAGAATATAAAAATATTTATCGCTTACAGTAAAATGCTGAAATGGCAAAAAAATAAAAATCAGTGTTAGAATTGCTATTTTTCAACTGCCACTATTTTCCCAAAAATGCAACAAAATTGAGCAAAACATTGTGTGCATCACAAAATGATATTAATAAAAGCGTTAGCTTTTACATGTAAAGCAACAAGCCCTTATTCAGGTTCATTGATGGAAGAATATAAGAATTACTGGTCTCAGAAAATCGCTGCAAATTTCCTAATTTTTTTCAACACTTAAATAAAAAAAACTATAGAAGTTTGGTATCAACGTAATCATACTGACCTGGAAACTATTGCCGTCAGGTCATTTTTACACCACAATAAATGCCATAAAAAAAAAATCCAAAAATTAATTTGGGAGTTATAGTTTTTTTTTTTTCAGCATTTCACAGCAATTTTTGGGGGAATTTTTTTCTCCTGTTTTCCTTACATTATATGAAAAAAAAGGCAACTTCTGTTAATGCATAGCTGGATTGCATTCATCAGTTTCATCCAGAACATTTTATTCACCTTTTTGCAGTCTGGACTAGAACCTTGTTGGCAATTAATTCTGTTTGGAGTAGATTCACTGGTGGTCATCACCACACATTGCATCTCTTCTGTCTCATGGATACAACTTTGCTAAGGCAGCACATTCAGTATTGCACAATTTTTCACATTTGTCATCCTAGAGACGTAGATGAATTATCCACAAACCACTTTTTTTAAAAAAAATCATCCACTTAAAATGGGGATGTATGTAATTTTGCAGGGTTGCAAAGGCAAACAAAACTAAGAATAGTGGGGAACAAACATGCAACCTCCTGACCTTAAAAAACATGCCTGTAGTTAGTTTCAACTTCAGTTTTTTCCATAACAGGTAATGCTTAGTTAACTGAAAGTCTGAAGATGATTTATACTTAAAAAGCTATTTAGACATTAAAGAAAATGAACATGCATACAAACAGACACATTCATGCACGTACGTACATACATACATACATACATACAATCAGACAGACTCTTGCATGAACAGGCACATACAGTGGGGGAAAATAAGTATTTGATACCCTGCCGATTATGCATGTTTTCCCACCTACAAAGAATGGAGAGGTCTGTAATTTTTATCTTAGGTACACTTCACCTGTGAGAGACAGAATCTTAAAAAAATATCCCGAAAATCACATTGTATGATTTTTGCATAATTGATTTTCATTTTATTGATTGAAATAAGTATTTGATACAATAGAAAAGCAGAACTTAATATTTGGTTCAGAAACCTTTCTTTTGCAATTACAGAGATCAGACATTTCCTCTAGTTCTGGATTATGTTGGCACACACTGCAGCAGGAATATTGGCCTCCTCCTCCACACAAACCTTCTCCAGATCTTTCAGGTTTCTGGGCTGTTGCTGGGCAACATTGAATTTCTGCTCCGTCCAAATATTTTCTATTGGGTTCAGGTCTGGACACTGGCTAGGCCACTCCGAGACCTTGAAATGCTTCTTACAGAGCCACTCCTTAGTTGCCCTGGTTATGTGTTTCGGGTCATTGTCATGATGGAAAACGCAGCCACGACCCATCTTCAATGCTCTTACTGAGAAAAGGAGCTTGTTGGCCAAAGTCTCATAATACATGACTCCATCAATCCTCCCTTCAATACGGTGTAGTTGTCCTGTCCCCTTTGCAGAAAAGTCACACATACTGTTAGTGCAGGAATCAAGCAGGTGCATTCACATCCACCTCTCCTGTCTGCTGTGGCTGCTTGCTGTAGACAGGAGCGACAGATGTGTGAGCACCAATTTAGCTCCTGCACTGACACTGTGTGCACTGCTCACCTGCAGAGTCAGTGTGTGCACGCACAGCTGAGATTTTATTACAGACAGCTCTGTCAATCAGCAAAGGGGGAGGAACAGAACAGTACCCTGAGACTTTTGACCATGACAAGGGTGTACCGAGCATCTACATTTGCATTAAGGATTAAAGATTACTGTATTTTCTGGATAATTAAAGCTAAGTATACTAAACAAGGATAACATTTATATATTTACATATTTTATATATTGAGCCCCCTATATGAATACCTGATTAGTTTCTCCCCTTAAGGACAGGGTGGTTTTTTATTTTTCCCCTTTATTTACTCCTCCCATACCCTTTTAATTTTTCTGTGAACATAGTTTGTAGTTTTAAAATGCACCAACATTTTTACCATACAATGTACTTGAAAACAGCTTCCAGGAATCTCATAGGAGATTTTTCTGACTATGTATGAGCCTGATCATTCTCGCCTTGCAAACTCCTCTTGTACTGCCTTGAATTTATTTTTAAAAATATTTTGCATTGTGTGTCAATGTTTTATTATTTATGTTTCTATATATTAGATATATTACAATACTGGAGTATTGCAGTATATTGCACAAGCGAAGAAATAATCAAAGGCTCAATCAAGTCCCCTAGGGGTACTAAAAAACGTAAAAGTTAATGAAAACAAAGTTTCAAATAGATGAATAAGTGTATATAATATATATTATATATATAATATATATATATATATATATATGAAGATGTGACAAAATACAGTGGTTAATTATTTTGGACTAATAAACCACTGTTATTTGCTATATCTCTTTAGTTTGCTGCTTCAAGTTGCTGCTTTATGTATGGATGGTTTGGTTTTGCCAGTGAGGCTTTGTACCCACATGCTCTCTGGTGCTGTTCCTGCTTTTTTCTTTTATTATACGTATACATGTGTTCATATTGTAGCAATGCCAGGTAGGCTAGGGTTAAAGCTCTGAAGGCTTTGATTAGTACACCTGGTTAACTTTGCATATAAACAGCCTACGTGTTCATCTAAGTCCGTCTGTTGGGAGGCTGAGCAGACTGGATGTGTCTTGAAGTTGAAAAGAGAAACAAGCCAGAATTTCTTTGAGAAGAGTCTGTACAGGCCGTGTGCAGAGAACCGTAAGTATAAGTGGTTGCTCTGGACGATTGCAGTTTTTCGTGACTGAGCTGAGGCTAGCACAGCGGTATCTGAAGTACTGAGGGTCTATACTGTTTAGTTACCTCCTGATTTTGTTGTTTTGGTGCTGTGCAACCTGCAGAAAGCAATAAACACTACATGTTTGGTCCAAAGCTGTATTGCCTGTGTGAGCGCTGCCTAAAAGAAAGCGAGTCCCTACAATATAAATATATATATATAAAAATAATCTTGAACTAATGAGTTAGCCTACTGCTTTAAAGAAAAAATAAAATAAAATAACTGAGATGCCTACATATTGCATCCCCAAAAATGGAAGATCTAAAGAAAACTCTTTGGTGTCGTCGTCATCGTTCTGACCTGAATAATCATGTCACAAGTCATTTTTATCACATCTTGAACATCATTCATTTTATCTTAGGAAAAATGGAAACAAATTCCAACTTGTCCTGCAAAAAAACTTTAGACATACAAATAAAAAAATGTTAACTCTTGGAAGAAGTGAAAAAAAGAAAAAGAGCAAAAATTGGCTCTGATAGGGAAGGGATTAAAGAATAGCGGCAAATAACATTGACTAACAAACATTTTTTTCCCTCCAGGCAGCAATTACTCAGGGGCAGACACAGCACCAGTGCATCTGGTGCACCAGCACCAGGCTTGGTTGTGGAGAGGGGCCCACCGACACCCACAACTATTTCAGCTAAATGTACATCTTTAGACGCATATTCAGCTGAAATGTATTGCGACTCAAGAGACCCGCTGGCTCACTGCATTGAAATACGCGCCAGAGGCCAATCAGAGGCATACCCGTGATGGGGCTCCTGGCAGTGACAACGAACTTAGCTGGCCTCTTTTGCTCTGTCTGTCGAAGAGGACACCGCGTGGCATGGGAGCGGGGGAAAGGTGAGCAGTATCGGGTTTTTTGTAATGTATTTGAGAATACAACAAGGAACATTATCCCAGGAAGGGAACCAGGATGGGAAACATTATACTAGGAAGGGACCAAGATGGGGGACATTATGCCAAGAAGGAGGCCAGATTGTGAAACATTATCCCAGGAATGGACCCAGTATGGGGGGACATTATTACTGGAAGGGGCATCCCTTACTACGTACCATCCTCTCTAGTTATGTAAGGGACGGTCTCTTATTATGTAGCGTTCTCTGTTGATATGTACAGTGCTGTCCCATTACACAGTACCATGTCTTGTTAAATATAACACCATACCTTACATGGCATATTCTCATTTTTTTTGTTAATCATAGCACAGTTCCCTCCCTTTATTACATAGTCCTCTCTTGTAAGATTTAAAATGACTGCTGATGGAGCAGCATCTGACCAGAAGACCAGTTCATCAGCTCCTCCATTAGAAAAGAAGATTTCCCATGCTCCATCAGCCATCATTGCATTATATATCTAACAAGAGAGGACGGTATGTAATAAAGAACAGGGAGCTATAAATAACAAAAATAATGAGAATCCGATATAAAAGAAATGTGCTGTACATAACAAGAGAGGGCACTCTACATAACAAAAATAGCAAGAGAATCCGATATGTAAGAAATGTCGCTGTACATAACAAGAGAGGGCACTATAAATAACAAAAATAATAAAATAATCCGATATGTAAGGGATGGTGCTGTACATAACAAGAGAGGGCACTATAAATAAGACAAATAACGAGAATCCAATATGTAAGTTATGGTTCTGTAATAACAAGAGAGGGCACTTAAATAACAAAAAAAACAAGAAAATCCGATATGTAAGGGATGGTGCTGTACATAACAAGAGAGGGCACTATAAATAAGACAAATAACTAGAATCCAATATGTAAGTTATGGTGCTGTACATAACAAGAGAGGGCACTATAAATAAGACAAATAACTAGAATCCATATGTAAGTTATGGTGCTGTACATAACAAGAGAGGGCACTATAAATAACAAAAATAATAAGAAAATCCGATATGTAAGGGATGGTACTGTGTATAAAAGGAGAAGGCACTATGTAATAAGGGCCGCAATATACATGAGAGGAGACTGTGTAATATACATATATATCTGTTGCTTCATTACCATGAAACACGTTTCTTGCACCGGAGCCCCAATCAGTAACGCTTTTATACCTACAGCAGTACATTTTAGGGAACGATACATTACATATATAAAAGTATTGTGATTTTTATTTTAGCTCCTAAAATACGTTTTATTGTCTTATTTTCTATTTAAAAAAGGAAGATTACTTTAAAACCTACGGATTCATCAAGGTTCATGTGACACCGCAGTCCTGTGGACAGAATACTCATAGTTTACTTGTATTTGCCAAGAAAGAAAAGCATTTTAATGACATAGGAGGAAGCTCTGCTCTGCTGAGCGTAGCACGGGTCTAATAATAAGGGTATCTGAGTTTAGAACCAGTTCAGTGACTCTGCATCACCTTGGACGAGTTGTTTTATCGCTTGTGTATCAGTGAATGGTTTAGACTTTGTACTGCTGGAGTGAGTGAACAGCGCCTACAGGAATGTCTGCAAAAAACACAGCAAAATATACCATCGCTACACAGCAAGTCAGGAATCCATGTGTCTGTAATGTTATGAATGTGTGTGTTATCTCTGCAAACTGATAAATGTCACATGTTTATGAGTATGTGCACAACCTTTCTGTAATGGCACCAGTGCAGTCTATGGAGACGACTTGTGACAGTATTGGATATATTGCACAACTTCATTCTTTATTGCATAGCCATAATGAGAAATATGGCAGTGGATCTATCCCACAGAAGTTCTAATGCTGTTGGTTGAGCTTGCTCACCTAATGACCCTGTCTAATAATACATCTGACACCTGGGTTGCGGCAAAGCTCAACTATCTATGCTGTAGATCCCACTATTACCAGCTGCAGTTGAACCTAATGATCCTAACTCACGAAGTACAGATGAACCTATGACTCTGCATCCGCCAGACACTTTCACTGCATCCCCATTGCCCTAACAGCTGTGTTGTAGCACAGCTCAGCTATTCCATTCGGGGAGGGCATGATCATTCCTTGATGATACCCCATGATCCACTATTGAAATGCGGAGTTTGTAAATAGTAATGATTATTGTTCAAATAGTGAATCAATCACTAGCTACACTAAAAACTATGAATGATCAGCGCATCCATAGAAATAAAAATTGCCCATGTTGAGATCTGTCTATCCTTATCAGGGAGCACATAGAAGAGCAGGGGGAGAGGCCTGAAGCACTGAGGAGAAGCAGGGCATTGCTGGGAAATGGAGTTTTAGCAGATAAGAATAGAATCACTCATCCAGCTCTGTGAAACTGGATATATATAGGTGGCATAAGAAGATGGAAAAAAAAGACAAATATTGAGATTGTACTGAATATGACCAATATTTATGAATATGTGCTTTTTAAAATAAAATTACCATTGTGTGACAAATCCTTTTAAGCTTTTGGACCCAATGCAAAATCTGTAATAGCCCACTCCACACCTACCATGTGTCATGTTTAAAGGGGTTGTGTGGGACTAATAAATTAGGTAATAAATTTCAGATCGGTGAAGGTCTGACATCCTGCACTCCCACCGATCAGCCGTTATCTGCTCAGATAGTGGACGGATGGAAACAGTGTCCAACAGTGTCCAATGCTGGAACAGCACAGCTCCATAATGTGGCAGCTCCTGAGTATTGTACCTTATCTACCATTGCCATCAGAGAAACCAAAAAGAACAACCCAAATTTATGGCCTAAGAAGAAAGCTACAGAAACTGATAATTATTTAAATAAAATTTCCTTTACTATATGTATTTCTGAGGGAGTGCAGGGCGCAACTGATGTGCATTAAAGGGGCTTGGATTGTAATGAGGACGGGGGCAGGGATTTCTTCCAGGCACCGCACCGCACGCCCCGAAGTCTGGAAGAAATCATTAGCATAAAGACAGAATATAACATTTCTCAGCAACAAGACCATTAATATGAGGCATACAGGTAGGACTAGTGTAACATTTCTATCACCTGTATGCCCATATTAATAGGTCATATACGTCCTAGGATGTTCTAACACCTGTATGCTCATATTAATAGGTCATATACGTCCCAGGTGGTGACAGATTCCCTTTAAATGGTAACAGTTCATAAAGAGGGGCACTCCTCAATGAGATTGGAGCTTTTCTCAGGCAGCTTGTGAGCCAAAGTCAAAGTGGCTTGGACTGCGCTTTACCAGAAATTAAAGTAAATCTGTCAGGCTGTGCTAGGTCACCTCCCTCCCAAGAAGCACCACCAACTTGGGTGTTGCGACTTTTATGACTTAGTTTTCTGGTGTAAACTGAAGATTTGTCCTCAACATCCGTGGTCATCAATTGATGGACAATGTGTTTTATACAGACAGTGCGCTGTTTCTCTAAAATGGCCCCAATAATGTAATGAAAACTTGAAGACAAAATAGAAATCTATATCTCTTGTCAAATGCCGAATGCTACATTTCAGCCTGGTGAATTTAAGTGGGCTCTCGGTGATCAAGCCAAAATGGGCAAATAAAGAAAAAATAAAAAAGAACAAAAACATAAGAAAAAACACTACTCATCTGTGACTCCATCTCTGCCACCTTGGACTGCAGTGATGATGTCCCACCACCTGATCTCTGATACTAATGACCAGGCTCGGACTGGCCCGCACGAGTAAAGGAGAATCCTCCGGTGGGCCTCTGTGCAGGAGGAGGCCACCAACCTCTTATATGAGCAGTACTTGGCACAATATACAGGTACTTGAATCACTATATACAAAGGCAGCATCTTTTTATTCAACAATCAACCCATTTTATTGCTACAGAAATTTGTGAATGAGGGTAAAGTCATATTGGCATGTAGCTGAAAAGTGGGGCCCTGAAGTTGGTTACTGGTGGGCCCCTGGTACCACAATCAAACATTGATAATGACTCTATTTTTCCATCAAAGACCCCAAGCCCAGCTGTTGAGTGACTATGTGTCTTAATACATTGGGGCACTACCTAGTAGCACCCTATTAACATTAGTTCCGCTTGTTAGTTACTATAGGAGACAATGACCCGCACTGAGGACACAGCTCCATTTCATGGTTGTAATCTGAAGAGGTCAACTAAGGCTAGCAGGAAGCCATAGACTCAGAGTTTGCATTATGAGCCTTCCCGATACAGTATAATACGGCTATAAAACTTCCATTTAAATGACGCGGAGGAAGAGTGGGGTGTCTAACACACTGCTAAGTAGAAGATAGATCAGATTCCTATTATTGTTGTGATCTGGCAACTTAGAAAAACAATGTTTAAAAGTTTCAGAGCTGTGAAAAAGAACATTTATTTTTGGAAATAGATTTTAAGTTGTTTCTCAGGAAATACATTTTATGTTCTGTGACAGCTGGCAAAATACAACTATAACAATTAACCATTATCTTTGGGTACGTCTTGTGTTTGGCAATCTTCCCTTATTGTTGGTGAAAAATGTGTTATGACCCCTGCCTACTATAATAGTCAGGTCACAGATATGACTCAGATTTGTCTACCTGTCTCGAGGCAACGTGTATAGTGTGGCTTCAAATAATGGGCTCGATAGTAAAAGTATACAGTCATGGCCAAAAGTTTTGAGAATGACACAAATATTAATTTTACAAAGTCTACAGCTTCACTTTTTCTAATGGCAATTTGCATATACTCCAGAATGTTATAAAGAGTGATCAGCTTAACAGCAATTACTTGCAAAGTCAATATTTGGGCTAGAAAATGAACTTTATCCCCCAAAACACATTTCAACATCATTGCAGCCCTGCCTTAAAAGGACCAGCTAACCTCTTTTCAGTGATTGCTCCATTAACACAGGTGTGGTGTTGATGAGGACATGGCTGGAGATCAATCTGTCATGATAAGTAAGAATGACACCACTGGTCACTTTAAAAGGAGGCTGGTGCTTGGCATCATTGTTTCTCTTCTGTTAACCATGGTTATCTCTAAAGAAACACGTGCAGTCATCATTGCAATGCACAAAAATGGCCTAACAGGGAAGAGTATCGCAGCTAGAAAGATTGCACCTCAGTCAACAATCTATCACATTATCAAGAACTTCAAGGAGAGAGGTTCCAATGTTGCCAAAAAGGCTCCAGGGCGCCCAAGAAAGACCAGCAAGCGCCAGGACCGTCTCTTAAAAGTGTTTCAGCTGCGGGATCGGGCTACCAGCAGTGCAGAGCTTGCTCAGAAATGGCAGCAGGCAGGTGTGAGTGCATCTGCATGCACTGTGAGGCGGAGACTCTTGGAGCAAGGCCTGGTCTCAAGGAGGGCAGCAAAGAAGCCACTTCTCTCCAGAAAAGACATCATGGACAGACTGATATTCTGCAAAAGGTACAGGCAGTGGACTGCTGAGGACTGGGGTAAAGTTATTTTCTCTGATGAATCCCCTTTTCGATTGTTTGGGACATCAGGAAAACGCCTCATTCGGAGAGGACAAGTGAGCGCTACCACCAGTCTTGTCTCATGCCAACTGTTAAGCATCCTGAAACATTCATGTGTGGGGTTGCTTCTCAGCCAAGGGAATCGGCTCTCTCACAGTCTTGCCTAAAAACACAGCCATGAATAAAGAATGGTACCAGAATGTCCTCCAAGAGCAACTTCTCCCAACCCTCCAAGAGCAGTTTGGCGATCAACAATGCCTTTTCCAGCATGATGGAGCACCTTGCCATAAAGCAAAGGTGATAACTAAATGGCTCAGGGAACAAAACATAGATATTTTGGGTCCATGGCCTGGAAACTCCCCAGATCTTAATCCCATTGAAACTTGTGGTCAATCATCAAGAGACGGGTGGACAAACAAAAACCTAAAATTCTGACAAAATGAAAGCATTGATTGTGCAAGAATGGACTGCTATCAGTCAGGATTTGGTCCAGAAGTTGATTGAGAGCATGCCAGGGAGAATTGCAGAGGTCCTGAAGAAGAAGGGTCAACACTGCAAATATTGACTTGCTGCATTAACTCATTCTAACTGTCAATATAAGCTTTTGTTACTCATATGTTTGCAATTATATTTCTGTCTGTGATAAAAACATCTGTCAAACACACATAAAAACCAGTTGTCAGCAGATCATGTGAAAATATAATATTTGTGTCATTCTCAAAACTTTTGGCCATGACTGTACAATGAAAATTATACAATTAAAATTGCTTAGCAATTTTTAAGTGGTCTAAAGGGCAAAATTTTTCCTTGTGAAGAGCTCCAAGCTGGCAGAATGAGACTTATAGGACCATTCAATGGAAGCGTTACGAGACCCTACTGGACTGAGTAATGGGGAGCTCATATTGGGCTTTTCTAGAAGATCCCCTCTCTTCTTTGTAGACCACTGTTCATTTGTTTTTTTTTTAACTCATTTTATTAAAGATTTTCACAAACTTTAACAGAAAAAGACAAAGTAACATGTATTCATAAATAATAAGGAATTCACAAAGATCTCACATATATCTTATCTGGAAATGAATACCAACCCTGAATATCAACAAAATGAACTTGATATTCCTCATAGATTTACAACATCAGATTTGAAGGTAGTGACAAAAGACAAAGACACCAAGGGGAAGTGTGGAGATAGGGAAGGGAGAAAAACATAAGGCAGATACAAAAAGTATACAATTTTGTTGCACCCAGTTTTCAAAATTTTCTATGCCCATCACATACCCAGCTGCAATACTCCTGTCGAGATGGAGGAGAAGTCTTCATCCAGCAACAAGCTATCAAACATCTAGCAGCAGTCAATGGGTGAAGAAGCAGCTTAGAGTAGTTCTTGCCTATCCTCCATGGGGTCACATTGAGGAGGAAGACATAGGGGTCTACTGTAATATCTGTGAATAAAACCTCCTGGATCAGGGATCTGACTATTTCCTAAAAGTAGACTATGTTCTCACAAGTACAGGAGACATGTGGTAAAGTTCCAATTGAGGAGACAGATCCAACATAGATTAGAGATTTGGAGATTCGTTTTATTAAGCAGATCTGGAGTGTGACATCAAAACATAACAATCTTGTATTGACTTTTTTTCTACATAGTACAAATTGAGGTCTTCGCTGCCTAAGACCAGATTATCTGCCAAGTCTAGGGGGTTTATTTGTTTTTGATGTGGTCTAAGTGGGAAAGTTTCTCCTTGTGGAGAGTGCCAAGCTGGCGGAATCAGAATTATAAGCCATGCAATGCTTCTCTGGGAATTTAAACATGCAGATAGCCACTTCAGAGGAGAACTCTAGTCCCACCTATTGGAAGTATACTCCTTACATTGACTCCTTAATGAGCCTTGCCACATGACTTAGGATAAGAAGTCAAACCAGACTCTCCATTTGCATGGCCTTTGAGTCTACTCATGTTGACTTAGCACTCTCCACAATGAGAAACGTTTCCTCTTAGACCCATGTCAGAGGCCTCTCACCCAGCCAAATCAGATCTCCTGATTTGCACTGATGAGCAGAAAACACCCAGAAACATGTGTCTGCAAATGGAGAGTCTGATTTGGCTTCTTATCTTAAGTCGTGTGGCAAGGCTCATTAAGGAGTCACTATGACTTTTAGGATTTTACATCCTATAAGTAGCACTAGAGTTCAAGTCTTCTTTATCTCTGACTCAGATCTTTGCATATTTAACAATTTTTAAGGATAACCTTCCTTACACTTGTCATGTAACTAGCTAAAAAGGAGCGGTTTCCTGGCCTAGAATCAATCTGCAAAGGCATACATACCATAAAAACAGGGCATATTGCTGATTGGAGGGAGGAGGTCAAGCCATGGTTAGTCCTGTTCACCTTTGCTACTGGGTGGGAAGAGGGGAGCCTTGGCCCAATGGTTAAACAATGAAAGTGCTATGGGACCCTACTGGACTGAGTAATGTGTAGCTCACGGTGGCTTTTACAATAGACCCCTTCTCGTCTATGTACACCACTCTTTATTTGTTAGCTAAGACAGGGTAAGTCCGGGTAAGTAATATTACAAAATGAAATAATGCATCATATGACTTTACTAAGCTTGAAATTACATCATGATTGAAGATATTTATTGCTAGACCATTGGCCTATTAAGAATACATTAAAAAGCATCAAAAACATTTTTATTTGTTTTCTATTTTAAATTAGCATTAAAGCAGTTGTTTAGATGCCTGACATTTATGTATGCTTAGTATGTAAATTAAAAAAGGTTATAGAACTTTAGAAATAAAAAGTTAAAAACCAAAGAAAACGTTGGAAAACAAGCAGAGAGACCATACTCCCATCATCTTTTCCCCACAAATATAATGTTCATGCGAATACGATGCTAATGCTCCGGTGGTCTGCCTAGTCCTTCTTTGCAGATGGCAAATCAGTGGCCACAAGGGTCGTCCACAAAACTACTGGCGCTACCTCTATGCAATAGAATCCGTGATGTCAGAGGTACGGCACCTGACTCCTGAGGCCACTGATTAACTGATGGCGGATGCTTGTAAATAAAGGCATGGAGAATTGATTCTCAAACTGCGGCAAAAGAAGCGGTGAATATTGTTTTGTTTTATGTTTTCCAACATTTGTCATTGTTTGTATTCTTTTTAAAGGGAATCAGTCAGGTCTTTTTTTGTGTAGTATTAGTGTGAACACGTCACTCCTTGTATTCTCTTGATGGTGCCTCGATAAGGGGTGCCACTCCCATATTAACATATCATAAAAATGAACCTGGCACTCATGATAGTGACAAAGAAAAATATTTTATTTCAGAAAAGCAATCCACAACATGTGTGACGTTCTTCAGACTATGGAAAAAATAAAAATAATAAAACAGAATAAATGAGTTTATCTCTCTGAGTCAGTGTATTATTTCATACATGAGAAAATAAAATAAAAAAATACAATACAGAACATAGGAAGAAGCTAGTTATACATATCTATAAGAATACGCTAGTTAAATATATCTATAAGAATGTATCTCTGTAAATATGATGCACTAAACGGCGTTTACTACATGGCGGTGTTACTGTTTAAAGAGGCATAATGGTGGATACTGTGGAATGAAATATACACAAATTGCTGCTATGTATCAAACGCTATACATAGGAGTGCACTGTCCTCCATATGGAGTTGTAATGTGCAGGGCAAAAAGTGAAAAGTGAAGTCTTACCATATCCATAAAGTTTTCTAGGTAGGAAGCGCTATATAGGAATTGACTGTCTGCTGGAACGCAGGTGAAGCGCACACAGAGTGTCTGGACCGGAAATAGGTCATCATTAGTGTCCTCAGGGCAGTGCAACAGGGTGAGACGCACAGTGAGCCGCAAGCTAGCCGTGCTCTGTGATAAGACTTCAAAATAGCGCTGGAGCGATGTGCAGGAAAATATCAGTGACAGGCAGATTTATTGGTTCGCCTAAAAAATGAGAAAAACCACAATTAAGAAGATATATGGGACATAATGAACATTTTTGAACATATAGCACTTTAGATCGCATTTTCAATGTAAATAATGTCCATGACACGGTACATTTTTGAAAAGTATATAATATAGAATATATACAGAACAATCAGAACTAAAATAAGAATCGGAAACAAAACCATAGGTATGCAGAAAGAGGTGGAACACGCTAATGGTATTAAATAATAAATCAAAGGGTTCATCTTCCCCTTAATGTAAAATTGGCAAGTGATACTAATATAAACCGATCATATCGTACTCCCTGTTTAGGCCCCTGGGCTCCAGGGTCTGTAACAGATGTATCCAAAAAGCTTCTCTATGGCGTAATTTTTGCACAAGGTTTCCACCTCTTCTGTTTAATTGTACATGTTCCAAAACCAAAAATCGCAATTGCGCTATCGTATGTCCTACTGTGTTGAAATGATAGGGGACTGGTAAATGATTTTTCTTACACCGTATGTCCGATTTGTGATGGGATATTCTGTCCTTTATGGCTTGTGTGGTCTCACCCACATACATTTTGCCACATGGGCATTTAATGGCATAAATGACTGATGTTGAGTTACAGGTAAAATAACCTTTAATCTGGATATTGGTGCCCGTGCAGGGATGTGAGAAATTAGGACCCTTAAAGACGTTTGAACACTGCGCGCAATGTAGACAAGGAAATGTGCCTTTCTTTTGGGTACGGAGAAAAGTCTGTCTGGGTATAGTTTGAGTCGATCCGATGTCGGCCCTAACGAGTTTATTTTTAAGATTAGTGGGTCTTCTAAAACAAGGCAAAAATGGAACCTGAAATTCAGGAATATCAGGGAAGCTGTTACTGAGAATATGCCGATGTTTCCGTATTTTATGATGAAGACCATACATGAACGGATGGTATGTATGGACAAATGGAATCCGGTTGCCTGTGGGTAACCTGGAAACGGTTCGTGGTATACGGGAATTGCGTAGTAGTGATCTGGGATAGCCTCTGTCTATGAACTTATTCTCCATCTCTTCCAAGCGTTGGGTTCGTGTGGAACTATCACTAACAATTCTACGCACTCGGTCGAACTGTGAGATAGGGACCGACCTTTTCACTGCCCTAGGATGGCAGCTTCGATACATTAAGAGATTGTTACGATCTGTTGTTTTGACAAACAGATCTAAAGAAAGCTCCAGCGCTATTTTGAAGTCTTATCACAGAGCACGGCTAGCTTGCAGTTCACTGTGCGTCTCACCCTGTAGCACTGCCCTGAGGACACTAATGATGACCTATTTCTGGTCCAGACACTCTGTATGCGCTTCACCTGCGTTCCAGCAGACAGTCTCATGAATTCTATGTCACTTCCGGTCACATGGTAACGCCAGGAGCTTATAGCCCACATGTGCACAGTCCATTTTGAGCGCCTTACCTCACAGCAGAACTACCTTACTGCAATTCCTATATAGCGCTTCTGTGTAGCCCTGGTGTTAGGCACACGCAGTACCCTGGAGAGTGTGTGGCGAGACAGCAGTTTAATGCTAAATATCCATTCACTCAACATATACTAGACACACCCTTAGGGTAGTGGAGTTTACTCTTGAGGAGTGGTCATGATGTATGTGTTAGAGTGATTTAGAGAGTTTTAGTTCCTGACTTCAGAGAGAGAAGACGTCTGGAGGGAGGAAGGAGTCCAGATTGCTCTATCATCAGTTCGGAAAGTGGAGTCTAGTATAGGTGTTTTAATTCACCTTAGCCTAGTCAGAGCTGTACCTCATCAGCATACACTGGAAGGAAAGAAGAAGTTTAGTGCAGAAAGTCTTCAGCATCCTGTCTAAAGGACGGTATAAGGTTCAGAGACGTGCTCCTGCCTATTGATAACTGAGCATCTGTAACTAACTTTGAAGTGAAGGAAAAGAAAGAAGTGACTGCTCGACCCTTGGCTAGTTTGAGTGCTTATGTTACCAGCGTGGACAAGGCGAAAGGCACAGTGGTTTTATTGGAATAGTGCTTACGGATTGAAGAAGTCCTGCACATTGCAACCGGTCACTGGGGACCGAAGGATCACTATTGTTTCAAGCATAGTGATAAGAAAACCAGGAATTTACCGGACCTTAGGTCGCGGCAAACAAGCCCCATATAGTCAGTACGTAACTGGGGTCAGGGGGAGTGAAGACTTTGAGTCAGTGCACGATAAGATAAGAATTCAGCTCCCTCGCAGGAAGGCTCCTAACACAAAGCTGACTGGGCGGTACAGCTATAGATTAGCTGGAGTTATTGAGGGAACTACGCTTCAGGCTGGTTGTACTCGTTGTATTGGAAGTAAAGGAGGCCCCTAACTTGTCCAGCTGCTGTCTCAAGATACACTCTCCTTGGATCAGCCTCCCTGGGACCTGCCTGAACATCTTACAAGTAAAGATATGGAAAGACGCTGACTGTGTGAGACTGTGTTCTTTATCTGCACCCGACTTCACAAATCCCATAGACTTTGAGGGACCAGTCCCACCTGTAGGGACCGACATCTAGCTGCCTCACATCCCCTCAGAGATCTACAGCAGCGCTGTACAAATTACCAGAATACTACAGGTGGCGTCACGAACTGTACATAATCAATCCCCTGTAAATATATCCCAACATACGCCAGACACCCGGGCCACAGACGAGCCACAGCTACCTGTGACAAATCCCATAGACTTCCATGGGCTCGGCTCTGAGTACCCCATTGCCCTGTAATCCACAATTGTGGTGGCGGTCGACACACTTCCTACCTAGAAAACTTTATGGATATGGTAAGACTTCACTTTTCACTTTTTGCCCTGCACATTACAACTCCATATGGAGGACAGTGCACTCCTATGTATAGCGTTTGATACATAGCAGTAATTTGTGTATATTTCATTCCACAGTATCCACCATTATGCCTCTTTAAACATTCTCCTTTGCAATCTGGTAAGGCTGACATTTCTTTACCTTGCACCATTCAGAGACTTGTCTAGCACTTTGCATTCACTATGCACTTATAACTATTGGCTTTATATCTCTATATACATTAAGTGTCAGATTCCCTGAGTGACCTGAATGATTCCACAGTATCCTTGCCTAAATATGAGCCTGTAATACTGTTTATCATAAGCCTGCATGATTACGTATATACTATTGCCTGTATAAAATATAATACCGCCATATAGTAAACACCTGTACCAAATGTAACACCGCCATGTAGTAAACGCCGTTTAGTGCATCATATTTACAGAGATACATTCTTATAGATATATTTAACTAGCGTATTCTTATAGATATGTATAACTAGCTTCTTCCTATGTTCTGTATTGTATTTTTTTATTTTATTTTCTCATGTATGAAATAATACACTGACTCAGAGAGATAAACTCATTTATTCTGTTTTATTATTTTTATTTTTTCCATAGTCTGAAGAAGGTCTTGTATTTTGACCGAAACGTCACACATGTTGTGGATTGCTTTTCTGAAATAAAATATATATATTTTTTTTGTGTAGTATCCTAATAGTATCCTGAAATAGGGATTGGGCGACCCTTTCAGGATATGTATCTTGTATTTCTCTTCGGGGCCCGTGGTGTTTCTGTAAACCCCACATAAATTTATTGTCTCCTGCCGGCAAGTCAAGCATATGTAAATTACAAATGAATATTCACTCCCTCCCTGCCTATAATCCCACCCACCCCTTTGCAGTGGCATCACTGATTCTATCAGAGTGCCATATGCCCAAGTCTTGCATCGCAACCCATGGACTGGCAGTCTGCTCTCCTGACAGCTGCATAGAAATACATCATGCTATCACACTCCGGTGAGGAGACCAGATGGCCAGTCCGAGCATCGCGATGCGATCCTCGTGTGAGTAACACAGCTGTCTGACTACATCCATTCAGTGATGCCGGGCGGGAGGGGTGGGCGGTATTATGGGCTGTGGAAGGGGTTAATATTCATTTGGAATTTACATAAGCTTGACTATTCATCCCTTGACATGTCCATAATCCCGCCTACCACTCCCAGCTGGCTTCACTTATTCAGTCAGACTGCTGCATTTCTCACCCGAGGATCGCATCGTAATGCTCGGACTGGCAGTCTGCTCTCCTGATCTATGCAGATGTCATGCACAAGTGAGGAGATGGCCAGTCCAAGCATTGTGATACGATCTTTGGGTGAGTAACAATAGTCTGACTGAATTAGTGATGCCAGAACGCCTCCTTCAGAACCACTGAGCTCACTGATTGGCTGTCGACACGACGTCAGAGTCGCAGCCAATGCCAGACAAAAGAGCAGCATCGGAGACTTGGACCTGTGGAAAGTGAGTACAGCACGGTTTGTTATTTTTAACAAAATGGACCTGGAGCTGAAAGTTATCTGAAAGATAGCATCCCCTTGAAGTAAGCAATGAATGTATGAATAAGTCTCTGTATTATGTATCGGTACAATTAGCTTCATGTATCAGCCACTGATGCAAAGTAATTATTTGAAGTTCAGCCCTGTTCTAATCATTTCATGTTTTTTTCACGGAATTATAATAATTTTTAGGCGAGAAGGTGGAATGTGCAGAATGTACAGCATGTGTCTGAACTCAAACAACTTTATTCTATTTTTAGTGTTGAGAAATTTATATTACAAATGGTAAAAACATTTATTCGCAATAAATCAGTCTATGAAATCATTAACACTGATTGATTCTCCTCTAATCTTTGGCAGTTAATGTACATCTTTTTTTTTTCTCAGCACATTTTTGTGACCTGTTGACTATTTGCAGCACATCTGTTAATGGTCTGTGATCGCGCCCCAATATCTTAGCAATTGCAAGAGTACGGCATCCTTCTGTAAGACTTGTAACAATTTTTGACTTTTCAAGGTTAGTTAAATCTGTTATTTGGCCCGTTTTGCCAAGGAAAACAAGTTTCCTAATAATTCTGCTCACCCTGATCAAGGACTTATGCAGACGACCGTATTAGAGTTACAGAATCATAGGATGTTAGAGTTGGAAGGGACCTCCTGGGTCATCTGGTCCAACCCCCTGCTCAATGCAGGATTCACTAAACCATCTCAGACAGATGTCTGTCCAGCCTGTTTGAAGGCTTCCATTGAAGGAGAACTCACCACTTCTCGTGGCAGCCTGTTCCACTCATTGATCACCCTCACTGTCAAAACGTTTTTTTCTAATATCTAATCTGTATCTTCTCCCTTTCATTCCACTGCTTCTCATGTTTCCATGTGCAAATGAAAATATGGATGATCCCTCTACACTGTGACATCTCTTCAGATATTTATAGACAGCTATTAAGTCTCCTCTTAGCCTTTTTTTGCAAGCTAAACATTCACAGATCCTTTAACCATCCTGGTAGCTCTTCTCTGAACTTGCTCCAGTTTTTCAATGTCTTTTTTAAAATGTGGTGCCCAGAACTGGACACAGTATTCCAGCTGAGGCCTGACCAAGGAGGAGTAAAGGGGGATAATTATTTGACGTGATCTAGCCTCTATGCTTCTCAATACATCCTAGAACTGTGTTTGCCTTTTTTGCTGCTGCATCACACTGTTACTCATGTGCAGTCTGTGATCTATTAGTATACCCAAGTCTTTTTCACACGTGCTGTTGCTTAGTTCTATTCCTCCCATTCTATAGATGTAATTTTTGTTTCTCTTGCCCAGGTGTAGAATCTTGCATTTCCCCTGTTATGTGCCCTACCTAACAAACAGCCAATCCCTGAGCGGGGATTTGAACATATTTTTCGAGAACACCAAAGTCACTCGGTTAGCACCGAGTTATAACAATCATAAGATAAAAATTAATAAATGAGCATTAAGATCATATTGAGAAAAGGGATAGCCAACAAATGAGGTGTATCATACTCTAGTGCACGAAATATAAATACTTCCCTGGATATGTTCCCTTAATTTATGTCCAGTACTCATCCGTTAGAACGGATCCAACCGTAATCCGATCCAAATTGCGTAGACACAACTTTTTTTATCCAACTAAAAACACTTATTGCAGCTGTTGTTTTAACATTGAAGTCGATGGATCAGTTTCAAACTGGTCTTAAATAGATGATTAATGGACAGGTGAACTGGGAAGTAATGATCCATTGTACACTGATCCAGTAAGGAAAAAATGGATCTGTTACAAATAGGAGAAGAAAAGATGGCTATTTAACTGATCCGTTTGCCATAGACTTCAATGCTAAAAAAAAACACTTTAGTTTTTTTATTAGCTGGGCAAAAAAAGTCAAGTCTGCACAACTTTTATGTAAACTTATCTATCCGTACTAGCGGATCATTACTGGACATGTGGAACTAGACTTCCCCATAAATTATTTGGCTGCTGCAAAAGGGCCACTTTCCTTTTTTACTTGTTTGCCTCTTTGATTTGGACAAAGCCATGATAACATGTAATTTATTTCACTGTAACAAGGACTTCAGTAGTCTCCAGCCTCCGGAGCGGCTTTGTCTTTGTCATAAACTCCAGTTGTTACTGGTATCTAAAAAAAAAACGGAATCATTGTGGCTACCGGTTACTTTAGACATAATGTCCTGTCTTCCTGCGGCTGTGCAGCCTCAGTGTCATGTACTTTGTAATCTCATCAATTGTTAAATAATAACTACCATGAATGTAACTTGATTTTTAATTGCATTATCTTGGCTAACCTCGATCTTCAAGGACATATATAACAAAGTATAAAAAAAAGTCATTATACACTGTGAAAACGTCTCCTCCAAGGCTGCAGTATGTAAATGTCATTGTGATTAAAAGATCCAGTTATCTTCTATTAAGACTGCTGGAAACTACTAAGAAGTCAGAAATTATACAGAATGTTTTTTTGTTTTCTTTTTCACAGAAAAGTTGCATGTGTGATACTTTCTTTCATTTTCCAGAAGTTGAATGACATACCGTAGTTGTTGTATACTTCTGTATTCGGATACCAGAGGCGTAGCTGTAGGGGGTGAAGAGATGGCAGTCATACTGAGCCCATGGTGGCTGAAGTGACCTGAAGGCCTTTTTTTTCCCAAATAAGGAGCGGTCTTTTACAGACCATTGGGTTACATGTCCAAACCAATACAATGAAATCCTATTATTGCCTTGTGCTAAGCTTAAAGGGGTTCTACAGTACATTTTTTTCTTTTTTACAATATGCCTAAGAACTAATAGGCAGGTTGCTAACTGCCTGTTGTGCTCGGTGCCGATCTCTGCCGGCACAGAGTGGTCACCGGCTCCTGCTGGCGATTCTGTGGCTTCACGTTGACAGAGCCGCGGCTTCTTTTCTGCTCTACTCTGTTGACAGGACGTGACTGCCATCATCATAATGATTGACAACCGGTTCCCCTTGCCTAACTATGTGAAGCCGACAGTCAAACAGCAAGATGCTAACAGTTATGCCACGTCAACAGAGCAGCCCTGAAAATGAAGAAGAGCTGCTCTGTTGACGTGGAGCAGCTGAATCGCTGACAGGAATGGTCTGTGATTGCTCTGTGCCGGCGCCAGGTGCAGCAGGCAGGTGGTTGCCTCTGTTAACAACTACCTGCCTGTTAGTTTTTAGGTACATAGCAAATAAAAGAAACCCTCTAAAGGTTTATTCCCAAAATGTTAAGTTATTCCCAATCTATAGGATCACTAGAGGTCTGAGCTCTGGGACAATCCTAGATCTCAAGATCAGACCACTGGAACCCAGGAACCTAGTTCTGCAGAGCCCTGTCTTGACCAGATCCCTCTTCATATCTATTCAAGATAAAGATCAGAGCCCATTTCCTGGGTTCCATAGAACTGTTCTTGGCACCACAAGTGATCCTAGTGGTCGGAGACCCAATCAGTAAGTTACCACCTATTCTACAAATAGGAAATATCTCAATATTTGGGAAAAAAATGTTTTAGAGATTGTTCTCCAAAGCAAAGTAAATTTAGGGTTCTCATAAGGAGACAGACATATTGAAAATTTGTTTACCATGGGCTTTAAAACTTTGACAACCTATGCCATACATGCACATCATATTGCTGTTAAAACAGCACTCCAGTGTCTTTTTATCTTTAACCGCTGAAGTGGTGCTTTAAAATTAAGTCCCCTGCCCATGGTCATATATTCACCCTCAGGCGTCTTGACCATTATTTGGCCCGGTCCAGACCCTCAGCACCATCTATCCAAAAAAAAGGATAATTTATATTTGGATTTTATGAAGCCATTGTTTCCTTACTTTCAAAACAGCGAACCTATTGCTGTTCCCTTAAAAAGCAATAATTTTTTAATGATTTGTTAGAAAGCTTTTGCTTCTTCATTTACCAAAGAGCAAACCCGTTGCAGATCTCAAATTGGTGATAATTTTTGGACAGCTTGTTAGAAAGAATGCTACAGCTTCTTTATTTACCAGACAACAAACCTATTACAACTCTTCAAAAAGGGGTAATTTTTGGAGTAATGCTTTCCAAAAGGCCATGGGCTTCTTCCAGGTACATTAAACAGCGGCACAACAGGCATCTGCTGACAGAAAGCCATTAACCATCTCTATGTCAAACTGAAGCATATGCAATTAAATATAACCTGCTCTCCATTTTTGGCTCAAGAAAATAAATGACCAAATTGTTTCAAATAGAAACATTAAAAAACAACATTGATTAATTCTGAGCTGTGCATGGAGTAATGTTTAATAAGATTTTATTTAAATATTTTTTGATGTACTTCTACAGTCATAAAAGCTTTCCACAAACTGCAAAGCCAGGAAAAAAATTATAAGGATGGTCATCCAGTCAATAGACCCTTGAAGGCACCAAATAGAATGACTTAAAAAATTTGAGAAAGTGTAGTTGTGACACATCTACACTCATAAAGGCTTTGCATAATGTACAAAGCCAGGAAAAAATTATAAAGAGGGTCATCCATAGACACTTGAAGGCAAAAACCGATGGGCCTCATTCAAATATTTTTTCGGGAATTTCCCTTTAGAATTGGAGAATGTTTTCTTACTTCCAAAACAGATAAAATTGGTGCATTACAAGGATAAACTGCGTTACTTGTTTCTTGCTTAGCCAAGCTTTTGCTGAGCAGACACCCGACAAATCTACAGACACCCGACATCTGCTAAACTGATGCCCCCCACCTCGTGCGAGCTCTAGGGCTATAAGGTGAGGCAGCAGCAATTACAGTTTATATGACATGATTGACCAGATGTTTTACCTCCCGCTGTGCCAACCTGACTCACTTCAGCAAACAAAGATGGCCCCTTTGAACCACTAAGTTAATTTGTACCTGGACTGTGTCCTTACTTTCAAAACAGGTTTGCTATTTTGAAAGTAAGGAAACAATGGCTTTTCAAAAACCCAAGCTAAAATTATATTGCTGTTCCCCTAAAAAATAATAATTTTTGAATGGTTGTTGGAAAACCTTTGCTTCTTCATTTATCAAACAGCAATCATGTTCCTGATCCCAAAACAGAGATAATTTTTGGACAGCTTTTTTTAAAAAAATGCTATAAGTTTTTTCGTTAACAAACAACAAACCTATTACTACTCCACAAAAAAGGGTAATTTTTGGAGTACCGCTTAACAAAAAGTCATGGCTGTTTCCATGTACACTGCCTGTATATAAACAGCGACAAAACAAAAGGGATAATTTTTTTAACCATTTAACCATCACTTAGGGAAAAAAAACAAAGCTGGTGACTTAATATTTCCAAATAATTGCTAATCTCTAACATATGATATTAATAAATGTACGCAGAGCTAAGTGCTTGTAATCTTAAGTATGTAGGGGCTGATGATCCCTGTGTCAAACAGTGCAACATTTATAACATTGTAAACCATTGTTATTAAAAAATGACAGCTGGGGTGCTGCATTAGAAACAGAAATCCATAAATCTGACTTTTGACAAACAGCGCACAATGTTGGACACTAATTCTTCCTGACTGATAGGAATCAGTTTACTTAAATAACAATAACACTTACATTGAACGAGTGCCTTGGGAACTGCGAACCTTCCCTATCTCTGCCAATAGCGGATTCTGAACTTCCTTTGGCACTGAACGAATATGGGTTAGTCTGGTTAAAGGTCACTCATTTATAAAAAAAAATGCTTCATTTGGGGTAGTCTTACTTATAATCAGTGATTGATAAATATATTACTAATTATTAGACATGAATACATGTGCAAGAGCTGCAGTGGAGAACATGGACAGAAGCTTACAAGGAAAATAACTTTTATGGTAATAATCTTGTCTATGAGCATTTCCTGTAGCGCTGCATGACATACCCCTCAGTCACTAGCTAATCTCAGAAGGTACAAATCTTGAGACTCCTTGGTAATGTCAAATTTAAACACAATGGCCAAAATTTTTGGGACTCACCTCCAACTCTTAGAATTCAAGTATTAATTCAGTCGCATTGCCGGAGGTGTAGAAAATCCAGTCTCTAGCCATGCAGTCTGCCTTTACTAACATTTGGGGAAAAAAAATGGGTTGTTGTAAAGATCTCTTTGAATTTCAACTATGGAACTGTAACAGGATGTCACCACTGAAATAAGTCTGTTTGCGAAACTTCTCCCATCTAAACGTTCCACAATCTACTGTGACTGTGAGTGGTTTTATTGAAAAATGGAAGCATTTAGGAACCTCAGCAACTCAGACACAAAGTTTTGGGAGAGAAGGGATAAAACTTTTGGAGATTGTCCCAGGCTCTTTAATTCTTAAAAAGGGAAATATTAATGTTGCATACTACCAAGATGATATGGACAATTGTAGCTTCCAACTTTGAGGGAATAATTTTGGGGAAGGCCCTTTTCTGTTCCAGCATGACTGTGCCCAGTTCACAAAGAATGGTCCATAATGGCATGGTTGGGGACTACGGTGTCGAAGAACAAGCCCTAATCTCAACTCCATCCAACACCTTTGGGATGATCCAGTATTGAGTTGTGGGCCTGGACCACTTTAGTGTCTGGCCTCACAAATTTTCTTATGGTAGAATAAGCAAAAATTACCCCGAAATTTGGTAGAAAACCTTCCCAGAAAACTGGAAATTGTGATAACTGCATAAGACCAACTCCATATTAATACCTGTGGATTTAGAATGGCATGTCATTAAAGCTCCTGTAGGTGTCCTAACACTTTTTTTGTAAGAATAGTGTATGTTCAGTTATCCTATAGTATTACACTGCAATGATTCATATATTCATATGTCAGCAACTAATTGCCGCAGCTCATAGCCGGGGGTTCACAAGTGGAAGTTTCCCCTCTGAATTCCGTTGGCCATAATAACAATTTCAAAAGTGGCTGTCCTGATGGACAATTATTATTTTCGTGTACACATTGACCATATAGCATCTAATGGAGACTGTGTGTGGAACTGCGACTCTGAAAATATTAATTTGTTTCTATACTTACTGTACATAGCAAAAACATAAACTGATATCAAGATCGCTCATGTTAGTCTACATGTAGTGTGCATTATCGGAAACAGATGAAAAACTGGGTCTGAACTGAAAAGGTAAGTTGATGTGTATGCAAAATGTAAATGCATATCAAACACATGACCATTAAACAGAGAAAACAAAAAACAAGAAACAAATATCCTAAAATAAAACAAAATAAAAAATATATTGCAAAACATGCATGAAGTTGTAATAATAATAATAAGGGTATTTGGTAAACATAATTTTGATCAAAAGAATGTACAAGCCATCCCGCCACGTCAAGGCAACCCTTTGTGGGACAGTCCTACTCTAATATTAAAAACCTTTCCACTTGTCAAGTGACGTAAATGTGAACAAGGCAGAGGGACTGAACCCACCAGTTGAAGCATAGGCCAGACAGGATGGATTTTTCAGCTCAAAAGCAGGGTGGTCACACCCTTATATGCACAAAATGCACTAAGAACTAAATGAAAAACTGGGTCTGAACTGAAAAAGTAAGTTGATGTGTATGCAAAATGTAAATGCATATCAAACACATGACCATTAAACAGAGAAAACAAAAAACAAGAAACAAATATCCTAAAATAAAACAAAATAAAAATATATTGCAAAACATGCATGAAGTTGTAATAATAATAATAAGGGTATTTGGTAAACATAATTTTGATCAAAAGAATGTACAAGCCATCCCGCCACGTCAAGGCAACCCTTTGTGGGACACAGTCCTACTCAGGGGCGGAACTATAGTGGAAGCAGGGGAAGCAGCTGCCACAGGGCCCGGGCTAGAAGGGGGCCCGTCCCTGCTGCAGCTGCCCTGTGATTTAGGAGCAAAAAGGGGGGCCCGAGCACGCTGGCAAATGGATCCGCGCTCGGGCCCCCTCCCAACATTTTGTTCAGGCTTCTGACTCTGAACGCTGATGCATAACAACACTGTGTTGTTTTAAAGAGACACTACAGTGTTGTAAATGCAGACAGCGAACAGAAATGAGCACTGTAGCTTTAAGCTGCGGCCCAGTGCATTATGGTCCGTCTGTCACAGCGTGTGTGCATGTGGGGGCGGACAGCAGACGGCCAGGCAGACCACATGAAGCAGCAGGCTGACTGGACAAGCAGGTGGAAGCCCGGGCGAGCAGGGTGAGTACCGTGAGTCTCTCAACAGTGAGAAGAGGCTTGGCTGCTCAATGGTGACTGGGAGGGCAGGTGCAGGCAGGATCTAACAGGGCCCACATTCAACAGGGCCCAGGCCCCAGGCTGCAGTGCAGGGGGCCCACATTCAACACAGGGCCCAGGTAGCAAGGGGCCCGCATTCCAACAGGGCCTCGGGCTCCTGGGCCCTGTTTGACGCAAGCCTCAAGTCACCACTAACCTCCCCCTGGGCCCTGTTGGGCACGGGACCTCAGTCACCAGTAGCATCCCCCTGGCCCAGTAACAGCCTCATGGTTGCTACAAGTGACGAGTGACACCCTGATCTCTGCTACATGTGACAAGTAACAACCTCAGCTCTGCTACATGTGACAAGTAGCAACCTCGGCTCTGCTACATGTGACAAGTAGCAACCTCCGCTCTGCTACATGTGACAAGTAACAACCTCAACTCTGCTACTTGTGACAAGTAGCAACCTCAGCTCTGCTACATGTGACAAGTAACCTCAGCTCTGCTACATGTGACAAGTAGCAACCTCAGCTCTGCTACATGTGACAAGTAGCAACCTCGGCTCTGGTACATGTGACAAGTAGCAACCTCAGCTCTGCTCATGTGACTAGTAGCAACCTCAGCTCTGCTACATGTGACAAGTAACCTCAGCTCTGCTACATGTGACAAGTAGCAACCTCAGCTCTGCTACATGTGACAAGTAGCAACCTCAGCTCTGCTACATGTGACAAGTAGCAACCTCAGCTCTGCTACATGTGACAAGTAACAACCTCAACTCTGCTACTTGTGACAAGTAGCAACCTCAGCTCTGCTATTTGTGACAAGTAACAACCTCAGCTCTGCTCATGTGACAAGTAACAACCTCAGCTCTGCTCATGTGACAAGTAGCAACCTCGGCTCTGCTACATGTGACAAGTAACCTCAGCTCTGCTACATGTGACAAGTAGCAACCTCAGCTCTGCTACATGTGACAAGTAACCTCAGCTCTGCTACATGTGACAAGTAACAACCTCAGCTCTGCTACATTTGACAAGTAACAACCTCAGCTCTGCTACATGTGACAAGTAACAACCTCAGCTCTGCTACATGTGACAAGTAGCAACCTCGGCTCTGCTACATGTGACAAGTAACAACCTCAGCTCTGCTACATGTGACAAGTAGCAACCTCAGCTCTGCTCATGGGAAAAGTAACAACCTCCCCTTGCTTGTGAAAATAAAAACCCTCAGCCTGCTAATGTAAAAAAACCCCCCTCAGGACAATAACAACCTCGCTTGCTACTGTCAAGAGCAACCTGGCTCTGCTAAAAGTAAAACCTCAGCTCTGTACATTGGACAAAAACCTCACTCGTCTTGAAAAGAACAACCCGCTCGCTCATTTACAAGAACAACCTCAGCTCGCTACAGTGACAAGTAAAACCCAGCTCTGTACAGGAAAGTAAACCTAGCTCTGCTACAGGACAAAAAACCCCTCAGCTCTGCTACATGCGGAGTGAACCAAAATCTCTGCTACTGCGCGGAGTGACAGCCTCGTTTTGGCTATACAAGTAGCGAGCGGGCGTCCCCCACTTTGCAGAGAGGGCGTCACCCTTTTTACATGTACAGAGCTGGGGCTGTCCCTCCCGAATGTAGCAGGCTGGGCGTCCCACCCTTTTAGCAAGCTGAGGCTGTTCCCCTCACATTAGCAAGTGGGGTCCTCCTCACATGACAAACTGATCTGTCACTCCTCACAGTAGCAGAGCTAGGCTGTCCCCTCCATGCGAGAGCTGAGGCTGCCCCAACTCCTCACATGTGAATTGGTGGGGGGGCGGGTGCGAAGTGGGGTATAAAAAACAACTTAGTTAATTCGTATACCGGACTTTTTTTCTACTGAAAAATCTCCTTTTGAAAAAAAATTTGCAGGCTGGATTACAAGTTTCCCCTTTTAAATTTTATTTGGGAAAAAAGCCTACTTCGCACCCCCTCGTTGCTTGGGGGAGTTGGTTCTTTTCTTTATTTCACTTCTTACTCCAAAAACCTCTAATTTTGGATAAAAAGGTATCTTTCTTAACACAACTTGGGTAACCCCGGGATTGGAACGCGCGGGGGGGGGGGGGGGCCCCATTGTGAAGTTTGCTGGGGGGCCCCCTGCCGTTCCAGTTTACGCCCCGGGGTCCTACTCAAAAATTAAAAATTTTTTATTACAATGACGTAAATGTGAACAAGGCAGAGGACTGAACCCCCCCTTAAGAAAGGGCCCCGACAGAGGTTTTTAGCTCAAAACAGGGCGGTCACACCCTTAATGCACAAAAATTTTATAAGAACAAATGAAAAAAGGTCTGAACTGAAAAAGAAGTTGATGTGTATCAAAAGTAAAACTATTCACTACCCTTTAAAAGAGAAAACAAAAAAAAAAAAACAAATAACCCAAAAAAAAACAAAAAAAAAAAATATTTAAAAAAAGCATGAAAATTTTAATAATAAAAAATAAAGGATTTTTGGAACCCCAATTTTTTTCAAAAAAATGACAAGCCTCCCGCCACGTCAAGGAACCCTTTGGGAAAGTCCACTCTAATATTAAAAAAAACCTTTCCACTTGTCAAGTGACGAAATTGAAAAGGCAGAGGGACGAACCCCCAGTTTGAAGCATAGGCCCGACAGGATGGATTTTTTTAGCTCAAAACGGGGGGTCACACCCTTATTGCACAAGATGCACAAGAACTAAATGAAAAACTGGTCTGAATGAAAAAGTAATTGAGTGTTGCAAAATGTAAATAAACAAACACAGACCATTAAACAGAAAAACAAAAAACAAGAAACAAATACCTAAAATAAAAAAAAAAAAAAAATTATTGCAAAAAAAGCATGAATTGTAATAATAATAATAAGGGTTTTTTAAAAATAATTTAGATCAGGGTTGCCCCTGCTTTTGAGCTGAAAAACCATCCTGTCTCCCCATGTTTTTCTGGTGGGTCACCCTTCCTTGTTCACTTTTTCGTCATTTACAAGGGAAAAAGGGTTTTTTAAAATTAGAGTAGGACTGCCCCCAAAAAGGGTTTCCTTTTTACGGGGGGATGGCTGTACATTTTTTTGATAAAATTAAGTTTCCAAATACCCTTATTTTTTTTTTTACAATTTTTGCTTTTTTTGCAAAAATTTTTTTTTGTTTTTTTTTTGGATATTTGTTTCTTGTTTTTTGTTTTCTTGTTAATGGCAGTTTTTGATACTTTACTTTTTTCTACACATAAATTTTTCTTTTTAGTTCAGACCCATTTTTTATTTAGTTCTTTGTGCATTTTTTTGCTTTAAGGGTGTGACCCCCCTGTTTTGAGCTGAAAAAATCCACCTTCCCCGGCCTAGCTTCAAGGGGGGTTTTTAGTCCCTCTCCTTTGTTCCATTTACGTCACTTGACAATGGGAAAGGTTTTTAATATTAGAGTGGGGCTGTCCCACAAAGGTTTTCCCTTTACGGGGCGGGAAGGGTTGAACATTTTTTTGATAAAAAAAAATTTTACCAAAAACCCATATTTTTATTATTACAACTTCATGCAGTTTTGCAATAAAATTTTTTTTTTGTTTTTTTTTAGATTTTTGTTTCTTGTTTTTTGTTTTTTTCTGTTTAATTTCATGTATTTGAATGCATTTACATTTGCATACAATAATTTTCTTTTTTATTTTAGACCAGTTTTTCATTTTTCTTTTGTGCATCTTGTGCATTAAGGGTGTGACCGCCCTGCTTTTTAGCGGGAAAAAACCTCCGGGCTGGCCTATGCTTAACCCGGGGGGGTTTGTCCCTCTCCTTGTTCCATTTACGTCATTGACAAGGGAAAGGTTTTTTTTTTTTAGAGTGGGGGTGTCCCAAAAGGGGGTTCCCCTTGAGTGGCGGGATGGCTTGTACATTCTTTTGATCAAAATTAAGTTTGCCAAATACCCTTATTAATTTTAACAACTTCTGCATTTTTTTGCAATATATTTTTTATTTTGTTTTTTTTTAGGATATTTGTTTCTTGTTTTTTGTTTTCTCTTTTTAATGGTCATGTTTTTTTGATATGCATTTACATTTTGCATACACATCAACTTACTTTTTTCAGTTCAGACCCAGTTTTTTCATTTTTTTTCTTTGGCTTTTGGGTGCATTTTAGGGTGTGCCCGCCCTGCTTTTGAGCTGAAAAATCCATCCTGTTGGCCTATGCTTCAATGGTGGGTTCAGTCACTCTCCCTTGTTCACTTTTACGTCACTTGACAAGTGGGAAAGGTTTTTAAATATTAGAGTAGGACTGTGTCCCACAAAGGGTTCCCCTTGCGTGGCGGGAGGCTTGTACATTCTTTTGATCAAAATTAGTTTACCAAATACCCATTATATTATTATTATTTCAACTTCATGCATGTTTTGCAATATATTTTTTTATTTTGTTTTATTTTAGGATATTTGTTTCTTGTTTTTTGTTTTCTCTGTTTAATGGTCATGTATTTGATATGCATTTACATTTTGCATACACATCAACTTACTTTTTCAGTTCAGACCCAGTTTTCATTTAGTTCTTAGTGCATCTTTGCATATAAGGGTTTGACCGCCTGCTTTTGAGCTGAAAATCCATCCTGTCTGGCCTATGCTTCAACTGGTGGGTTCAGTCCCTCTGCCTTGTTCACATTTACGTCACTTGACAAGTTGGAAAAGGTTTTTAATATTAGAGTAGGACTGTCCCACAAAGGGTTGCCTTGACGTGGCGGGATGGCTTGTACATTCTTTTGATCAAATTATGATTACCAAATACCCTTATTATTATTACAACTTCATGATTGTTTTGCAATATATTTTATTTTGTTTTATTTTGGATATTTGTTTCTTGTTTTTTGTTTTCTCTGTTTAATGGTCATGTGTTTGATATGCATTTACATTTGCATACACATCAACTTACTTTTTCAGTTCAACCCAGTTTTTCATTTGGTTTTAGTGCATTTTGTGCATATAAGGGGTGACCGCCCCCTGCTTTTGAGCTGAAAAATCCATCCTGTCTGGCCTATGCTTCAACTGGTGGGTTCAGTCCCTCTGCCTTGTTCACATTTACATCACTTGACAAGTGGAAAGGTTTTTAATATTAGAGTAGGACTGTCCCACAAAGGGTTGCCTTGACGTGGCGGGTGGCTTGTACATTCTTTTGATCAAAATATATGTTTACCAAATACCCTTATTATTATTATTACAACTTCATGCTGTTTTGCAATATATTTTTTATTTTGTTTTATTTTAGGATATTTGTTTCTTGTTTTTATTATCGGGAACAGCTCTATTAATTATTTTAATGTATTTTTAATAATTTAATAATCAGTTGACCAATAGGATAAACTGATTATCATATTTATTGCATGCTTACCAACATTTAAAAGGAAAACATTGGGACAAATTAAAAAAAGTCTATCACTCCCAAAACACCAACTAAACTATTTATTACATGTATATTGTGGGCTTAGCCCCTATAACACTATAACAGGAGTGGGAAATTTTAATTTTCCCTAGGGGTCACATGAAGAGCCGTAATTGTTGTGGAGGGCCGAACCAATACGATACGATACGATACGATACACTTTATTGTTACCGGGGGGAAATACAGTATTACAGCAGCAATACAAACAGCAGTACATAAAATATAGGACACAAAATCTTGCACAGGTGTACCAACATTACTAATAAATAAAAGGTGTTGTTCAGGTATATATAAGATATGTTAATTGACATTAGTACACCAGCCAACATCATTATTTTCTACCACCCTTAGGAAATTATTATACATCCCCATAGCAGTAGGTCAAACGATTTCCTGAATTTCTCCTTCTTGCACCTTAGTAGGATTAGACGGCTGCTGATGTGCTCTTCTGATTCAGAACAGCTCGTATAGTGGGTGTGTGTTATTGTTCATTATTGCCCTACACTTCTTCTGAATCTATCCTCCAATACCTCCTCAAAAGAGTTTAAGATGGAGGCCAACAGTGCGCTTGCCTTCTTGATAAGTTTGTTGAGTTTATTAGCGTCAGCTACTCGCACACTACTGCCCCAGCAAATGATAGCAAAAAAGATGGCGCTTGCTACAACGGACTGGTAGAACATCTCCAGCATTTTACTGCACACATTGAACGACCTGAGCTTCCGCAGAAAGTACAGTCTGCTCATTCCCTTCTTGTAAACCTTTTCTGTATGACACCTCCAATCGAGTTTTACTGTCAAGGTGAACCCCCCAAATATTTGTAGCTCCCCCAAATATGCTGAAAATTAATTCTGTTCAATATTAATACTAAATTATTTATTTTAATATTAATGTATCACTTAATATTGCGCAGAATTAAAATATGCTGACATCCCCCTATATCCGTATGAGCCCACATACAGCCACCCTATACACCGTATGAGAGCACGCATAAATTTACTGTTTTTAAATAATTTCCTGCTGGATACCTACCTTTACTTTTCCGCTATGCTGCCTACACAGCCTATCTTCCTTGAACTGTCGGAGGGATTTACTGCACATTGGTGAGCTGGAAAAAACTTAATTTTGTTACCTCCTATATGCAGTATGAGCCCCCACATAGCCTCTATATATACATTATGTGCCGCACATAGCCCCATATATACATTATGTGCCCGCACATAGCCTCCATATATACTTATGAGCCGCACATAGCCTCCATATATAATTATGAGCCGCACATAGCCTCCATATATAAATTATGAGCCGCACATAGCCTCCATATATACAGTATGAGCCCCACATAGCCTCCATATTACAGTATGAGCCCACATAGCCTCCATATTACATATAGACTCTAGACTTCGAAGTGACAACTGTCTGTCTGCTCTCTGCAAGTCAGAGGATATAACAAGGCGCCGTGCTACTGGCAGCCCATTGCAGCAGCAGCTACTCTTTTGTTTCTTTTGTCTCTCGTATGTTGTCTGTCCTTTTGGACATTTCTTTTGGACTTCTACTGGCTTTGGTACCTTTATGGACCCTAATTTGCAACCGCGGATTGATGGATGGTTTTTTATACTCTGGATCGCACTGTTCCTGTTTGACGGACCATTGTGGGAAGGTGGAAACTATTTACCATACAACCAACTGCCTCTGGACACGCAGCTCTGGATCAGCACCTGGATCTGCCACTACTACGTACATTCCCCTACAGGTACATGCAACTCCTAAATGGATACCAGTAATGCGACACACCCAATGGCATGAATTTAATGCAACCACTACCAGTACAGTTCCACAATACACACAGCTTCAACCTTGTTGGTTACGATGCAGCCAACCGTGTACAGAGAGAACACTGGAAACAGTCAGATATGGCGCGACTGGGCAAAGGACAGGGACACTGATGTGCTGGTTGCCCCCCTAAGTCTGTCACTAAAACGTGTTGTATACTCAAGGGATCGACTTCTGGAGCCGAGCAGGATGAAGGCTACTACAGCTGCGGACATTACCACTTATTCCCTGTGAAGTGTGGGACCTTTCAGAGGCTGCAGAGCAGGAAAAAAGGTGAAGTCCAGGAGAAGAAGGTTTAAACCTGCCAGTCCCATCCTTTATCATGGGTAATGTACAATCGCTGGGAAATAAGACGGTGAACTTCTAGCTCTGTGTAAAACCCACTTGGGAGTACAAGGAATGCATTCTCATGTGCTTCACAGAAACCTGGTTACATGGGGAATGTTCCTGATTCAAGTGTTTTGATTCCAGGGTTTCACATGGTCCGGCTGATAGAGACAAAGCTAAGTCTGGTAAGAAGAGGGTGGTGGAGTGATATTTATACATTAATAACAGATGGTGCAATCAGCGTCATATTACTGTTAAAGAAATTCACTGCACTCAAAACATTGAACTCTTAGCAGTTGGCCTCAGGCCCTACTATTTACCTAGAGAATTTTCCATTTGCATTACAGTAGTCCTGTATATCCCTCCATCCGCAAATCAAGAGGCAGCTGGGGAAGTATTGTCAGGGGTGTTAGACCGCATTCAGACAAAGCACCCAAACTCGTTTAAACTGTAATCTCTGGGGACTTTAACAGAGCCATGATCTCAAAGACTCTTGCAAAGTTCTATCAATATGTAAAAGTGCCACAAGAGACGCAGTATACTGGATCTCCTTATGCGAATGTTAAAGATGCCTATTCATCATCTGCACTGCCCCCCCTGGGGAAATCAGACCACAACCTCATACTTTGTCTCCATCATACCAAATGTTGTCAGTAAACAGCCAGCCACAATAAAATTAATTAGGAAGTGGAATCCAAGGCAGAAGAGGCCTACGAGACTGTTTTGACCTCACAGACTGGGAGGTGATTTGCGACAGGGGAGAGCATGAAATGATATTGTCGGGCGAGTAACGGATTATATAAATTTTTGTACTGACACTGTTGTACCAGCTAAAAAGATTCGATGTTATGCAAATAACAAGCCTTGGGTTACAAAAGAATGAAACACTTACTAAACAAGAAAAACTGGCATTTAAAATGAAGGATACTAAAGAAACTGAAATTGATACAAAGGGACTTAAAGGGGAAAATTAAGAATGCCCGTGAGGGTTCCGAATTAAATTAGAAATAAATTGTCACAGAACAATTCCATGGAGGTGTGGTCAGGCATGAAACAGCTAACTGGGTTTAAGGCAAAGTCGAGCATGGGGAAGTAGATCTTCCCTGGGCTAATGAATGAATGAGTTTTTCAACAGATTCACCAACACAAGCACAGCGTCATCAGAAATGGGGGATGGATCTGGGAAAAGATCTGCAGCATTGACATTGGGGGATAAGCTGCCTGCCTTTAACTGTCCTCCCAAAGCGACGTGAGAAGACAGTTTAGCAGACTTGTTATTGGCAAAGCAGCTGGGCCTGATGGCCTCAGCCCACATGTCCTCAGAGCATGTGCCAACCAACTGTGTACTGTCTTCCAGCACCTGTTTAACTGGAGCCTTCAACACAGGGGGTACCAGAACTGTGGAAGACCACCTGCCGGTGCCGGTTCCTAAGACCACTTTTCCAAACTTCCCTACAAGACTATCGTCCTGGCCTTAACATCGCATGCTATGAAGTCCTTGGAGAGAATAATACTCGCCTACTTGGCCCGAGGGTGAGGGCCACACTGACCCCCTGCAGTTTGCGTACCAGCAGAGATTGGGGGTGGATGATGCTGTAGCGTCTCTGCTACATACAATGCATTCGTTCTTGACAATGATGGAACTGCAGTGCGCGCTATGTTCTTTGACTTCTCTAGTGCTTTCAATACCCTACAGCCGCTCTTACTACGTAATAAGTTGACTGCTATGGCGGTAGATGAGGGGATGGTGAACGGGATAAGTGACTACCTGACTGCAGGCCGCAGTTTGTAAGGATTGGGGAGGTGGTATCTGGCAGTGTAACGAGCAGTGTGGGAGCCCCTCAGGGTACAGTGCTGTCACCCTTCCTCTTCTCATTGTATACAGCTGACTTTCAGTATAAATCGATTTTGTCACCTCCAAAATTCTCAGATGACTCCGGATTGTAGGGGGCATTGTGGGGGGCCGGGTTGGAGAGGATATAGAAGGGTGGTTTTGACTTTGTGGATTGGTGTCAGACTAACTGTCTAGAACTAAAATGTAAAGAAAACCAATGAGATGGTGGTGAGTTATAGAAGGAAAAAGGAAGATTACATACCAATCACCATTGCTGGCCAGGGAGGTTGAATTGTTGAGAGCTACAAATATTTGGGGGTTCACCTTGACAGTAAACTCGATTGGAGGTGTCATACAGAAAAGGTTTACAAGAAGGGAATGAGCAGACTGTACTTTCTGCGGAAGCTCAGGTCGTTCAATGTGTGCAGTAAAATGCTGGAGATGTTTCTACCAGTCCGTTGTAGCAAGCCCATCTTTTTTGCTATCATTTGCTGGGGCAGTAGTGTGCGAGTAGCTGACGCTAATAAACTCAACAAACTTATCAAGAAGGCAAGCGCAGCTGTTGGCCTCCATCTTGACTCTTTTGAGGAGGTATTGGAGGATAGAATTCGAAAGAAGTGTAGGGCAATAATGAACAATAACAACCACCCACATACGAGCTGTTCTTGAATCAGAAGAGCACATTCAGCAGCCGTCTAATCCTACTAAGGCAAGAAGGAGAAATTCAGAAATCGTTTGTACCTACTGCTATGGGGATGTATAATAATTTCCTAAGGGTGGTTGAAAATAATGACTGATGGCTGGTGTACTAATTGTCAATTAACATTATCTTATATATACCTGAACTACACACTTTATTTATTATGTAATGTGGTACACCTGTGCAAGATTTGTGTCCAAATTTTTATGTATGCTGTTTGTATTGCTGCTGTAATACTGTAATTTCCCCCCGGGATCAATAAAGTGTATCGTATCGTATCATATCGTATGAACCCCACATAGCCTCCATATATACATTATGAGCCGCACATAGCCTCCATATATTACATTATGAGCCCACATAGCCTCCATATATACATTTGAGCCCACATAGCCTCCATATATCATATGAGCCCCACATAGCCACCAAATATACATTATGAGCCGCACATAGCCTCCATATAACATTATGAGCCGCACATAGCCTCCGTTTATACATTATGAACCCCACATAGCCTCCATAATACAGTATGAGGCCCCATATAGCCTCCTACACACTTACAAATATCCCATACACATGAACATATACTCACCTCGCTCCGGTTCCCCCAGTGCTCTGCTCCGGTCTCCTGTTATCCTGTACACTGATCTCACAGTTTGATGAAATGACGTCAATCGCGTCTGCTGTCTCACATGCTGATTGGTGGAGAATAGAGGCGGAGCCCGCCTTCCGCCAATGTATCACCATTGTCTGCATCCTGAGGATGCAGTCTGTGGGACAATGAGTAGGGGTTGAGGAAGGCGGGCGGGGGAGGAGATGGGGCTGCCCATGAGCCATTGTTTCAGCCCTCGGCTGTCTCGGTCCGTAGTCACGGACTGGAACAGCCAAAGGGCAGATGTGGACAGCGGGCTGAGTTTGCCCAGGTCTTCCCTATAATAATCATATCTGTAGTATAGATTTTAGTGATTTAGTTTCCAAAAAAAAAACTATTTATTTTGCATTCAAGAGGGGGGTCTCCGGGTTACTCGACGTGGACAAGACCTCAGTACACCATTTCGCGTCCACAGTTTGCATACGAGGAATATCATACCTCCTTTAAGTCCGACCCAACAGGCAGCCATAAACAACTCCGAAATATCACCAAAATGCCAACTTTTGTGCTTTGCTTATTCCCCCTCTCTTTCAAGGTAGCAAAATCAGACCTGTTACCAAGTATGATTTATTATTATCTTTTTTATGTTCTCTGGACAGTCAACTTTTTTGTGCTTTCTCTACTAATGAGTGATAGTACATTTACTGTATATTTACATTTATACATTTTTTTGTGAATATCTGTTTTGTATTCTTTTCTATACTTGCACACAAATCATAATGTCTGTTTTGCTAATGTCAGGTCTTTTTGGATCAATTTGCTGCTCTTATCATTGAAATCTGTGGCAGACGGTAGAGTCAGTTTGCCTCTCCTTTATGTTCTGCTAATTTGCCTCTTATGACACGTGAAGCTGAAATGACTTTTTTGGAAAATCCCCATTGATGTACCAAAGTATGTGTTAATAAACAAATGTATATATTGCTTTTTGTAGATGACAAACCTGGTCAGGTCATGCATGTGATTTTTGGTTACTATTCCTGCTTTCCGCATTTTTGAAAAGTGCATTCCACCATAAGTGATGTTACAGCGATTTATGGGTTTGTTAACAACACATGACATTATTTTTCTCCTTGAGACAAGAAATGGTGAAGACACATTATCTTCACTTGAGGCTGAGCAGTGGAACCTCTAGCCTAGAGATACGAGGTACTGTTTGCATCTCTGCAATGATCATTATTATATTCTTGGTATTAAAAAAAATCAGTTCAGTGAACATCATATATTGTAGAATTTTTGGAAATAAGGCTTTGGTGACCTCATAATATTTTTTGATGTCAGGAAAATCATTTATAATAATGAATTGATTGATGGAGACTAAATAAATAAAGCAAAAAAAGAAAGTCCAGCTCACTCACCGCCAGGTGCACGATCACATAGACAATGTGCAGTAACAGGAAAGAAGAAACACCAGCATGGCAATCTGATAAAATTCCAATGGGTTTTTTGATTATCCATAGAAGATGACACAGATACAGTAACATGATGCATTTGGATCAGTTGTTAACCTTAGCAATGATTCATAGTTTTAAAATCACAACTGAGCCAAAACGTGTCAGTTACGTGCCTGTGTTTGTGTCGTCTTCTGTACATATTAATACTTTCCCTTTGATTTTTATTTCATTATCAGAGTGGATGTTTTTCTTTCCTTTTACTAATTTCGTCAAAACGTATTCAATTTCATTTCAACTTTGAAATTGTCAATACCTGAAAAGCGATGGGATAGGTGACACATAGAGTAATATACTTATAATCATAGAATCATAGAATGTTAGAGTTGGGAGGGACTCCAGAGTTCATTGTGTCCAACCCTCTGCTCAATGTAGGAGTCAAACGCCGGCAGAAAATAGAGTGAGCAACGCTGGGGCCAAAACACTGCCTAAATAGGAAAGGACAGTACAGAATACTATCTGCAACCAGCACAAACCCTAGAAAAACTTCCAACACTTCTGATTACAAAAATACTGAGATCACACGATCTCGCACCCCTAAAATCAGTCTCAGTGTGAACAAGGCTAACCCTGCAGCCACTCAAAAAGCAGGGAAAGAGCATTTGAACAAATAACAGTGGCTACTGAAAAACAGAGAGTAGCAGGAGGGGACCCTGCTAACCTCCACAAAGGTGGCAGACAAAAATTGAAATAGCAAACACAAAAGGAACAAGCAGAAAATATCTTATCTGAAAGTAGCAGACAAGG
>JARQOD010000009.1:41695503-41728126 GCA_033576555.1 Oophaga sylvatica | reverse complement strand
TTTTTTACCGTAAGCGGATTCAAAAGGTAATGCCCAAATTGGACACACACATAGAACCTTTTAGGGACGGCTCACAAAGGAGGGGGGGAAAAAACTCCCTTCTTGTAAAACAAAAAACATTGTTTAAAAAACCAAAACCTAGCAAACAAACCCCCAAAACCCACGATTTTATCACAAAAACATTTTTTAAACATTATTTTCAAAACTCAGTAAAAAAAAAGACCTACGGGTGACCCACAGTCCCCCAAAGCACACACACTACCACAAACGTTTTACAGACATCAAAAACAAATCCAAACATTTCCCTTTGGGGTTTTTCACTTGCTCAAGTGCTTGCCCACCTATTTCAGCATTTTGGGAGGATTGCCCCTTTCCCGCAGGGAGTCACGTATGCAAACACTTTTATACATCACTGCTTTTTCGCTGATTCAATGCCCCCACACACAATGATACCCCATTGAAAGGAACTTCCCCCCTCAGCAAAAAAAGACCAAAAAAAAACCCACACATCCGTTTATCACAAATCAGTTAAAATTTTTAAAATTTTTATAAACCTACGAAAACACAATCCCCTTCGGGTTTGGCACCTAACTGGAAGACTTTTTTTGGCCTCACTATAAAACCAATTTTTTGTTTTACCAATCTACAGTATAAATCCTGTCGTTTTTCATCATCTAAAAGAAATACTTTTAAATTTCACCAGTTTCCCTTTTCAAAATTGCCTGCACCCCCGCACCAATGTGCGAAAAGTTCGAACGGCCAAGCTAAATTTTCTTATTGCAATTTTACATTTTCCTACAGATCAAACATGACCTGTATAGGATCATCTATGAGTCTGTTATTAAGTTGGAGGGGTTAGAATGGCCTTACAGTGATGTGAGCGAATGCGATCTGTTCGTCCCTTCACAATGACACCAAAACTATATATCCCAGAAATATCGGATTGATGCAAACCCCAATACTTATCACTGGACACCAGAGATAGAGTGTCTACGAAAGTTGTTTTGATGAGGAAGCTTATGCCTGGGATGGTAGTTCTCCTCCTCTGCATAAATAAATCTCCTGCTTGTCTCTTTGACAGCAAATTTCCCTTACCTGTCCAGTGAAGGGGGCCCCTACTTCAATGGAGATAGAAGTGTCAGATCTCTATCTTACTTCCCTTGCTTTAATTAGTTTTTTACCTTCCTCAATTATAATAAGTTTTCTCTCTTCCCTATATGTGAGGAAGACATGCCCCCTCTCTTGGGATGTCTGTATGGATTTTAATTTTTCTATATGACACCAAATGGCACTCTGTCTCCTTGGGGAATAATGCCCCAATACTTTTAATAGGTCCAGAGCTCTTTATGTGACAAATGCTGCTCACATGAAGACCTTCACTGCTCCGACACTGCAGCTCTCTTCTTTCTCTCCAGCACATTTATGACAGTAAGCGCCTGGAGCTCTCAGAGTTATAATGTCTCATGAGATCACTCTGAAAAAACATATTTTTACCTTCTCTGTGCACATTTGCTTTTTTCCCACTGCGTGACACTGTCTTCTTATAACTAAACAATGTCATACTTTGGGAAAATAAATGCCCTCAGAGAAGAATCTCTGTTACATGCCCTCAGGGTTGACGGGAAAATGTGCATATTGGTTGCACTAAAATTGAGAATTCCAAATCTACGCAAAGCAGTGAAGGATTAAAAACATAAAAAAATAAAAATTGAATCAGTGACTGCCTTTTACTCTTAGGGCTTGTGAACACGACCAATGTTCTCCGATGAGTGCTATTCTTGGTTTTCACTAATATCACTCGTAAATATGATATTTTATGGGGTGTCTGATTTTTTTCTTAGGACTGAGTGGTCCAAGGGAAAAAATCAGTCAGAGACATGTCCAATATTGACCTGAGTGTCAGATGAAAATTGTCTGTGTAAGTCTATGGACTGACAGAATGGAGAAACTTTTTTTTTCCCTCCTCGTCTGAGAAAAACTAATGCCACCCTAATCAAAGTATGATCAGAGTAAAAGGACCGGTTTTCTCGGATGTGGAGAAAACAGTTGTGTATCCTAGCCCTTACCGATGCATTCAGTTTAAAATATAACATTTTGTAAAAGATCCTGTTCAAGGCTAAAATTGGCTCTGTCACAAAGGGGTTAAAAATCTAGTAGATTTAAAAAGGATAAAGTACTAAGAACAACTACACATCAGAAGCAAAGCTAATTGTATAGTATAAATAGATCAAACAGCGGTATGTAAGTGTAAGTAGTAACCATAAAACAGGTTGAAAGTAAAATAATGCAAAAGCACAACATGTAGAATTAACAGATTATCATTGTGGTCGATGGACGTTCAGCTGATGTTTGCTGTAGTAACTTAAAGGGTTATTCCAAAAATCACAATGTGATCACATAATAATGTACATATTGTAAGCTTTTCAGGGGATATAGCTCTAGGATCGCTGTCTGGGTAGACAGAGTGGCACGAAAACAGTTCATTCAGACAGCAGTTCTGGTAAACACTGGCCGCAACCAGTTTTATTAAAGTCTACAGCCAACAGATAAAAACAAATCATAAACAGAAGACCTAGGCTTGTCTAGCCACTTACTGCACTTAGATAGATTTCCCTTTCTATCCGGGTCCCGGCTCTACCAGCCTGGGCCAAAACAACACATATGTTCAGCATTTACCAGCATGGAGGTTCACAGAGTCTCCTCCTTGTGTCTGAAGGCACATCCAACGTCCAGACTTGAGAGACCTCCACTCCTATTCAGCCGCTATTCGAACGGATTCTCACTGAGACTACTCCTGTGTCCGGGGTACATCAAGCACCCAGACTGAGATAGCTCAAACTCCTGGAGACTGCTTCTTGTGCCTAGACTCCTTGTCCAGACTAAGCGAGCTCTCTGACTGTGTTCGCAGACACCTACTTCTGGTCTCCTAATTAACACCTGAGTAGTTTCAGGCCTGAGCTGCAAGTGTGTAATGAATGTAAGGTGTAGTGACCTTTCTCTACCACTAGGTTTACAAAGCCATACATTTCCCTTATACCAGTCAGCAAAGCATCCAGGTGAAATGTACACCCCATTCAACACACATTCCTTCACTGTCTCACATATCCCCTCCCTCTTCTCCAGACTGGAGGGCTGGTCATCCAGACCGGAGGGCTGGTCAACAATCCAAAAGAGACAGCGAACTCTGGACCAGTCATGGCCTTCATCAGCTTCATCTTCACTACTGTCATCTGTATCTTCACCTGAGCCATAGCCAACATCAGATTTCTCTTCATCTGAAGCATCCGCACAACCCTGTACCCTCCCAGGCCTATGCTCTCTGCGGGCCTCGGGTATCCTGCACGGTTTCATCTTGACCTTAGGGCCGGGCTCAGTTTCGATATAGTGCCTGGCCAGAGAAGTACGACCCGGCACATCAGAACACTTCTGCTGACTCTCTGTCCCTGGTGCACTGACCATGTGTCACCAACTATCACAGAAGGTATAGGGGGTTTTTCACTTTTCTCCAGTTCCCCTTGAACCTTCTTTACTTCATTGAGCTTCTCCAGAAGATGCTCATGGCTCTCATCACGCTCCTTCATCACAGTTTGGAGTTTTTTCTGAGAAGTAATCAATTCATCTTGTACCTGTTGGACGTCCTTTATGTCTTCAGCCCCTTCTTCAGGCTCTTCTGGTAGGACATGCTCAGAAGCCCTACCATCAGTCTTACATTCTACTTCTTCAGTCACATCATTATGGTCTCCAATATCTCCATTTATTCCAGCTTTCAAGTTCTCCTTGATAGCTGCATCTGTATACTCAGAACCCGCCGGATTCTTCTCTTCCACCACGTTCTGCACCCCATCTGGGCTCCCGTGTGTCTGCAGCGGCAACGGAGTGACACATCGCCCTTCCCATTTGCTGGGACGTGGCTCCGATGTAGCCTCCCTGAAAGTGCGCTTGAGCTCACCAACACCAGCCCGATGTCTCAAAATCTCATCTTGTGACTTATCCAGATCCTTGGTATCACTCGGGAACACCGCTGGGGCGCCGGGCGCCGAACTTCCAGCTTGAGCTTCACGAGTTGCAGCTACTGATGAGGCATCTGGTTTGGTGTCTACCACTTCTATGGCTTTTTCCACCTCTGCAGCATCACCTTCAGAGTCCTTGGCATGATGCAGATCCACACCACACACCGACAACTTCTCATCTTCAACAGCATCCACTTGTGCTGTGTTCAGGTTCAGAGTCCTGCCTTTAAAGCTCAGCTCTCCTCCTTTCACCTTAGTCTTCGCCAGGGAACCGGCCAACTGTAAAACATCTTCAGATGCCATCTTCTGTCTGGCTGTAAGGTCAGCATCAGCTTTCTTCTCAGGACTCTCAACCTCCTCTGCTACCATGCCTTCCTCATTTGCACTGGTTACTTTATTGTCATCAGATGATTCACTATCACTCCCACTATCCCTGTCTGACCCCTTTTTCTCAGCCACATCCGGTCACTTTCAGGGTTATACAATTCATTCTCATTCTCATCCTGCTCACTTTCAGGAGTATACAATTCATTCTCATTCACATCCTGATCTGGAACCTTAGTTAACATGTCATCCACAACATTAACTTCACCATCTGGTCCCTCAAGTATGTGACTATGTGACAACCCCAGCACTATACTTCTATATAGCTCAGGTACTAGGAGCTGACTCACGACCTCTCCCTGGACTTCAGTGTCCCTATACAATAGGCTATTGTCCATGGCAGCATGAGGAAACCTCTCCTCAGAGCCAGGCTCCTGGGAAACCTCATTTAGAACAATCATATTTTCCTGTGTCGTCCTAAGAGTGGGGTCTCGCCACTGCTCACTCTCAAAATTGTCACAGGACACAGGCAAGTCAGGGACACTCGGTTCCCGAGAACCACCATCCTCGTCTCCCAACATCACCTGCAAAGGAATTTCATCACTATCACAGTCATAATTATTATCAATATCATTATCATGATTATGATCAGTATCATCATCACTATCATGATCATCATCATTATCATATCAGCATCAGCATCATTATCATGGTCATCATCATTATCATGATCACCATCATCATCATCATTATCATCATCATCATTATCATGGTCATCATCATTATCATGATCATCATCATCATCATCATTATCATTATCATCATCATCACATAAGTTTAACGGCCCACTAGCATTGTGTTCCGCCCCTCGGGACTGCGCACCCTCAATAGGAGCCCCACCACACTGTTCATCAGAAACATCTCTCCCCCAGAGATCCTTAGACCGGGGAAAGTCATCACCCCATATGACGGGTTGCACCAGGTTCTTCACTACCCCCCCTTCATATGAAACCTCCCCGAGTTTGGGGACCAAGTCCACGGCAGTCTCTGGGTAGACTTTGGTGTCTCCATGGATGCACACCATACTCAGGTGCTTATCATGGATGAAGTCCCTATCAATCAGGCTGTCACATACGGAAGTCACTGGACTCTCTGAGTCCAAGAGGGCCTGTGCTGGGCAGTCATTTACAACCACCGGGCACACCTGTGGTCCAGTCTCTTCGGCTGAGGTGGACACACACACAGGCTCTGCGCAGGGAGAGAGGGATCTGCCAACATCACAATACATAGGCTCCCCCTCTATTGGACAGTTGGCTGCAATTTCACGACATCTCCAACCCTGTCCATCACACTTTTCCACCCACATGTCCCCTCGGGCCTGAACCCGCTTATCAGCATACCCCATGTCCCCAACAGCTGGAACGCTCTTACCGCGAGAGTTCAGCGTCCGGGAACTCTGAAGTGACGACCTCTCAGACGGCTGGTCACGGAGACAGTCTTTGCTGGCGAAGGCCTTCTCCATCAGGCTGACCAGACGATTGGCGTCCTGGTGGTCTCCTTGTCCGACCTCTGGCTGTACCTCAGGAGGACATGCTCGGGTGTAGCGGTTCACTATCACCTTTCCAACTCCATAATCAGGTTTGCTGACTGCAGACGCCCAACTGCATCTCCAGTCATGAACTCCCCTGGCACGGGCTGTCACCGTAACACCCAGCCGGGTAAGAATCTCCGCTTTCAGCTTGGCATAGTCTTGGCTGTCCTGCTCGCTTAGGTCAGCATAGGCCCTTTGGGGTTCTCCAATCAGATAGGGTGCGACCATCATGGCCCATTCAGATAGGGGCAGATTCTCCTTCTCTGCCAATCTCTCAAACCTAGTGAGATATACCTCCACATCATCACGAGGTGTCATCTTTTTCAGGGACCGTCTTACCGCCTTCTTTACAGCGGACAATGCAGGTGACTTTGCAACACCACTTTGGGACGATGCGCCGCAAGTCCCCTGCAGTGCTGCAACCTGCTCAAAAAACAACCGTCATTCTCCTGCTGCTGCTGCAGGAATTGCTGCTGGGCCTGCTGCATGCGCTGCTGGTGCTGCAGGCGCTGCTGCTCCATGCTCTGCTGCATGCTTCGCTGGGCCTGGACCAGGTACTCAATGAGCTCCTCCATACTGCCGGACTTATCTGTCTCAACCACGGCAGTCTTATGTTGCACATTAACTTGTGCCATTTGTTCAAACAGCGCCTCCATGCTGTCATCCATGCTGTCAGACTTCTCTGTCTCAACAACGGCAGTCTTCACTCAAGACATACACACTCCACAGTCTTTTCCACAGAAAAATTCAGCTCTGCTGTGCAGACACTTTTTTTTTTTTTTTTTTCTCTGCAAACTCTATTAGGGCCACTGTCTCTTTAAGACTGCTCCAATAGACGTTTCTCCTTGCTGCTGCACACTCCACAGTCTTTTCCACAACAAGTTCAGCTTTGCTGTGCAGACACACTTTTTTTTTTTCTCTTTTGCAAACTCTATTAGGGCTACTGTCTCTTTAAGACTGCTCCAATAGACGTTTCTCTTGACACACTTTTTTTTTCTCTGCTGCTATTTCAACAGACTTCACCTTTATTGCTGTCTCTAAGCCACTGTGCTGCACGCACATTCCAGCACCATTTGTATCAGCCACTGTGCTGCCCCAGCATTCTCCGCCAATTGTAAGCTTTTCAGGGGATATAGCTCTGGGATCGCCGTCTGGGTAGACAGAGTGGCACGAAAACAGTTCATTCAGACAGCAGTTCTGGTAAACACTGGCCGCAACCAGTTTTATTAAAGTCTACAGCCAACAGATAAAAACAAATCATAAACAGAAGACCTAGGCTTGTCTAGCCACTTACTGCACTTAGATAGATTTCCCTTTCTATCCGGGTCCCGGCTCTACCAGCCTGGGCCAAAACAACACATATGTTCAGCATTTACCAGCATGGAGGTTCACAGAGTCTCCTCCTTGTGTCTGAAGGCACATCCAACGTCCAGACTTGAGAGAGCTCCACTCCTATTCAGCCGCTATTCGAACGGATTCTCACTGAGACTACTCCTGTGTCCGGGGTACATCGAGCACCCAGACTGAGATAGCTCAAACTCCTGGAGACTGCTTCTTGTGCCTAGACTCCTTGTCCAGACTAAGCGAGCTCTCTGACTGTGTTCGCAGACACCTACTTCTGGTCTCCTAATTAACACCTGAGTAGTTTCAGGCCTGAGCTGCAAGTGTGTAATGAATGTAAGGTGTAGTGACCTTTCTCTACCACTAGGTTTACAAAGCCATACATTTCCCTTATACCAGTCAGCAAAGCATCCAGGTGAAATGTACACCCCATTCGACACACATTCCTTCACTGTCTCACAATATATACAGTACTGTGCAAAAGTAATAAACAAGTATGAAAAATTGCTTCTGAATAAGAATGCTTTAAGAGTAGAATAATTAATAGCTTATTTTTATCAATTGTCAAAAATCATTGAACAAAAAAGAAATCTAAATCAATTCATTGTTTGGTATGACCATCCTTTGTCTTCAAAACAGTATCAAAGAATTTTCTCAGTACACTTGCATATAGTATTTGAAAGAACTCAGCAGGGAGGTTGTTCCAAACATCGTGGAGAACTAACAACAGATCTTCTGTGGATGTCGCTTGTTCAAATCCTTCTGTCTGTTCATGTAATCCTACACAGACTCAATGATGTTGAGATCAGAGCCGTGTGTAGGTCAAATCACCACTTTCAGGACTTCTTCAGGACTTCTTTACGCTAAAGATAATTCATAAAGACATTGGCTGTATGTTTGGGTTCATTATCCTATTACAGAATAAATTTGCAGCCAATCAGATGCCTTCCTGATGGTGTAGCATGATGGATAAGTATCTGCCTAAGGGTGCAGTGAGCAACCCATGTAAATTGTACCTTCTCAAATGACTTCAGGTAAATTTGATGGAGAGGCTGGAGGTCGAGTGGGATGGATGGGGACAAGACATTTCTCGTGACAGAACTGACCCCAACAAAATACTTCTCCAGACCTCTTATCCAAGACAGGTTTGTGCACTGGTAACCATGGACGGCCCAGGAGCAGAGGATGGGACAAGCCTGGTAGGAAATCTTCTCCGAGTGCAACATTCATAGCCAAAGTTCTACTGGCTCGGAAATTAAAAGAAAGGCTTTGGATAGAGGTTTCCCTTCCATGGATAATACCACCCAAGGAGACGTTGGATGGGGATCTGAAACTGATCTACCATGGCCTGTTGTATTAAATCTTCTGTAGGACAAGAGTCCAGATAGGCTGAGTCAATTAAACAGGTGTTGCTACAGGAAACGGACACAAACAGAGGGGGAGAGGAGTAGTTCTCACCCAGGGTAGCCTTTCCTTAGGCTTTGGAGTTTCCTGACTTCTCTGGACAAGGGCAAATTAAATGTTTCGGACTACAGCAGTAGAAGCACCTCTCCTCAGAATGATAGACCTCCTAGTGATGCTTGGCCAGTTTCCAGAGGTCGACTTGCATAGATTCGGAGGGTAGTGTAGAAGCTGAGGTCTGAGGCAAGATCGGCCTGTGGAAGGTAGGAAAGAGGCGCATACGTCTTTTCTCTTAAATCGCCTTCCTGGAGCGCTCCTGAAACTTAAGGTCGATATGGGTAGCCAGGGATACCAGATCATCTAGAGAGGCAGGACCATTTCGATAAGCCAGTTGGTCCTTAATCCTCCCAGAAGGGCCATCCCTGAAGGTGGCTATCAGCACCTGATGTTGCTGCAGTATGGACAGGAGCGGATGCGGATGCTGATGTCAGTTTGTTGAAGTGGGTGCACAGTGTCCATAGATAGGACATGATTTTGTCCTGCTGATCTTTCTGGCAGGTCATCTCCTGGTACAGCTCAGAGAGTGGAGGAGATTGAGACCCAGCGGGTTTCATGGCCTGAGCAATCAGTAACGCACAGGTTAGTGGACCCACTGTGCCGTGGACAAAGGAGAGCCTGGAGGGGGTTGACTAGGCAAACACCTGATTCTTCGCTAGAGCCCCTGATGGTGTGGTTAAACTTATTTCCAGGTGGATGTCAGGTGCTACTTCAGGACAGATCTTGGACACAAGGCAGCTGACCCCCAAAGGGGTAGGAAGCTGGAACAGCCAAGAATGGATGGCACAGTAGGCACAAGCAGGTTCTGGGCATGTACTGACAGATACGATTGGTATACAGGTGTACACGGCAAGTGTTGGCGGACATGGCGGGTAATTAGGAAATTTCTGCAGGGCCTGGTGGACATGGCTGGTATACAGGCTGGCACGGCAGGTGCTAGAAGAGATGACTTGTATACAGGCAGGCACAGCAGGTGCTGCCAGACACGGCTGGTATACAGGCAGTAACACCAGGTGCTAGAGAACTCAGCTGGTATACAGACAAGCACGGCAGGTGCTGGCAGACACGGCTGGTATACAGGGATACAAGCACAAGGGACATGACAACTAGCAAGCGTGCAGCAAACTGAAAGAACATGTTGCTCAGGCACCTCCCAAATGGTGGAGGTGCCTTAAATAATAAGTGTCTCCCAGCTATTGGCTAGGGATACTTTAGGACAATGCAGGCTGTCTGTTTAAGAGACTGGAGTGCGCACGCACAAGCCCCAAGCTCATTTTCCCTGGAATCAGCAAGACCCCAGGAGACCGCAGCAGCAGGAGGAAACGCAGGCCAATAGCCAGGTCAAAGAGTGAGTTGGCATCCCTGCCATGGGAGAGGGACCATTTCACCTTGCTTTCTCACACAAGCTCTGTGAGGAAACAGGATGAAACGTGCGTCGGGACTTTGGACGCTTAAGTCAGGCGATTCCTAGTGTAGGTATGTAACTACTAATTGTATATGATATTTAATAGTACAGTTGCTCCTTTACATGTTGTTACATGGTCTGACACATTTACATAGTGGAGACTTGGGTTGGAGTATATAACATAGACAAGTGGTACTACAAGTACTATTTATTCCCTCCCTACAACCTGATCTCCCCTGTATCAAACCCACCCTAATCATTCACCATATACAAGTATTGAATACTTCTATTTTCTGTTTACATACATATATCTATATTTGCAGCTACATTTAATTAAGGTTATTTATAAAGATTGTTTTCATGAGATAGATGATTTATGTTCCAATTGAATATATATAGCCTGACGTTGTAGTGTCCATTGAGGATTTCTTGCTTTTTTATCTTGTGATTATAATATGCCTCAAAAAATATTTTAATAATTTTTGAATAAAACGTGTGTTTTTATATTATCTGGAGTTTTTGTGCATTGCTCTATCCCGTAGGTTTACCCCTTTGGCATTAAGTTGTTTTGCTATCCCAAATATATGTATTCCCCTGAGGAAGCCAATGTGAAACATGTGTTAGGGCTGTGCGCGTGGCCTCACAGATTGAAATATGGGCAAGAGTCCTTGACTGAAGAGATGTATTTTGCCATTAGTAACACCGGTAGTGGTATTAAGGATTTAACCACTTACAATGTGACTTTCTTCCTCCCTTTAATGGTCTAATGCTAATATTATACTGTACTGTCACTTTATACAAAAATTGTAATCCCCTATTATTGGTACCCACTCTCTGATTTGAATTACCTTGTTCCCTGGTACATATTTTATTACTAATTTTTGCCTTGTATGTCTAACTTTGAATAATGCAGGGTTTCTATCCTGATGAAGAGGTCCAGCGTATCCTCAAAACGCATCAACTGTGTAAACCTGTAATAAATGTTATAATCTTCCTTTCGTTTTGATGCTTCGTGGATACATCAGCAGCAGCGCATGAGTTACATCTCCTTCCAGATTTCTAACTTTGAATAAAATACTTTTATATTGCATCTTGGATTAAACTCTCCAATTTTTTTGTATGCATACATTATTTGTATACGTTAAGATTTAGGCACACTTATTTTAATCTTTACACGCCAAGCATATGCCAAATACTTACAGATGTATAAATGTGAACCAAGCGTAATGATGCTGGTTCGGGTAGAACTTTAATTGGAAAGTAGCTGCTTGAACTGACAACTACCTGGACTTTGATCAAACATTTTGGAAATCTTTTTTTTTCATAGTTTTCTGAGGCTTGGAAGGTGTCTTCATATCAAGATAACATTTTAGATAAAGGATAATAATCTATAGCTGAATGTTTCTCATCAAAGATAAATGTTTCACTGAACGCTACAAAGCTTGATATATCACTGGTCAAAAGTCAATTCTGTTATCACAGAGGCAAAGTCTTAATCATCATGTGTCTTTTTATGAAGATTTGTGGTTAGTTGGCAAGCCCAATGGGAATATGTATACATCTTTGCACCAAGTTAGCCAGTAAAAACAGAAAAATATTTAGAATTGAGAGTCCTCCGTGTTTGTTACCTTTTAATGGCTAACTTTAAAGGGTTGTCCAGGTTTGGGGTTCAAGCTTGCAGCCACTCTGTGACTTCTGAGTTGTGAATCCTCACAACACTTTCACTGTCAGGATTCTCTGTCTCTGGGAGAGCGTATGGACGTAAAAAAACAAGGGGAGTGAATACTGTATTGAGGATAATATGTGTATAGTTTTTCCTAAAATAATTGTACACATTATGTGATTGTTCACATGTGATTGGCTCTTACTGATTTTAAATACAATCACAGTATAAGGTGAATTATAATGACTAAGGGCATGCGATTCACCTAAAAGTTGTCGGAGTGTTAAAAAAAAATAACACGTGCAGTTTTGTGCTAATGAAGATATCAATAAAGAAAATCCTTTTTTTATATCTCTCCTGGAAGTTCAGATTCCTTTCCCTTGAATTTCCTACCTACTCATGTGACGACTAGACGTGCGTGACCTCTCTCAATACAAGTGAATTGAGCAATGCTGGAGACTGCTAGTTGGAATGTGCCGGATATATATAAATCGCATAATTGTGGTCACTGCCAGCACCAGAGAATCCTGACACCATGCACATTGTGAGGATTTACAAGTCTGAAGAGGGTTTGCTGGACTTGCCGCATGTGTTCAGAGTGTTCTCCACTTATGTATTATCGGGGAGTCACTTCACTGCTGGTTTTGTTACTTTACAATCTCTGTTTCAATATTTTTGCAGTCCGATTTGTGTGTGATTTATCGGCACTAAATAGTCTTAAATTGGTGAAGTGAGAAAAATATAAGCATACATTGAATTTATGGAATCAAATAAATAAAAATTGTCATGTGCATATGTATTCACTTTTTGTGAAGAAGCCTGTACACTCCATAGACATAGCCTTTATGAAAGAGTGGGCAGGAAAAAGCCTTTACATACTGTATATACAAAAATTGTAAGGCTTGTTTTAAGCTTGCCAAAAGACATGTGGGAGACTCTCAAAGGTATGGAGGAAGGTGCTGTGGTCAGAGGTGGCCAAAATTAAACTAAAGTAAATGCTATGTTAGGCACTAAACCAACACATCTCATCACCCCAAGAACACCATACCCACAGTGAAACATGGTGGTGGCAGCACCATGCTGTGGGGATATTTTTTGGCAGCAGGGACAAGGAAGATGGATGGTACAAAATTTAGGAATATTCTTGATCAAAACCTGTTTCAGTCTGTCAGTGTTTTGAGACTGGGACAGAGGTTCACCTTTTAACAAGACAATGACCCCAAGCATACTGCTAAAGCAACACTCGAATGGTTTAAAGGGAACCTATCAGGTCCCCCATGCTCTTTAGCCCAGCAGCATTCACCTATGTATGATTAAACTCCCTGTCTAACCAGCCCTGTATAATTTAATTCAGTTAAATAAATGCTTTAAAAAAGCATTTGTAGCCTCCTCTTTCCTTTTGCTAATGATGGCTTTGACTAGTCGATGGGCATTAGTTGCCCCAGACTAGTAAGCTCTCTTTCCATGTTATCAACATAATTTGCCCTTGTCGGTCTCATTGTCAGCTCAGGAAAATCTAGCACACGCGAGCCGCTCATTTCGGCAGCGCCAATGCGTTTCTGAAGTCTGTTTCCTGGCTTCAGAGACGCACTATGCATGATCACAAGCCATCTCCGGAACTTCTGCTCATGCGCAGTGCGTCTCTGAAACCGGGAAGTATACATCTGGCTTCAGAGACGCGATGATGCTGCTGTAATGAGCGGCACGCATGAGGTGGCAATGAGGGCGGCAAATAAAAAGCCGCCAATGTGCTCACGTTTCAACCCAACTCTCTCTATTCTATATGGGGACTGGTGGGAAGAATTTTTTGTTTATTCAGAAAGTTACCCAGTGGTGGGCATTATTACATGGGGCACTAACAGGGACACGGTTGTCATGCCACACAGCTGGAGCAGTAATAGGAACAGTTATGGCAGCAGCGGGCTCAGCTTTGTGGTATCAGCAGGATGAGGAGTTTGTACAGGTTGGTAATAGATGGGGTGGTGCTGGAAATTTGACAAGTCACGTGTCTTTGATGACAAGTCATAGATGGAAGAAGTTGTCATATCGGTCCGGGTCTGAATGGAAATACAGAAAATTAAGACTCCAACGGAAAGGAGCTCACTTGTAAGCACTTTCTATAACTGTAGTATAACTCTTAATATGTTCTGCAGGATTGATACCTATCACTATATGGTAACTATATAGCGGTAATATCAGTTTGGTTTTGTAGAGATTTATTTTCAGTAACAGCGGGGTCATCTGCTGAGGTTCCCCTATACACAGTATTAGGGCGTGTGACCACAGTTGCACCCAAGGTTACAAAGTTAGGGGCCCACTCAGATGTTTCTCCTCCGCTTTGCTTGAACCCTTAGCCCACACTTCTGGTGGAGTGTGACTGCTGGGACCCCTAGGATGCAGAGTACATAATCCAACCTGTTCTTGTGCAAAAATCTGAAATCGATCACATCTAAGATAAAGCACCTGAGTTCTTGTAAAATCAGTGGATCAGGACACGTTTCCCCCTAGATTTATTGCCACTCTTAGTGTATGTGCACACAATGTCTTTTTCAGGTGGATTCCTCCCAGATCCCTTATGAAAACCACTCAATAAAAATTAAAACGATTGAGCATATGCACTGCAATGTAAAAGCAACTTGCCGTGCATGCTGTATGTTTCAGTCTTTTTCAGATTCTTTTATCTGCTTCCGGTTTCAAAACTATGAAGTGGTTAAAGGAAGTGACCTGTTCATTCTGCTGGTGGCTTCTGTATGGAAGCCGCTCACTACTTTATATATGGTTAATAAAAAATATCCCTGAAGCGTCTTCCTACAGAAAGTACTGTGTTCATCAGGTATGCTGACCTCTATTAGGCGCTGTGTGCATAACAGAATTTCTGGTCCTCTCCTCCGCTTTTTGCTGGGGTTTAGCTGGTTAATGGGAGACCTAGCACCAATATTCTTCTGCTTGGTGTCCAAACCATCAGACCTTTAGCATTGATGTCATTAATGTCAGTAATATTCAATTAACTTCAAAAGGACATTGATCAATTATATATGTTTTAATTAATAATTAAATGGAAGGATGAAGAGATGTTCTTGAAGGAGCCTTTGGCTTTTGTAGATGTTTCTTCCTGGTCAGATGGACACAGGTATAGATGGTACAAGTCCTTCCATTCAGGTACAGCATTGATGGTGGATGTGCTGTACTTTCCTCAGGGCACTAGATCTGGGGGGGCTTCTGTCCTCGAGATCTTTCTGGTGCCCTGGCGACATCGGGCAAAAGTGCAGCTATCTCTGATAGTGCGAGCAGCCCTGGCTAAACCACGCCGGCAGGATGATAACAACCGACGGAATGCAGAACCTACGAGAAAAGATATAAAACTAATGTAAGTAATGGGACTCCATATTAGAGGACACTACTGTGGTGTCACTGTGACCGGACGGTAGAGGAATCTTCTCCATACAGAGGTCGGATCATTGTCAGTTATGATACATGTGACAATGCCACCACTGACAGATCACATCTGCTCCACATGACTTCTTCTCACTGACATCATACAACATGGAGATTATGGTGACACTTACCTCGCTTCCTCTCCCCCGCTTCTACTTTATTTGTTTTTTGCTTTTTACTCAGTTTTTGTGCAGATTTCTTTCTCTCCTCGACTGGAGATGCTAATGAAAAAGTCAGAAAAATGTTGATTATAGACTCCTAAAAGATTATCCCTATATTTTTATAGAGTTATGCAAACTGGTTAATATGCACCTGTAGCTTCTCTGTTTGCCGCCATGTGGTGTCTCCCAGAGGAACGATGTCCCCTTATTAACATGACATTACTTGCCGCAAGCCAAAGTGTTATTATATTCAGTTACATAAAACTTCAGCGTAACATTAAAGAAAGACCCGTCACCAGGTCATAAATATCCAAGATTCCTTCTTACTTAAATCCCCCTGCTTCCCGGAGTAATCTGTTTTTGGTTTTGTTAAAATCCCCCTTATGATTTCAGAGATGGGGGTCTTTTTAGTCAGTGCTAATTCTTCTGTTCTTTACCATGAGGGTGTGGCTCACAGTATAAAACAGCAGAGCAGCCTGAAGACACACCCCCAGATAATCCTGGGAGCTCCGCCCCCTTGGTTAAAACTCAGGGGGGCAGCGGGAACAAAGTAAGTAATTTTTAGTCATGTGCAAATTCACATTACACTTTTGTATTGTAGGCTATAAAAGGATGGCCTATAAACCTGTACATACCTGATAATGAGGGCGAGGATGGCTCACTGTTTTTAGCATTGCAACGCTGATTGTCATCATCAGTTTTGGAATGGGGAGGTTCTTTCTGCCTGTTTGGTACAAGAAAGTCAAGTAAATTACAAGTGAAAACCAAAAGTGAAAGGCCAATTAGGACAACAAGAAGAAGGGGAAACCCTGCTCAGGGCGCCATTCTACCAGCAAGAATAAAGTCTAGCTAGTAATATTGGCCTGTAATGAGCTGGAAATAAATGGTTGGTCACAATGATCAACTGATACTTCTGGGTTATCACAAGCCAGACGCACAGAAACCAGTTATCATGGGGTGGTGGATGCTGGATTTAGATTTGTGTTACTCGTGTCTGTACACACATCAGAAACGAACCTCATAATAATAATAATAAAAATCTACTCACATGTCTGAGTGTTTTTCGATGTTCTCTGGGGAGCACACTGGAGGTGACATAGAGTCTTCATTGATCACCATCATGTTATTGGTGGTAGATAGCTAAAACAAACAGAGATATATAAAATAGATATATTTTCAACATTTGTTTGAAATTATAGGTTTTATACATTTTATTGACCACATTCTTACTTTACAAAACTTTTGAGAAGACGATACAAAGTTTTTGATTTCTGGATAGTCATTGTCCTCATTTGTGTCCACCTCATCTGAATTCCTAAATTTGTAATTCCCAATGCGAGCTGCAAAGTACAGAAGTTATCAGAGATTATTAGTATAAGACTCGGTCAGACAGTCACCATGTTATCACTAATAATGATGGGAACTGATTGTCACATATAATGAAAGAAGTGACACACAGCCGTTTTCTGCAGATGACGTCTCATTTTACTTACTGTTAAAGTAGCGGGTGTCCTCATCTGACTTAAGATCAGGAATGAACAGAGGCTTTTGACTTAGAAGGTTGTTGAAATCTAAGGCACGCAGGAATGGATGCATTTTGATCTGATTTGCTCCTCCTGGAAAAGGAAGACAAGACAAAAATTATATAATCATTGTCAGAGAAACTACTCCATATCTGTACAGTTTACATTAATCTGAGCTCAAGATGTAACAGAGACGACATGAAGGAAATATACTGATCATCATAGCATGAAGAATGGGGAATGGGCAGGTTGGTAGAGTACAGAATCTCAGTGCTGATCCTTATGGACACAACCATTTGTCTGGTCACAGAGGTGTAATAAGTCATTAACAATACTATTATAATATTACCTGTCCCAAGTCTTTGTTCTGGATTTTTTCTGAGCAGCTGCGTGATGATACCCCGAGCATTGGGTGGAGGAAAGTAATTAGATCTCCAAATTATTTCATCTGTTATATAAAAAGCAAGTATTAAGGGAAAGAAATCCTATTAATTTATTTCCATGAAAAAACATTTTCCTTAACAAAAGCTAGAAACAACCATACAAAAACCCAAAAATACACACAATATCGACAAAACAGTGACATGACAAGGCTTCAAATATTGTACAATCAACTGCAAAATCTCCTTTCGGAAGCTCTATAATTGTAAATCCAAAAAACCATAGATGATCCCACTGACCACCAGTCAAGGGGCCTGCCATAGCCCTTCTTTAGGATCACTTCTGGGGCCATGTACCATGTGGTGCCAGCAGTCTGGAAACCAACATAAGAATGAGATGATGATTAATAAATATAATAACAAAAATTAACATCAGTAGAAATGTGGTGAGAAATTATCAGAGAAGGAGAAAGAGATGAGATCTGTAAAGTACCTCTTTATCACGGAACTCTCTGGTGATGTCCTTAATTGGAGCATTGTAGAGTTTTGATGATGGTCTCATGAGGCCGACTTTTGAAACTCCAAAATCGGTCACTTTAATATGTCCTGTAGATGTTATCAGGAGGCTGTAAAAGAAAAGATGGTGTCAGCCCCAAGTAATAACCCATAGACTGTATAACAAACGCTAACTTTCATCCCCTTTTTTATAGCTCAAGGGTCACTTACTTTTGAGGCTTCAGGTCTCTGTGCACCACACCATAGCTGTGCAGATATTCCACAGCAAGCACCGTTTCGGCAATGTACAGACGGGCCAAGGTGATAGGTAACGGACCCCTGTGCTTTAGAAGATTGCCACAGTCTCCTCCTACAGCAGAAAGCAAATATGACAGGTGAGGGTTTGTTACAGTGTAAATTACACATGATGAGGGTGAATGTGAAATAAGCGGAGATATTGGGACAGGATGGCATATAGATACGTTGGATGTGTCCTACCTGGTACATACTCCATGACCATACACAGATGAAGTTTAGTATCAAAGGAGCAGAACATGGAGACCACAAAGGGACAATCAGCGGATATAGAGATGTCCCTCTCCTGAAAGGCCCATTTCAGGCTCCTTGGCTTCAGGTTCTGCTTGTCCATTTTCTTCATAGCACATATCTTGTTTGTGTCTGTATGGCGAACTAAGTGGACGGCACTGGAGGGGAGGAAAATCAATGATTTATTATGAATTCTTACATACAGTCCATCTATAGACCTCATCAAGTGATCTCCTGTACTAATAGTTAATACTAGATGTGCGGCCATAACTAGAAATCCTTAAAATAACACTCTATAAGTGATGACCTATGGAAGGTCCTCATCCACGTCACATCTTAACTGACCTGAATAGAGACAATTAGATGTGGACAGTGATGAGGACTCATCATTTCTCTATGGCAGCATTGCACGGGCAGGACAGAGAGACATAGGCATTGTCATAAGGAGCCCTGAGAAATAAATATTGTACCAAAGTAAAGCTCACCCGAAACCTCCACAGCTGATCAGCTTGATAGGGTTATAGTCGCTCTTACAGGGATCTCTCCCCGGGTTCAATGATCCGATCAAGGCCTAAAAAGGAATAAGAAATTACATTAAGACATTGAAACTGCAGGAGAGAAAAGCTCCAGATGCAGGAACATCTCTCTTCTATACTATGTCCCCGCTGATTACACTGCAGAAGATGTAGAGGACGTGATACAAGCCGGACCCCCACAGACCCTATTATATTACAAGGGATATACCCCATACACCATAAATCATTGTACTGCAGGGGAGGATAAGGGATGTCACACCGAGGAGGCAAAATAATAATGCCATGGTCACACATAATAGGTCTGATCTACATAAGAACAGAGATATCCCATTGTCATATGGGTTATAATATGGGATGTGTAATTCACACCCGTCATCTGATGATACGCAGACGTCCCTCTGATACTTACACTGGCAGATTCCTGGTGATCTCTGGTGTCTCACATATTTCACCATCAGTATTTGCTGGCACAGTTATTCCTAAAATAATGATAAAATAATGAAGAGACGTCATGTATCAGTCTATATCAGCACTTATATAACACATCAGTATCATAAAGGAAATGACAAGACCCCCGTACATGGAATATACAGTACTAGGTATATGGATATTCTGTATATACTTATGGCATATCTATATACTGTATATACTGTACCATGTATGTCATTGCTCAGGATCTGATCAAATCCTCAACAATTACATGATTGGGGACCTATGAGCCTCTTTGTACATTTTTGACCTGAGAAAAGCCCAGAGGAGAGGAGCAGAATTACATGAGCCCCCTCCATTATAGTCTATGGGGGCTCATGAGCCATCAGCGGCCTCATACAGTGGATGAAGAGTAGATATCCATATTCTCTGCTGTTCTCTATAACCTGATATTTGTATGTACGATATTAGATGATCGACTTACCTTCCATCGGATCAGGGTTCAGCCCCGGCTGACTGGTATCACAGTCAGCACTCTTTGGCTTTGCCTCTCTTTGGAGTCGCCTTCTGATGTTTTCTGATGGATATAAAATATACAATTAATATAACATTTCACAAATACTACAGTACTACATACAATAGACAGCAAGGACTAAGCATTGGATTTACTGGATGATTTCAGTATTGGAGGACTATACATGGCCACTCGCTCCAGTAAATCCACATTAATATATAAGGGACTTGTATCTACAACTGTTCTTTAATATCTTCTATCAGAAATGCAGCATTTATAAGATGGAAGAATGTGATGATCGAGAGAGACAGAAGCGGAAATACAAACTCCGCACCGCTGAGTACAGACTGTCATCACAGATGATGGAGCCGCAGAGACAGGCTGCCATAAAATATCCTGTGTCTCCCTGGGGCGGAGAGGGAGGGATCTACCATCATAAATCTGAGCTTCTGCTATATGACTGGTGATCTGGGAAAATCAGACAACAAGGACATGATATATAGAAGACAATGGATCCTTACCAGACGCTCCGACGAGTAGGCCGGATACTCCAGTACAAGCAGCACGTTCTGGGCCAGTTGTTTAATAAAGGCCAATTCTCCACTGTCGGATTTTTCTTCAGCCTATAGAGATGAAAACAAACAAGAAAGGAAAAATCATGAAAGTGAAGAATACAGGACGCCATTTATGTCACCGTGTTACTCCTGGTATCTGCACTACAAATACTACATGACAGCTGAGGATCCGGTCACATAAGAACCTCTAGAGGGAACCTGTTATGTAAAATAATGGTATTAACTGCGGATATAGAGTTAATCTACAAGTTAATAGCGTTCTGACACCGAGCGGCCATATTAAAGCCGTCATCAGTCAGTCCCGGGGACAGTTACAACCGCCGCTCACTAAGCAGACAGCAGTGACTGAAAGTGAGCCGGCACCATCCCTATGACTGAAAGAGCGAGGCTGCCAGGGGGAATACAGTTCATGTCCTCCCAACATCGGGGCTCTCAGTGCGGCAACCGAATGTGGTCAGAACGCTATTAACCTGCAGATTAATCCCATATGTGCAGGTTAATAGCATTATTTTACATGACAGGTTGCCTTTAAAAAAAAAAAGTTATGGCTCTTCAAAGAAAGTGATGAAAAAATGAGAGGAGAAAAAAGTCAAATTTCCTGGTCCTTACCAGGTAACCAATCCTATTCCCCTACGCAAACAACCTTCCTGCTTCTAATTCAATTAACCCTTTAGATCCCACAATTTTCCTTGTCATGTAGCCTGTATACCCTATTTAGACTCCCGGCTATTCTTATCTTAGTATTTAGTACAGGTTAAACTTAAACTTGTAATCTATTATTACTTCCCATTATTATTATTTTATGAGATTTGTGCAGATTGTCTGCTACTTACCTGCTGTACTAGGGTCCAGATGTTCTCCTGTAAATGCTCAAGATATTCGAGCTAATACGACCTTGGTGGTATTTGGTCAGGCAGTCTCTCACAAGTTTCATTACCAGCCGGTAAGTGAAGCTGAGGATGCCATCGGGTAGTGGTAGCACAAGGTCAGGGGCATAGGTGGTAAGAATCCCCTGGAGTAGTGCTAACACCTGAAATTTGTCTGGAGGAATCTCAGACATTTCAAGTAAATCCAAGCGCAATTAGTATATGATTAGCTAGGTAGCTTATCACTGAAGGCAATGACACGGAATGTCAAAGTGACTATATGGATGCAAACACTTCTGTAAGTAGTGATGGTTAATTGTGATGTCAAATGAATCTAGTGTTCTGATCCTTTTATTTTAAACAAACTTTATTTGACAAAACAAAATAGATATGCAAATAAGGTTACAATCATAGAATCTCCATGACATGTACCAACACAGTCCAACATCTTTATAAATAAGTATCAAATCCATAACATAATTTTCTACTTTTTTGTCACAATTTTACCAGATTCAAATTTTAACTCAATTTGCAAAACAACCAAAAAAACACTTTTGCCGTAATCCATATATGAATAGATGTAAATGTATGAATCCATTAAGTTATCCTGATGTCTTCTTAAGTTCCTCCATATTATACAAGGATGTGTGTCGGAATACTTTCATCAGCTGTTACATATCAGATTGTGTATAGCTATATGCAATAAAAGATTTCCGTTTGTGAGAAAAACATGGTGGTTGACTTTTCTTTTTGTCTTTCTGACTCGAGTTTGTCATAAACTAATAAGGTTTTTAGAGTTTTGATTATTTCAGATAATTGAGGCGTCTGTTTCTCCAACCAATATCTAAGTATACATTATTTAGCCATTACACATGTATTATCTGTATAGACAGAATTCTGTCCCTATCCTCCCGACGTTCTTACAATAAACATGCCTGAGGAGACTTTAGGACTTTAATTTTCCAAACATTGTCTAAATATAGAAGGGTCTCTTCCAACACCTTTTGGATGGATGGGCATTGCCTGATACTATCAAACAAATTGGCTTTAGGTTACATTTTGGGCATTTTCTTAAATAATGTTATGAAGCATCTTTGTAGGAACAATAGAAAGCATAAATAGCATTATGAATCAGTTTGTACTGCATTCTTCTCCATTGTTTGTTGGTCATTGCTTTTTTTTACTTTATCCCAGACCTCCAAATGTTTACCATCTATCTCAGTGTCATTTACCTCTATACTCCAATGGATAAATTAATCAGGTACCCAGTGACCCGAATTTGTCTTTGAATTCTTTGGTATATTGTGTATAGGGAATTTACACATGAACTAGACCCCATCAATATATCAAAATAGTCTCTCCTTTCCACTTTCCCAAAACCTTTCATCATAGAGCTGTAGAAATTAACCGTGATGCTGTAGACATTGATGATCTCCCATATCTTACATCCATGAGAATTCCTGCCAGGTGAGCAGCCTTCCTTCATTAACATTTAGTAAATCCTCACCTTCAGTTAGCCATTAAAAGGTATCAACCACTGAGGACTCTCAATTCTAAATATTTTTCTGTCATAATTTTTTTTTTTTTTATGATGATACCGAAAAGTGTTAAAGGGGTTGTCCAGGACTACAGTGGTGGCCAAAAGTATTGGCACCCCTGCAATTCTGTCAGATAATAATCAGTGCCTTCCTGAAAATGATTGCAATCACAAATTATTTGCTATTTTTATCTTCATTTAATTTGCTTGCAAGGAAAAAACACAAATGAGAATGAAGCAAAAATCAAATCCTTGATCATTTCACACAAAACTCCAAAAATGGGCCGGACAAAAGTATTGCCACCCTCAGCCTAATACTTGGTTGCACAACCTTTAGCCAAAATAACTGCGAACAACCGCTTCCAGTAACCATCAATGAGTTTCTTACAATGCTCTGCTGGAATTGTAGACCATTCTTCTTTGGCAAACTGCTCCAGGTCCCTGATATTTGAAGGGTGCCTTCTCCAAACTGCCATTTTGAGATCTCTCCACAGGTGTTCTATGGGATTCAGGTCTGGACTCATTGCTGGCCACCTTAGAAGTCTCCAGTGCTTTCTCTCAAACCATTTTATAGTGCTTTTGGAAGTGTGTTTTGGGTCATTGTGCTGCTGGAAGACCCATGACCTCTGTGGGAGATCCAGCTTTCTCACACTGGGCCCTACATTATGCTGCAAAATTTGTTGGTAGTCTTCAGACTTCATAATGCCATGCACACGGTCAAGCAGTCCAGTGCCAGAGGCAGCAAAGCAACCCCAAAACATCAGGGAACCTCCACCATGTTTGACTGTAGGGACCGTGTTTTTTTCTTTGAATGCCTCTTTTTTTTCCTGTACACTCTTTGTTGATGGTTTTTTCCCAAAAAGCTCGACTTTTGTCTCATCTGACCAGAGACATTCTTCCAAAACATTTTAGGCTTTCTCAGGTAAGTTTTGGCAAGCTCCAGCCTGGCTTTTTTATGTGTCTGGGTAAGAAGTGGGGTCTTCCTGGGTATCCTACCATACAGTCCCTTTTCATTCAGACGCCGACGGATAGTACGGGTTGACACTGTTGTACCCTCGGACTGCAGGGCAGCTTGAACTTGTTTGGATGTTAGTCGAGGTTCTTTATCCACCATCCGCACAATCTTGCGTTGAAATCTGTCGTCAAATTTTCTTTTCCTTCCACATCTAGTGAGGTTAGCCACAGTGCCATGGGCTTTAAACTTCTTGATGACACTGCGCACAGAAGCCACAGGAACATTCAGGTCTTTGGAGATGGACTTGTAGCCTTGAGATTGCTCATGCTTCTCGCAATTGGTTTCTCAGTCCTCAGACAGTTCTTTGGTCTTCTTCTTTTCTCCATGTCAATTGGTACACACAAGACACAGGACAGAGGTTGAGTCGACTTTAATCCATGTTAACTGGCTGCAATGTCATTTAGTTATTGCCAACACTGTAGGTGCCACAGGTAAGTAACAGGTGCTGTGATTACACGAATTAGAGAAGCATCACATGATTTTTCAAACAGTGCTAATACTTTGTCCACCCCCTTTAGGTTTGGTGTGAATATATCCAATTTGGCTTTAGGTCAATTCTTTTGTGTTTTTCATTGAAGACAATTAAATGAAGATAATAATACCAAGAATTTGTGTTGTAATCATTTTCAGGAAGAACTGAGTATTATCTGACAGAATTGCAGGGTGCCAATACTTTTGGCCACCACTGTATATAATTTTTTACAATCTGTCTAAGAACTAACGCAGGTAGTTTCTACTAGTTGCCCAGTGCGATCTCTGCGGCACAGCGTGGTCACCGGCTGTCGGCGATTTAACGGCTTCCGCTGACATTATGTCAACAGACAGCAGTCTCCTTCGCTCATCTCTGTTAATGGAGCATGTCTGTTGATCTCCTGCTGATTGCCAGCTGACTCCCTACTGCTTAATTGATGAAGCCAACTGTCAATCAGCATGACACAGTTAAGCCCGGCAATAGAGAATCTGGAAAAGAAAAGAGCTGCTCTATTGATGTGGAGCAGCCGAATCACCGGCACGAGCATTGGTGATCGATTTGAGCGGCATCGGATAGAATAGCCGGTGTTATGATTTGGTAGCTGAGGAGAGCAGGCAAAAACGGCAATACACCAGAGAGGTTGGAATCTACTGGATTGCAGTACCCTGACTAACCACCATAACTAAAGGCAGCCGTGGAGCGTTCCTACGTTGGTCCTAGAAGCCTCGTCACAGCCTGAGAGGTTAACTACACCTAAAGATAGAAAGAGGAAAGCTATCTGCCCCGGAGCAGATCCCTAAAGAACATAGGAAGCACCAAATATGTAATGGCGGTTAGACAAGAGGTAATACAGACACAGACAGAAAATAGTAAGAGCAAACGTTGGGGCCCAATCTGCCTACAAAGAAAAAGGATAGGAAGGACACTTACTGCAATCCAAAAATCCCTAAAATATACCAACTCTACTAATTGCAAAAACACCTGAGATCACACGACCTCTACCACCTAAATTAGTTCTCTGGTGTAACAAAACTAAGCCGCAGCCACTGAAAAAACTGGAAAAGGCAAATGAACAAATAACAGTGGCTCAGATAAACTGAGAGGAGCACAAGCCCCCGGAGGGGACCTGGCTGACCTCCACAGAAGTGCAGGGAACAATGCAAAAAGCAAGCACAAAAATAAAAACAGAAAATATCTTATCTGAGAGCAGGAGAAGAGGCAAGACTCAGCAAGCTTCCAAGTGAACCAGGAACCACAGTTGAGACAAGAACAATTGATCACCGGCAACCATGATGGGAGGGAACCTCCCTTATATAAGACCAGTCTGTAACTCCTGATTGCCAATCCTCATTGAATGGTTCAGTACTGTTTGTAACCACCAGATGGAGCTTCTGCTCAGAATTCATTTCTAACACATTCACAACAGTACCCCCCCCTTGAGGAGGGGTCACCGAACCCTCATTTGGGCAACCAGGTCGGTCAGGATGAGCTCTGTGATACGCACGGATCAGTCTCCTAGCATGGATGTCCGAAGCAAACACCCAAGAATTGTCCTCCTGACCATAACCTCTCCACTTAACCAAATACTGGAGTTTCCGTCTAGAAAAACGAGAATCCAATATTTTCTCAACCACATACTCCAGATTGCCCTCAACCAAAACAGGGTCAGGAGGCGCAGCCATAGGAACCACTGGCTCGACAAACCTCTTCAATAAGGACTTGTGGAACACGTTATGGATCTTAAATGTCCCTGGAAGAAGTAAACGAAAGGAAACAGGATTAAGAATCTCCATGATCTTATAAGGTCCAATGAACCTAGGCTTAAACTTAGGAGATGCAACTCTCATAGGGATATTTCTTGAGGACAACCAGACCAAGTCCCCCACTTCAAACCGAGGACCATCAGTCCTATGCCGGTTGGCAAACCGCTGGGCCCTCTCCTGAGAGAGGGACAACCTCTCCACTACCTGGTCCCAAATCTGCTGCATACGCTCCATAACAGAGTCAACACCTGGACAGACAGAATCCTCCGTCTGTCCCGAAGAAAATCGAGGGTGAAACCCAAAATTGCAGAAAAATGGAGACATCAAAGTGGCAGAGCTAGCCCTATTATTAAGAGAAAACTCAGCCAAAGGCAAAAAAGAGACCCAGTCATCTTGATCAGCAGACACAAAGCATCTCAGATAAGTCTCCAATGTCTGGTTTGTTCTCTCAGTTTGTTCATTGGTCTGAGGATGAAAAGCCGAGGAGAAAGACAATTGAACACCAAGTTTAGAACAAAAAGTCCTCCAAAATCTGGAAACAAACTGGACTCCTCTGTCAGACACAATGTTCTCAGGAATGCCGTGTAACCGAACCACGTGCTGAAGGAACAAAGGCACCAATTCGGAGGAGGAAGGCAACTTAGGTAATGGCACAAGATGTATCATTTTGGAAAACCTATCACAAATCACCCAGATAATGGTCATTCTCTGAGAAACAGGGAGGTCGGAAACAAAATCCATAGAGATATGGGTCCATGGTCTCTTGGGCACAGGCAATGGCATCAACAAACCACTAGAGCGAGAGCAAGGCTTGGAGCGAGAGCAAGTCCCACAGGACTGTACAAATTCCCTGACGTCACGAGACAAAGTAGGCCACCAAAAGGACCGACTAACCAAGTCTCTGGTACCAAAAATTCCGGGATGACCGGCCAACGCGGAACAATGAATCTCAGACATCACACTCTTTTTCCACGGTCTGGGGCAAACAATTTCCCAATAGGGCAGCGCTCGGGTTTATCCTCCTGACACCCTTCCAGAGCCAGTCTCAAATTGGGCGAGATGGCGGAAAGAACTACACCCTCTTTCAAAATAACAGCAGGATCAGATAACTCAGGAGAGTCCGCAAGGAAACTCCTCGAGAGGGCATCCGCCTTAACATTCTTAGTACCAGGAAGAAAGGAAACCACAAAATTAAAACGTGTGAAAAACAAGCCCCACCTGGCCTGTCTAGGATTAAGTCGCTTGGCTGATTCCAGATAAACCAGATTCTTATGGTCCGTGAGGACCACCACCTGATGTTTGGCTCCCTCCAGCCAAAGTCTCCACTCTTCAAAAGCCCACTTCATGGCCAATAACTCCCGATTACCCACGTCATAATTACGTTCAGTTGGAGAAAATTTTCGAGAGAAAAAGGCACAAGGGTTACTTTTAGAGGTTTCTGGATCTCTTTGGGACAAAACGGCACCTGCCCCAATTTCAGAGGCATCAACCTCCACCTGAAATGGCAGAGAAACATCAGGCTGCCGTAGAACAGGAGCAGAAGTGAATCTCTGCTTAAGTTCCTGAAACGCAGAGACTGCCTCAGGAGGCCAATTCACCACATCAGAACCCTTTTTGGTCAAATCAGTCAATGGTTTAACAATAACAGAGAAATTACCAATAAATTTACGATAAAAATTGGCAAAACCCAAGAATCTCTGAAGAGCCTTTAATGAAGTAGGTTGGACCCAATAACAGATGGCCTGAACCTTGACTGGGTCCATTTCAATAACAGATGGGGACAAAATGAATCCCAGAAATGAGATCCTCTGTACGCCAAAAAGACACTTTGATCCCTTCACATACAGAGCATTCTCTCTCAAAATCTGGAACACAGTCCGAACATGTTTCACATGAGAGTCCCAGTCATTGGAAAAAATCAAGATATCATCCAAATAAACAATCAGAAAGTTATCCACAAAATCCCTGAAAATGTCATTCATGAAGGACTGGAAGACTGAAGGAGCATTAGTGAGCCCAAAGGGCATCACTAGGTACTCAAAATGCCCCTCTGGGGTATTAAACGCAGTCTTCCATTCATCAACGTGCTTAATGCGAATAAGGTTATACGCCCCCCCTGAGGTCAAGCTTGGTAAACCAAGTAGCACTTTTCACCCTGAAAAACAGGTCAGAAATCAAGGGTAATGGGCATTGATATTTCACAGTGATATTGTTCAAGAGACGATAATCAATACACGGCCTTAATGAACCATCCTTTTTGGCCACAAAGAAAAAACCGGCACCCAAGGGTGAAGAGGATGGTCTGATATGACCCTTCTCCAATGACTCCTTGATATAAGACCGCATAGCGTCATGTTCAGGTACAGACAAGTTAAAAAGGCGACCTTTAGGGAATTTACTACCAGCCACTAATTCAATAGCGCAGTCATAGCTCCTATGGGGGGGCAAGGATGCAGATTTACTTTCGCTAAACACATCAGAAAAATCAGTCAAAAAGTCAGGAACATCCTGAGACTGGTGAGAGGCAGAAAAAACAGGAGTGTTGGCATTAACACATTGGCAGCCCCAACTGGTTACAGACACAGATTTCCAATCCAAAACAGGATTATGAGACTGTAACCATGGGAAACCTAGTACAATAATGTCATGCAGATTATACAGCACCAAAAATTTGCAACTCTCCTGATGATCAGGTTCAACCCTCATTATCACCTGAGTAGAGAACTTGGGTTTATTCTCAGCCAAAGGGGTAGAATCAATCCCCAGTAGGGGAATAGACTTCCGTAGGGGTATCAAGGGAAACCCACAACGTTTAGCAAAATCAAAATCCATCAGGTTAATAGCTGCTCCCGAATCAACAAAAGCCTGAGCAGAAAATGTGGACAGGGAGCAAATCAGGGTAACAGTCAACAGAAATTTAGTCTGAACACTACCCAAGACAACTGAGTGTGCAAAACGTCTTCCCCGCTTAGGGCAGACTGAAATAGCATGAGAGGCGTCACCACAGTAGAAACATAACTAGTGTTGAGCGATACGATAATGTAAATATCGGCTATCGGCCGATATTAGCTCTATCGGCCTTTCGATAATTCGTTTCGATATTTTCGTCTTATCGAATACCGGAATCGGATTTGTCACTGTCACTGTGAGTGTCCGTCGGTCGGGTCTGTCAGGAGTCAGCGGCACTTACCTGGCAGAAGATCTCCGGCGGTCACGGCCTGGACTGCTTCATGGCCGCCATCATCTTTCCCCGGCGGTCACATGCAGTTTCTCGCGATAACTGCAGTGACTGCTGGGTAATCCCGGCCGTAAAGCAGTCAGTCCGATGACGTCACCGCCGGGGAAGCAGGTAATCAGCTGTGCTGCGCCGGGATGACAGGCTCTGCCTGTCATTCTGATGTAGCAGAGCTGGATCGTCGTGGGACACTCGTTACTATGGACTGCGTCGGTCAGGTGGTATACTTTTTTTTTTTTTTCATTTTTTTACAGGAGATCGATGGCGTCACAGGATGACACTATAATAAAAGTAATGAAAACTGTGTTGTTTTTTTTTTTATTAAATTAAAAAACTTTTTTATGAACATTCACCCGTCCGGGTACATAAACAATTTAACTATTTACATACAGTGACCCTGTCCGGGTTATTTATAATTCTTTGGCAGGGTGTTCCAGGTACCACCTGGTACTCTTCTGATGCTTGCCAAACATCCGAGGCACCAAGGACCACCAGGACCTGATGACGTCGTGTGGCCTGTACAGTCAAGTCGTGACCCGCTATCTGGGTCTGTGTGGCCACCTCTTTCATCTCCCTCCGGGTCTGGAGCCCTATGTCACGGACTGTACGAACCCCAGGGGGCCTAACAGGCGCCGGGTACGGGCCAGCTATACTTATCATGTCCATAGCTGGGGCTGCTGAGGAGACCACTGAGGGAGGCTGGGGAGATTTACGGCGTGGGGTGGGCACTTTTGCAGAGGGCTGGATGTGGGAGGCTGAAGGCTCCGAGGGTCTCACAGGTTCCTGACACTCTGGGGAGTAGGGGTCGCACCTGGTAACATTTAGGGCGTACCATCCATTGTAACCCCAGTGTCGGGTGTAAGTCACCAAGTCTCCTGGCAACAGGTCCCTCCCCGGGTGTCCTTCTGGGAGGTGAGCCTCCACGTCCCGCCGGTTCACAAAAACTTCTAAATAAAGTCCAGGCTCCTGGATGAAGCCCCAACCACCTTTCAATTTAAAGCTCCGTACTGCACCCTTACGCCGCGGCTCCCTCAGGGTTCCTTTATCTTTTCTCATCCGGTCCTTATCTGCCCGGTCCTTCTCCAGCTGACGTTGGCGAAGTTTTTGGGATTCTCGCTGCTCCCTTTGTCGCTCTGCTTCCTTCTCCCAACGTCTCCACTCTTCCTCCTGACGCCGGTTGAAATTCTCCTCCAGCATCTCCATGTCTCCACCATCAAACTGCAGCTTACAGTGTCCGGTTTGCGGCAGCTCTCCAGCTGGCGCCCCCCAGTCCTGGCGGCGCTCACCTGCGGAGGAAGCAGCCGGCTCTGGAACAGATGACAGTCGGGGCTCCGGTACAGGCAGGTAGACCTCTGGTGCCTGCGCGGCCTCCTCCATGAGGACGGGTGTCGCTTCTTCTGTCTCAGCGACGGGGGCAGACAGCGGGATCTGGGGTGCTGCCGGTGCAGCGTTTTTTGCACGAACGGGTGCCTCCACTGCGACAACGTCAACCGGATCACATTGCAAGGGCTGGGATGCCCGCACGGACTCCTCTACTAGAACGGGTGCCTCACCTTCCGGTACAGACACTTCAGGTAAGAGGGATTGGCGCCGCTCCAAGTTTAGTTTTAGGGCACGCCAGCTGGCTTCCATCCTGGCGACCTCCTCCCGGTGCCGGGCCAGGCCTCTTAGGGTATCCTCCGCTTCTTGCAGCAGAGGAGGGTTTCCAGGCCGGGTGCCCAACGGTGGTTCCGTGGCGATCGGGTCGCTTCCGTGGGGGGAGAGCTCTGACTGCTCCATCCCTTCACACTTCTGCTCGTGTCCGTTAGCCATCTCTGCCAAGTCACATGTGTCATTAGCATCTGGAGAGGGCCCCTCTTTTGTAGTGAGGCGGGACCTTCGTGTTAGTTTCCGCACACTGAGGAGGATGAGGAGGCGGAACTCAAGAGCTGTGGGGCACGATCTTACATTGCAGTACCATTTAGAGCCATCGTTTTCGCGTCACTGAGTGAGTGTGTACACCCATGAAGAGCACGCCCTTCTTCTTCACCAGTGCCTCGTCGTGACGCAGATATGGCGGAAAAATGGCAAATACATTCTCTGATGATTTTAGCAATTCTCAAGCACAAAACCAGTTCAATTCAGGCACACAGGACTCGCTTATAGCGAGCTACAGAATCCTGTTCGTGACGCCCAAGTTGAGTCGCACAGAGCCAGAGGTTTTTGGGGTACTCGGCACCGAGCCCGTCGACTTCTATGGGGTATGTCACGGCTTTACCCGGCAATTGAATCAGAGTCTATTTTACTATGTAGAAGTGTATAAACTATAAATATATGTATATATATATGTCACAATGACATGTATATATATATATATATATATAATGTATTCTATGTGTGTATATTTAGTGTTTACAAGGAAATAAAGGTTTTTTTTAGTTGCGATATTTTGTTCCCATAGACTTACATTGGACTTCCGGTATCGAAATCGGATATCGACGATATTTAGTGCTATCGGCGATACAATTTCGATACGATATTTTTAGATATCGAGCACTATCGCTCAACACTAAACATAACCCATTGCGTTTCGAAACTCATGACTCTGTGCCCCAGAAGCCACTCTATCACACTGCATGGGTTCAGAAGCTGGTTCACAAGGCAACACTATTCCACGCATACCTCTACGCTCACGCAAACGTCTGTCAATTTGAATCGCTAATGACATAGAATCATTGAGACCAGAGGGAGCAGGGAAACCCACCATAACATCTTTTACATTCTCTGACAGACCCTTCCGAAAAAGGGCTGCCAAAGCATCGTCATTCCATTTGGTCAGGACTGCCCACTTTCGGAATTTCTGACAGTACAACTCAGCGTCCTCAAGCCCCTGATTTAATGCCAACAAGGTTTTTTCATCTTGATCAGTGACATTAGGTTCATCGTACAATAACCCCAGAGCCAGAAAAAATGCATCAACATTACTCGACACAGGGTCCCCAGGTGTCAGAGAAAAAGCCCAATCCTGAGGATCGCCGCGCAGGCGAGAGATGACAATTTGAACCTGCTGTGCTGCGTTCCCTGAGGACTTAGGTTTTAAGGCAAAAAACAACTTACAGTTATTTTTGAAATTCAGAAATTTAGCTCGATCCCCCAAAAATAAATCTGGCATGGGGATCCTAGGTTCCACAACCGGCAACCCTGCAAGATAGGTAGCAATACTCCGAACTTCAATGGCAAGCTGATCCACACGGCCAGACAACTGTGCAAACTCCATTGAGAGAAAAGAAAAAAAAATCCTCCTCAGCACCCAGAGAAAAGAGGGAAAAAATGCAACAAACAGAGAAAAAAAAAATCCTGACAACTTCCC
>JARQOD010000009.1:41484901-41695403 GCA_033576555.1 Oophaga sylvatica | reverse complement strand
GACATCAATATAGGTATTTTCATATATCATAGATCAATTTTCTTGATTAGCCTTAAATGTCATCATTATTTCTGTACACTAAATACTTATAGCACAACGTTCTCTTATGTGCAAGCTTACATTAAATATTAATCACTTGATTTCCTTTTCTTTTCGTTTTTGGCCTAAATCCAATTTCTTATCCTATTTTTATCTTACTACGGTCCCTATAGACTAAATCTTATCCCATCCCCAAAACCTAATTTTATCTCGGATGCAAACTAGGTTGTCAATATTTGACAAAAAAGGAAATGAATTGTTTTCCCTGGAATATATCTCCCAGTTTCCTTACATTTAACTGATGCAACGCTATCACTATTTCCTTTAGGTGGCTGTACATTGTCTGCTGTGTTATTTCCTCTTGGAATGTGATATTCTCGGTATTAGTAATTGATTACATACTCAGTGAATGTGTGAAAGAATCTTGCCAGGACTTGTGCAAATAAACCTTCGCTTTTGTATATATGGTGCAATCTATAAGCTTTGCAGAATAGATACTAAACTGTACACTCCTAGAATTCCTTACCCCTCCCTAGATTGTGACATAAGTAATACGGAACGGACGACTGTGTAAAACAGAAGTGGAAACATAAGTCTGATGGATAAAAAGAAACTTTTTAATATTGTGACCCATTAAAAACAACAGATTTCTGTTTACAAACATGGTGCAATATATGGAAAGTGACACCGAATTGCAGGAGATCTGGTGCAAATTCTTCTTTCTTGGAGCATGCTGTAGTACTGCAAAAATGGCACAAAATAAAATGGGAAAACTATAAACATACAACTGGGTTGATGAAGAATATATTTCCACTTTTCAACCCAAAATCCCACTCCCCAATTCTTGTTGAGCTGTGGCATCCTTGTTAGAAATCTTTCTCCAGTTGAGGACTGGAGTAAGATTCAGGGAGTGGTGCCCAGCGGCGCACGCCACTTGTCAGACACTCCTGATTCATTAAAGGGGTTATCCAGAACAATATTAATTTTTTACTATGAGCCTAAGAACTAAAAAGCAGGTACTTACTACCAACATGCCTGTTCTGCCTAGTGCAGATCTCTGCCGGCACAGATTGGTCACTGACCGCTCCTGCCAGCGATTGTGCGGTTTCCACAGATGTCACGTAGACAGAACAGCAACTTCTTTTCCGCTCTGCTCTGTTGGCGGGATGTGACTGCCGATGTCACAACTCTTGATAATATAGTAAAGTATTAGTACAACGTGATCATACACTTTCACTGTGCTTCAGCTTTGTCGTGAGTATTCACACCCAACAGCATAAAAGACACGTAAAACACAAACTAGAAAGACTGGAATTATATCACAGTTACATAGGTTGAAAAAAGACCGAGGTTCATCAAGTTCAACCTTCCTCCACCAACTGTATATTTTGTCACTAAATTAACTATAACCCACAATGTTATGTGTATCGAGGAAATCATCCAGCACTTTTTTAAAAGCTGTTATAATGTCTATTGTAATAATCTAGTTGCCGCCTTTGAACTGACTCTAACTTCCCAATATCCTTTTTAAAATGTGAAACTCAAAACTGGATCCCATATTCTAGATGTGGCCTCACCAGGGATTTATAAAGGGGTAACAATACGTTGTGATCACGGATTTTCTCTCTCTTTTTTACACCCTAAAATCTTGTTTGCTTTAGCAGCTGCTGCCTGACATTGAGTATTGCTGCTCAGCTTACTTGTAACCAGAATACCCAAGTCCTTCTCCTGTTCTGTAGTCTCGAGTATACTCCGATTTAATGTATATGCAGCAATAGGATTACTGTATTTTTCGGATTATAAGACGCTCCTGAAAATAAGACACATCCCAAATTTTGAGGAGAAAAAATAGGGAAAAAAATTTTTTTTAATAAAATGGTGGTGCTTCTTATAATCCATGTGTCTTATTGCTTACCGGGGGTGGTGGCTGCGGTGAAGCGGGGTCCCAGGGTCGCGGCTGGAAGAGGCAAAAGTGGAGCGTTGCTGCAGGCCACAGGCTGGGATGGGAGGGTGTCCGGATATGCGGCGTACCGTTGAGGGAGTGTCCGGTGATGCTGCGGGGGCTCTGCTGCGCACCGGACACTCCCGCAGCACCGGACACTCCCGCAGCGGCGTGCTGCACATCGGAGAACCCTCCCATCCCAGCCTGCGGCCTGCAACAATGCTCCACTCTTTCCTCCTTCAGCCACGACCCTGGGACCCTGCTCCACCACGGCCGGTAAGGTACTGTATATCCTCATTATAAGACACATCCCCATTTTCCCCCCAAATTTTGGTGAAAAAAGTGCGTCTTATAATCCAAAAAATACGTACTCCGTCCTAGGTGCATCACGCTACATTTATCTGCATTAAACCTCATTTGCCAAGGATTTGCCCACTCAGACATCTTATCCAGATCGTTTTTCAAAATTGTAATGTCAAGGTCAGATTTTAGTATCCTATACAGTTTGGTGTCATCAGCAAAGACTGACACGTTACTCTCAATCCCATCCAAAGGGTCATTAATAAAGAGGTTAAAAAGAATCGGTCCTAGCACAGATCCGTGTGATCCCCACTGCTCCCAGTAAAGGTCCCTGCGGTCTCCGCTGCCCCAGTACAGATCCCTACAGTCCCTGCTGCCCCCAGTACAGATCTCTGCTGTCCCCACTGCTCCCAGTACAGATCCCTGCAGTCCCCACTACTGACTATCTCCTGGACCATTTATGACAACTCTTTGTTTCCTGTCATTTAGCCAATTCCTTACCCATCTGCATATAGTTTCCATATAGTTTCCCCCAGTCCTTGCTTCTGGAGCTTCATTATAAGGCTGTTAGGTTACACAATATCAAATGCACAGTAGCTATGTGATAAATTCAACCCTAATCAGGTATAAATATAATAAACTTTGCTTCTAAAAGGACATGTAGATTGGAAAAATAAGGGCCAAGATAAAGATAAATGGGAATGGAAAAGTCCTCGGCCCTTCCCAGACACTCTGGTAGACACTACTGAAATCTATGGGTTGAGCGTGCATTTTTACTGTCATGGGCACAGGAAGATAGGCAGTTGCCATTTACATGACTGCCAACAGTCAAGATTTTGGAAGGCAAGGGTATGGTGTATGAAAATATTGTCCCAAAATGCACAGTTTTGGTTGTTCCCGGGGAAAAGCCTAAATGTCCTGATTTTAGCAACTTTTTTTTTCCCATCAACATCAGACAAGACACAAAGGAGCGGCCCTCATGTACATTAGGTTGTCATTGCATCTAGTAGACATTAGCGGGATGTGTGGGAATTATCTAATGTTCATGTCGTGCAGAAGATATTGTTGTATTACTAGTTAGGACTTTTTTTTTTTATTGCGGTGGAGCCTAAACCAACGCTCAGCCAGCGTTTAATACCAGTGAGTATTAAAGGGCTAGTTGATGCCTGCCTGTACTGTCCAGCGCAGATGTCTGATGCCACAGACTGCTCACAGACCGCTCCTGCCAGCGATTCCGCGGCTTCTGCTGCCGTCGCGTCGACAGAACATCGGAACCTCGTCCACTCCGCTCTGTTAACAGGGCGTGACTGCAGATGTCATGCTGATTGACTGCCGTCTCCCGCAGGAAGCCAGCTGTCAATCAGCATGACGCCAGCAGTCACGCTCCGTCAACAGAGCAGCCCGGAATAAAAAGAGCTGCTATGTTGATCCGGGGCAGAAGTCGGCACTGGACAGAACAACCTGCCTGTTAGATTTTTGGCTCGTGGTAAAAAAAAAAATAATTTATTCCTGGATAACCCCTTTAAGAAAAAGTTTTTTGTTTGCTCTACGGTATATAGGAAAGTAAAAATAATAATAAAAAAAAAAAACACATAAAAGTCATTGACCGGTTTAGTAATGCTCTTTATTTGTAAGGTATATATTATGTACACAGAATTTCATGTGCTGAAATGAACCGTCATATAGTCTACACAACAAGAAGGGCTGCAACACTGCATGAAGGACAGGAGGTTAGAAGTAAAAACATGTCCAGGGACCTAATGGCAAAGTTATAAAAGCAAATCAGATTTACCCAGCAATTCACAATAGTCTTATTCCACTGATGTTTGTGCTCCAGAGCTGTAATTCCTACTGAATTTGAAAGTGTAATCTGCTTTCTTGGTGGCATGGATCCGCGGCAATCACTTCGCCGGGCTCCTCCCTCCGCACCCTCTCTTAATATACGCCAATCTCGTGTATGCTGCTCTCGATGTCATGCTCTCTATGTCTTAAATTAGTAGGGCACTCCTATATTTGTAGGAGTGATTAAATGATAGCTCGCAGACATCTGGAAGGCTGCCAGTCTACCTTCTGCTCTTAAGGTTTTCATTCATTTTAGTTTCATTTTAATTATCCAGGACTAACATATTGATGCCCTATGAATATCAGAGAAGGCAGAATGTTGGCTCAGTGGTTAGCACTGTACGGTGGCTCAGTGGTTAACACTGTCACCTTGCAGCACAGTGGATCTGGGTTCAAATCCCACCAAGATTGACATCTGCAAAGATTTTATGTGTTTGCGTGGGTTTCCTCCGGGTTCTCCGGTTACCTCCTACAATCCGAAGACAAACCGATAGGGAATTTTGATTATTGGCCCCAATCGGGATGTTGATGTCTTAAAAATCACTCGTATAATAATAAATATCAGAACGGAGAGGGTCTGACATGCGGCATCCCCATTAATTTGACCTGATGTAAATAATGTACAGAGACGAAACATCCTGGCTCAGAACATTATTTAAAGGCTGCATCTACGGAGAGGTCATCAATATATTACTCCTGGACAACCCCTTTAAGATAGAAAATATATATAGTAATATATTGGACTCTAACAGCACACCTTGAGGCACAGCTCTAGTAGACATTTTAAAGGGTCAAAACACAATAATAAATCTGTTGTTTTAAATATACTATCATAAAATCTGTGTGAAGAAAATTCTGATGACAGATCAGTTTTAAAGGGAATCTGGACGCCAGGTTTTTTGCTATGTAATCTGTGAGCAGGATGATGTAGGGTTTGAGAGCCTGATTCCAGAGATGTGTCGCTTACTGTGCTGCTTGCCATAGGTTCAATAAAATCCGTTTGATCAGCAGGAGATTATTACTAGAGGACTAGCTGCCTCATGCCCTCTAGTCCAACCACACCCCCACCACTGATTGGCAGCTTTCATAGTGTGCACAGAAAGCAGCCAATCAGTGGTGTGGGCGGGGTTACACACAGCTCAGCTTTCTGAGCACTGCTAGATCTGTAATGATTTTGTCAAAACTGCTGCAGCCAGTAAACTAAGTGATACATCACTTGAATCAGTGTCTCTGCACCTACATCATGCAGCTCTTAGATGTGGTAGCAAAATCCAAGTGACAGATTTTAATTAAGGCTCTGGATTACTTGGCACGGATATGCTTGTTCACATGAGTCTGGTTTCCTACATATAATTTAGGAAATCTAACAAAGAAGGCTGCAACGCCAAGGAAAAATTTGCACCTGTTTGTCTTGTTCCTTCTTCTGAGAATCGTTCCAATTTTTAGTGAAAAATAAATCCCAAAACAGAACAAAAGGGATAGAAGATATCGTCAAAGCTAGTGAAAACTGAGCCTCTACTAGATGATGGGAGTCATCAAAAACACGTCAATACGACGTAAAGAAATAATGACGGAAAGTTGATTTACAGTTAAAATGAATTTTCTGGAGACTTTTCAGAAAGAGCTGTTTAGAAAAATATTTTTAGCATTTTTTTTCTCTATACTAGAAGCCTTAGCAGTTTTTTTTGCGTATACTGCTTTTTTTTTCACTCCGCCCTCTGATTGGCTGCAGCGGTTATGTCATATCAACAGGCCAATCAATGAGCTTTTTGGTTTGTGCCACCTACATTGGAAGAGCCGCCTAGCTGCAGCGAATTCGATGCGACATTACTAGTGCAGCTAAACAACGGAGACCAGGGCAGCATTGGAGACACAGCGCTGGACTCGGCTTCGGGAGGGTAAGTAGCACAGTTTTTGTTTGTTTTTTTTTCAACTAACTGTGCATTTAGGGAAATGTTTTCCAAAAGAGAACAATCCCTTTAACGTTTTTGTCTACAAAATTGGATTTCAACATTTGTACGACATGTACCGAATAGTATATTGGCACCGAAGTCCCAACTAATAGAGTATAAGGGGTAACATTTCCCCTTGTGGAGAGTGACAAGCCAAGCACGGCATGTCGGAGTAAGAATGCCAAGCACGGAATGTCAGAGTAAGAATGCCAAGCACGGCATATCAGAGTAAGAATGCCAAGCAGCAGGATGAATAGATAGCAGCACAAAAATGAAGAAAACAAAATTAGAAGAAAAACACCAGTCTAATTAGTAATATAATATACATAATAATAGCAACATGATAATTACCATATAAACAAATAACCGTAGCTATAATAACAACTGCTAATTGAGATGGCGGTTATGGCTTAGTCTCATACCTGAATTTTTGCACAGCAATATTTTACTAGTTATATAGCAGAAACACGTTTGCACCAGGCATTATGGCCTATAGCTAATAAAGTTGCACAGTGGTAAGAAGCGTCCGGTAACTCATCACTTTTGGGTACCCTATTTTATATCCTGTGTAACATTAGGTGCACGATGACTTGTTACTACTAATTTTATGACACTTAGTCAGAGAACAGACTGGCGAAAGACTTCCTAAGATTCCGGATAGTGTCCGCTTGAGCTTCATCTTCATTTGTTGACGAGCGGAAGAATGACGACTGGGTGAAGTTGAAAGCGTTGGTCAGAGACTGGGACTTGCTAGTTAAAGAAAAACAGAAATACATTTACTATAGACAACAACTATTTAGAAAAAGGTGACAACGTCTGACATTGGCGGTCGTAGAGGATGAGAACAAGAACGGAAGACATTTTTCTGGTAGGTAGACCTGAGGAACCACAGCCCATGACTTGTGATGTAGTCAATTACTATTATAGTTTTGGTGCTTTATATCTATGTGACAACGCAACAACCGTGATGGAAATTTATCCTGGTGACAATAATATGTTTTTCTTGATTAAGGAACATTAGAAAATGAAGCTCACCGCCGTCATGCTTTGAACATAATTGTTGCTGTAGTCATACGAGTCCAGGCTTGGACTGGCACACCGGAGAACAGGTGAATCCTCCGGTGGGCCGCTGTGCAGTAGTGAGCCACCACCCTCTTATATGAGCAGTACTTGACACAATATACTTGAATCACTATAAGGCGGCATCTTATTCATTTAACAATCTGCCCAGTCCATCGATATATAAATTTGTGATTGAAGATAATGTCACATTTGCATGTAGCTGAAGAGTGAGGTTGGTCACTGGTGGTTCAGAGATGAGCAAAAATGGCGTGCAAGAGCTAAAAGTCGCAACATTTTTGCGCAGTCTCACATTGCACAAAAATTTTGCAATTTTTTTTCAAAATTTTTTAACACTTGTTTTCTGGAGTAAAGGTTTTCATGAATTGGGGCATAAAGACTATTTTTGCCTTTGTACAAAATTCATGAACGTGGGCCATCTTAAAGAATTTGGTGCAAGAAATGGCAATGAACACTACAAGACAAAAAAGAAATGTAACTTAAATACCCCTATGAGTCCATCCGTACGCAATCTGTGTGCTGTCTGATTTTAACATTTTTGTTCAACCAAAAAAGGTCCAAACATAGAAAAACGCCCTTCCCATATATGACAACCAAAACAAGAAAAGGAATTAGGCAAATATAATGAAAATATTTATTAATACAAATAGAAAAACAGGAGAAAGAACATCAGAGTACAAAAAACACATCAGGTCCACATAAAGATGTACATGGAGGCAAAGGATCAAACTGACCAAAATAGGTGGCTAGCACATCATACGGCCCTGAAAAAATGTATGGCAAAATACATACGTCCCCAGTGGGATGCAATCAATAGAATATAAGTATATTAGCAGGGTCATTTGGAATTATTAGAAGATACAGTATCCAGGCCACATATAACTGTGCAATATAGGCAAATGGGGTAATGATATAATACAACAAAGTAGCAAAATCCTAGCTCTAATATAAATATAAATATGTAGACCCATATATCATGGGTCAGGGGCTACAAACATGAAAGTACCCAACACTTGTAGCAAAAAAAAAGAATTGCTTACTGGTACAAGTACAGGAAGGCTTTAAGCCTCTCTAATGCACACTAGCATATATAAATTATCAATAAACTACAAGTGTAGAGAAACCCCAAACAATCACAGCAAAATGCTTGATGGTGTGGGTGAACGATAGCAGAGCCATAGCTCCATTATTGCACATAAGCCCATATCAGAGTGAACAGCTGTCAGCATAAAACAAATCTGACAAACGCAGCGTGCTTAGGGATACAAACACAGCAAAATGCTTGTTGATATAGGTAAACAATGGCAACGCCTTGGCCTAATTATTGCACAGGAGTCCATATGGGAGTCAAGGAAATGCCAACATAGAGCAAATATGAGTCTCAGCTAAATGCTGTGTGATATTACCTGACGTGCAGAGGAACCCCGACGCACGTTTCGCATCAGCTTCTTCGGGGGGTTGTTCTTTCTCTTGTTTTTCTATTTGTATTAATAAATATTTTCATTATATTTGCCTAATTCCTTTTCTTGTTTTGGTTGTCTGATTTTAACATTGCAGTGGATAGCAGAAGTTTTGCATTTTTTTTTTAAGTAAAAAACATAATCACTGATGAAACTCTGATGGTAAAAAGAGACACACTGACCAAACACTGATGAGAATTGGTACATTTTTTTCACATGTGAGAAAAAATGGACGTCTGAATGAAGCCCAAGATTTTTAATTAGACACTGATGACTTTTAAAGTACCATCTTATATTGGTATAGGACCAACTTATCTGGGCACCATCTTGTATGATGCTGATTATTAGGCAGTTGTTAGACACTGATGGTCCTCGTCAGTGCAAAGTAGGAGAGATCTGATTTGGCTAGATTAAATTTCCCAGAGGAGCATTGCACGGCCAATAAGCCTCCTTACCTCGACACGCCAGAGCTGGTATGTCACTCTCCACAAGGAGAAACCTTACCCCCAGACCCCAGTCCAGAGCCTCTCATCCAGCCGAATCAGATCTCTCCTACTTTGCACTGACGAGGACCAATAGTCCGAAACACCGTGTCTGCAAATGGAGATTCTGATTTGGCTTTTATCCTAAGTCACATTACAAGACTCGTTAAAGGGTTGATTGTGACTTGTAGGATCGCTACTTCCAATAGGTGGCGCTATAGAGTACAAGTCCTCTTTTTTTAAAGAGGCAATTTGCATATAGGTAGTTGTTAGACATTGACCACTTTTAGAGTAACGTCTTGTACTGGTAGAGTACCAACTTATCTGGGCACCATCTTGTATGATGCTGATTATTAACCAGTTGTTAGACATTGACCACTTTTAAAGGTACTGCCACACTAAACGTTCCCGCTAACGATCACGATAACGACGCTATCGTTGGTGTGATCGTTTTAAGGTCGCTAGTAGCGGCCAAACTGGACGATCTCATTAACGACGCATCAGCGATTAGCGATCTATTTAACGACTTTGGCGGTCGTTGGGACGTGCCACACTGCATGTACTGTGAAAGATCACGACCTCGATAGGCGTGACTGAGCGCAACCTTTTGCACGCCCCTCATCACAGATTGGTGGTCACTATTTATCTCATAGATATTTATCACAGCTCTCCCGCTTTGTGATTGGATGACCGCGTCATAAAAGACGACGTATCAGTACTCCTCTCTCCATTGCTCTCGAGCAGAAGCGGTTCTTTCAAATCTCCAGCATCGTTCCAGTGTGTCCTAGCCTTTATAGCTACTGCGATCCAGTTTGCGCCACTATTGCGGTTGCTGCGTTCCAGTCTACGGCGTTGGGGGGGTTTTTTGCGATCCAGTTTGTGGCGTTATATCCTCTGCGATCTAGTTTGTGACGCTATTTAGTTTCCCTATTTTTTTTTTTTCCAGAATCACAAACAAGTTTTGTAAGGTAGGTATTTCTTTTGTCACATTTAATTTTTCTTTTTTTTCTTCTTTCTCTGCCATTGTTTACTCCAGCTGCGCCCACCACCACCATTTTATGATCCTTGCTGTGTTCTATGTTGTAGGGTATGTAAGCATTTTATTTAACCATTCTGCCGTTCTCACATAATCCTTTTTTATTACAGATGGCCGATAAGCAGGAATTTTTGCTGGAGTTTATCGAGCTGTACCGCTCAATGCCGTGCCTGTGGAAAATAAAGTCGGCTGATTACTGTAACAGGCTTAAAAAGAAGGATGCGTACCAAAAACTGGTGGATCCAGCCGGACTCCCCTGTCATACATGTAAGTACCTTTGTATTATAACACATTTTAATGTACATGCCAAAGTGGACTTAAATTTAAAGAATATAATTGTGAAATGTAGATAAAATGGCAGAATATATCCCTTCATGTACTGATAATTTATCTAGCTCAACGGTTGAGGCCTATCCATCTACAAGTGTCGTTTTCACATTTTTTCAGTATTTGGGTGTTATAGTGTGAAGATTAATTTCTTTTTCTTTGTGATTTACCATTTGTTTTTTGTTCATGCAGGACACAGAAGAGGCCGTCTCCACACCTCCAACTGAACAAGACAGCATGGCGTTGATCCAAGATGAAGAAGCAGTTGAGCCACCATCCTCATCTGTGCGGAGCCGGCTTTCACTTTCAGGAAGGAAAAGGAAGGCTCCCACCTCGGCTCCCACCTCGGCTCCCACCTCGGCTATTCCAGAATTGGTTGAAATTGCGAAAAAAATTCTTACCGCAGAAAAAGACCAAACTAAAATAACAGGGTTTGCATACTTCGCTAATGAGAGGCTCCCTACACTGGATCCTGTTCAGCGGCTTCATGCAGAGAGACTCATGTTTGAGGTACTGACTCAAGCGTCTTTTGGAAACCAGGATAACAGATATGTCGTCATGCCAAGACCGCAGTACCCGGACTACTCATGGCCCAACAATCCTGTGCCAAACCCAATTGGGATAAATCCACCAGACCAAAACGCTGGTGCTCCCCCTTATTTTTATACACCGCAGAGGCAACGTGGTAATGGCAACGATCCATCTTACCAGCAGTTGTAGTTTTTAATTTTTGTTCTAAAGTTTTTTGTTGTATATTTTTTAAAAATACTTACATTTTTTGTAATAAAAAATCTTATTTATCTAGTGAAGTGTGGTCTTGTATTCTTATTTATGTCATCAATTTTGCTGACAACTATTAAAAATTTGTATTTTTATTACATCTACATGTTTCTACTTGGGGTCATAGGACTACCAGCATTGGTAAAAAATGTAATGAAAAAAATTTCAAAAATTTACAACATTTCTTTTAAAGGCCCTGGGCACACTAGCGCTAAATCCTTATTCTAAAAAAAAAATACAACACACCTGCGTAGATAAACATAATATATATAATATATATTTTTTTTCATATATATTATAAAATATATATAACAAACAGTATTAAAAAAATAAAAATAAAAAAACAATTAAATAAAAATAATAATAATAAAAAAACAAAACAAAAAAAAATTAAATACTGGCCCCCCTTTCTAGGGCAGCCAGAAAACTCTCCAGCATCACCCTGTGTTGTTGCACGGCTGCCATCATCCGGCGCTGGGACATCCGCAGGTCCTGGGCAGTGGGGATTTCTGTGGAGGTAATGGTAACAGTTAACAGGGAATTCAGTTGCAACATCAACATGTACTCTTTCACACTTGCGTTTTTTTGCGCTGCGTTTTGAGCGCACATGAAGTGCATTAAAAAAAAAAAAAACGTGCTAACGCTTGTAAACGCTGAGATATTTCACAGCTGACACCCGCTACTATGTGTCAGGAGCGGTCATGGACTGCTCCCGGCACATTAACCCCTGGCACACCGCGATCAAACATGATCGCGGTGTACCAGGGGCACAGGGGAGGATCGCGCAGGGAGGGGGCTCCCTGCGTGCTCCCCTGAGACCCTCAGAGCAGCGCGATGTGTCGCGCTGTTCCGAGGGTCCTTCCTCCCTGCAGGACCCCGGATCCAAGATAAGGGAGAGCAGGCACTGAGAAGTCTGCAGCGATGCCAGATTGATGCACCCTGTCACACAAGCGATCTGACCCTATACAGTGATGTCCCACCCTGGGACAAAGTAAAAAAGTTAAAAAAATTTTTTTTTTTTTAAAATCATAAAAAATAAAAATATTCCCCAATATATTCATTTTTTCCTGTAAAAAAAACAAAACAAAACAATAAAATTACACATATTTTGTATCGCCACGTCCGTAACAACCCCCCCTATAAACTGTCCCACTAGTTAACCCCTTTAGTGAACCTCTTAAAAAAAAAAATCAGCGCTTTATCATCATACCGCAGAACAAAAAGTGGAATAACACGCGATCAAAAAGACCGATATAAATAAACGTGGCACCGCTGAAAATGTCATCTTGTCCCGCAAAAAATGAGCCGCCATACAGCATCATCAGTGAAAAAATAAAAAAGTTATAGCTCGCAGAATAAAGCGATACAAAAATAATGATTTTTTATATAAAATTGGTTTTATTCTATAAAAGCGCCAAAACAAAAAAAAAATGATATGCTGTGCACTTACGGTTTTGGGGTGACTGCATATCCACCGACGACCCACTTACGGCCCACCCAGAACCTGCGGCACCGCCGGCTAGGGAAAAACAGAAAAATAGATATATCACAACAGCCATTTCACATTTTAAGATATAACAAAGTTGTCAAACTTGTCGGAAGCTTATATTATGTGCGTAAATTACCTGATGGCGAGCCAGCATACGCGTCACGGGGTGACACTGGAGAGAATCCTAGGTGGGATGTGGATGGGGCTGGGGACGATGACCCCAACAGTGGAGGCGGGGTAGCTGCAGGTGGAGGGGTGCGGAGAACAGGTGATGCGGGGGCTGCAGGTGAAGGGGCGCTGAGAACTGGTGATGCAGGGGCTGCGGGGGACGGTGGTGCAGCTGCAGGTGGTGCTGCAAATAAAAAATACAATTCAGTAAAATAATCCTTCTACAAACCCCGTCACTGCTGTACTCCCATCACTACTGGTACTCCCGTCACAACACTCACCACGACGCCTCCGAAGCTCTGCCCGGATGCTGGCGACCCTATCGCTCGACCGGTAGCGCAGGTCTGCCAGCTTCTTCCGTATCTGCTTCGTTGTTCGCTGGACCCCGAAACGCCGAGCAAGGCCCCTCTGAATCCGGCGCAGGACATATTTTTTGTGATGCATGGGACGTTCTGTGGGTATGCTGCACCAATAGTCCCATGCATCACACTTTTTTATCAGGTACCGCACCTCTCCGTCCCCCCAGGCCGCTGCACGCTGTCTTTCCGCCATTATAACCATAAAGTAATAGCGCCGCATGAACGACGCCGGCGTGTGACGTCACGACGTACGTACGCTATAAACAAATTGCGCTTGCGAGGAAAAGTGATCGCAGCAGCCATGCGCCCAGCCAAGCACAGATATGAGATGCTGTTGCGATCGCAAGATAATGTTTCCAAGCTAGGCGATCACAATGGCGTCTCATATCTGTGCATAGCTGGGGCATAAAGCGCTCTGAAACAATAGATGGGGGCACAGTTATTAGATGTTGTGGTCACCACAATTGGAGCTCAAGGGCGTTAACGAAAGAAAACAAAGTCCCGCCTGCGCCGCTGACTAATGCGTCGTTAACGAGGTCGCACATCGTTCACAAAAGGTGCCAAACACAGCGATTCAGGCTCACCATGGGGACACCAACGATCAAAATACGGTCCAGACCTCTAGTGAACGATTAACGAGATCACAGCAGGGGCCACGTTGTTGCTACATGCCACACACAACGACGTAGCTAACGAGATCGCTAAATAGTGACGTATTTTAGCGATCTCGTTAACGACGCTGTTTAGTGTGGCATACCCTTTAGAGTAACGTCTTGTACTGGTAGAGTACCAACTTATCTGGGCACCATCTTGTATGATGCTGATTATTAGGCAGTTGTTAGACACTGACCACTTTTAGAGTAACATCTTGTACTGGCAGATTACCAACTTATCTGGGCACCATCTTGTACGATGCTGAATGCTGATTATTAGGCAGTATGTGTATTGGTTTATTGTATGGCAATATGCCATATGGAAGGTCAAGACAATGTACCATCCAAGTGTTGATTCTTAAATGGCCATGGTGGGGTATAATGGCTGTATTAAATGCTTAGTCATCCTGAGTCAGACCCTTATAAAGATCAACAACATGCATTAGGAAATTCTGGCATAAAACATGGTTCCGCTGCCAAACAACCATCATAAAGTAGCAAAGAAATACTGTAGTTGACATATTACAAGGAATCAATATTTTACAAGGACCCTGTCCTGACGTAGATCCTCCATTATATGTTCTGAATTAAAGGCAATCAGTGAATGAGGGATCTAAACAAAAAGCAGTATAGGGTCAATATCCACATCAGCATGCAATGTACGTGTAGTGATCTCCAACCCTATTAATGATTACAGTAAAATGCTTTAACCATTTCAGAGAGGGTAGCACTAAGTAGTAAAAGCAATTAAAAAAGTAGAAAAATGTAATTTGTTTTCATGTTAGAATGAACTCCTATCGAGTCACTCTTTTTAACAAGACATACTGTATATACAGTTGTGTGAAAAAGTGTATGTCCCCTTCCTGATTTCCTATTCTTTTGCATGTTTGTCACACTTAAATGTTTCAGATCACAAAGCAAATTAAATATTAAACAAAGATAACACAAGTAACACAAAATGCAGTTTTTAAATGAAAGCCTTATTAAGGGAAAAAGCAATCCAAAACTTCAGGGCCCTTTGTGAAAAAGTGTTTGCCCCCTATCACAACTTTGGGAAACTGAGTTCAAATTCCCTAGCCATACGCAGGCCTGATTACTGCCACACAGGTTCTCAATCAAGAAATCACTTAAATAGGACCTGCCTGTCAAAGTGAAGTAGGTCAAAAGATCCTCAAAAGCTAGACCTCAGGCCGCGATCCAAAGAAATTCTGGAACAAATGAGAAACAAAGTAATTGACATCTATAAGTCTGTAAAAGGTTATAAAGCCATTTCTAAAGCTTTGGGACTGCAGCAAACCACTGTGAGAGCCATTATCCACAAATGGCACAAACATTGAACAGTGGTGAAATTTCCCAGAAGTGGCCAGCCGACCAAAATTACCCCAAGAGTGCAGCGACCACTCATTTAAGAGGTCACAAAAGAACCCACAACAACATTCAGAAAACGACAGGCCTCACTTGCCTCAGTTAAGGTCAGTTTCCATATGTCCACAAGACTGGGCAAAAATGACCTGCATGGCAGAGTTCAAAGACAAAACCTCTGCTGAGCAATAAGAACAAAATTCTTGTCTCAGTTTTGCCAGAAAACATCTTGATGATCCTCAGGAATTTTGGGAGAATACTCTGTGGACTGACGAGACAAAAGTTGAACTTCTTGGAAGGTGTATGTCCCATTACATTTGGTGTAAAAGTAACACAGCCTTTCAGAAAATAAACATCATACCAACAGTAAAATATGGTGGTGGTAGTGTGAAGGTCTGGGGCTGTTTTGCTGCTTTAGGACCAGGAAGACTTTCTGTAGTAAATGGAACCATGAATTCTGCTGTCTATCAAAAATTCTGAAGCAGAATATCCGTCCATCTGTTCGTGACCTCAAGCTGAAGCACACTTGGGTGATGCAGCAGGACAGTGATACAAAACACACCAGCAAGTCCACCTCTGAATGGCTTAAGAAAAACAAAATTAAGACTTTGGAGTGGCCTAGTCAAAGTTCTGACCTTAATTCGATTGAGATGCTGTGGCGTGACTTTAAACAGGTGGTTCATGCTCAGAAACCATCCAATGTGGCTGAATTACAACAATTCTGCAAAGATGAGTGGGCCAAAATTCTTGCAGAGTGCTGAAAAAGACTCATTGCCAGTTATCGTAAACGCTTGATTGCAGTTCTTGCTGTTAAGGCTGGCCCAACCAGTTATGAGGTTGAAAGGGCAATCACTTTTTTACACAGGGCCCTGTAGGTTTGGATTTCTTTTTCCCTTAATACTAAAGACCTTAATTTAAAATCTGCATTTTGTGATTTTTTGTGTTATCCTTATCTAATATTTACATTTGTTTCATGATATGAAACATTTAAGTGTGACAAACATGCAAAAGAATAAGAAATCAGGAAGAGACGCAGGGATGTGCAGCGATGGTGCGAGGAGGGTGAGTATGACGGAGGAGGACGGGGGAACCCAGCCATGCATACAAGGATGGGAGGGGGGGAAGAAGGGCCATGCATACAAGGATGGGACAGGGGAGCCATGCATACAAGGATGGGAGGGGGAGTGGAGCCATGCACACAAGGATGGGAGGGGGGGAGCCGAGCCATGCATACAAGGATGGGAGGGTGGGAGCGGAGCCATGTATACAAGGAGGGGAGGAGGGAGAGGAGCCATACATACAGGATGGGACAGGGAAGCCATGCATACAAGGATAGGAGGGGGGGAGCGGAGCCATGCATACAGGATGGGACAGGGGAGCCATACATACAAGGATGGGAGAGGGGGAGCCGAGCCATGCATACAAGATGGGACCGGGTGAGTCATGCATACAACAGGGGGAGCCACACAGAGATGAACAGGACGGGGGGAACCACACATACCGGGATAGGAATGAGGGGCAATGCATACCCGGCTTATACTCAATAAGCTTACCCAGTTTTCCGTGGCAAAATTAGGTGCCTCAGCTTATACTCGGGTCGGCTTATACTCGAGTATATACGGTATATATATATCAATCAGTACTTTGTGGGGCCATCATACTATACACGGGGGGATTATATGTGTGGGACCATCATACTATACATGGGGGGATTATATGTGTGGGACTATCTTGCTATACATACTACAACTCCGTCCATAGCCCTGCCCCCATATGACCAAAGCCATGAAGAATGGTCTTGCTTGAGCCGGTCCCTGGTGCAAAAAAGGTTGGGGACCACTGCTCTAGATGCATCCTGTCTGAAATTTGGGAGGTATGTAATATTATGGAATCAATGGCTTGTTATTGCCCAATTCCCTACATGTGGCTGCCTTATTTTATCCCTTTCATGAGAATATAGATAGGTATTTCTTAACCAGTTGAAAGTACACCAGTATAAAATGGCGTAGACATCTTAATAAATTAGTTATATCATTCCCTATCTGTGAGCTTAAAAGGGATTGTCCCAACTTATTTTCTTCAGCAGTGCACTGATCATGGCTTCCCGCTTAGCCAGCGGTGGTGCACTCCTGAAGAAGGACAGTTTGGACCACTGGCATAGTCGTGCCACTAGTCCAAACTGAGCGCTCTTGCAGTCTACTACTAGAGACTGTTTTACGGTGCCAGCATAGTGTATGAGATTTTAAGAAATCTCATGTATTTGCTGCAAAAAATAAATCTTCAGCGTAAATTGAGAGGAGCTGAGGGTTAAAGATCTGCAGAAGGTCAATTTATGCTGCGGATTTAGGAAGGAATATCATAATCTCCAATGCACCCTACACGGCTCCTTCACAATTATATCCGCAGTGGTAAATGCCTCATGGGAAGTCTACAGTGGAGATGCTACATGGGAATGTAGTCTAATGGGTACATTTGGGATTTTCTTCTTTTTTCCTTTTACATATGACAAAAATGGATGTTAGACTGTTGGTATTGGATAGAAGATGGATGAAAATTAGATCCAAGACACTGATGAAAAATGGTCCAAGGGCTAACGTCTCTCCTTGCGGAGAGTGACATGTCAAGACTGACATGCCGAGGTGAGGAGACTTTTAGGCTGAAATGCTCCTTTGGGAAATGTGCAAATTGTCAGAGAGGACTCTAGTGCCACCTATAGGAAGTAGTAATCCTAAAAGTGATTCTGATTTTGGCTTTTATCCTAAATCATGTGACAAGGCTCGTTGGAGAGTCGATATTGACTTTTAGGATGGCTACTTCCTATAGTTGACCCTAGAGTTCTAGTCCTCTTCTTCTCCAAAGAGACAACTTTCTTGCAAGCAAAAACACCCTGATGTCTGAATGAGGCCTTAGCATCTTAGAAAATTCAATGAATGGCACATAGGGAACAAAAATAGAGTAAATAAAGGTCTGCAATACAGAATAACTGCCCGGGATGATGAAAATTGGAAGAAGATGGATTCTTATTTTATTAGCAGAGGTGTCGAGGGCAATGAATTATTCTTTACGGTAGATAATGGCTGGAGTAAGAGATACTCTTCAGTTACTACATGCCAGGAGAGATACAGTGTGAACGTGGGAGGAATGTGACTAATCACACAAGGATTTCCTTCTTTTTTTCGTGACACCTCCCAACAGTAACCACAATGCGCTCACGTGATAGGAAGTGTTTCTAATAACACAAGCATTTCTTACGGCTGATTGCAAAATGAGGAAAGATCTTTTCATACTGTTACATAATGGGCCATCAGGTGTAGGAGACAAAGATGACTTCTAATTAAGGAAAATGATGAAGTCTTACTATCTGTATACGGCTGATGCTGAATCTGCAGATCGATGCAGAAAAAATGTTCTATTGTAGATTCAGAAATAATCATTTGAATTAATCTTGTGAAGATAAAATGGGATTGTTTGGTTCAGTTAACACTTTGCTTTCTTAACAGACCAGCCTTTTTTATTCCTGACATGACTCTTTTAGTAAGGGCAGGTGCAGACGACATTTTTATCTCCATAAGAGAAAATTGGACTCCGATCAGAGTTTGACCAGAGTGGTCTCTCGGAGGTGGAGAGAAAAAAAAAACGTTTTTCCACCTTCTCCATTATGTCAGTTCATGAAAATCGGATCGACCCAAAGACATGAATGGACGTGCGCCAACTCAATCGCGGAGACAAATCATACATGGTGCGATATTTTTATTCGGCTCATGTGGATGGCCCCTTAGAATAACATGGGTACGAGTGCTATCTGTCAAAACCATGGATAGCACTCGCCCGATTAAAGCGGTCATCTGCATTTGCCCTCAGTTTAGAAGAACAATGTAGAGTCTTTTTTTTAGAACTCTGTTGTGCTGCTCCTCTGCTATTCCTCCTGTAAATATCCTCTAAATTGACAATTGGGCATTCCCATTTCACCATGTCAAAGCAATGTGTGCTTTCATACAAGCAAACTGGATATTAGGCTGAATAATAGTTGAAATACTAAACCTTTTCATATGATTTTATTATCTTTGACCAATTCCCAAAACTGAGATCAGCTTCTGTTATTGTCATGTATAGTGTACAGTTCCTATAGCGTCTTGTGCTTGGGTGCGAGGAAAACACAGGAGACATAGGTTGAAATGAAATGACTTGTATTACTTCATACAAGCATGCTGAAAAGTTCACACAGTTTGCAGGAACAGCGACAGGAGACACAGCAGGCCAGAGTAACTTCAAGCACTACAATAAATCTCCAAAGCAGGTTCAGGATCTCTTCTCTGTACCGTAATTCCTCTGCAAACATGGATTCACCAAACAGCAGGTTTCCAGAGTCCAAAAGTGTTCCAAGGTTCCTCAGTAGGGAATAGCTGGAGTACAAGTCCAAGGTTTCAGGAGTCAGGTCACAGACTGACTGAGGCTTGATTCAGGAGCACTGATTGTTCAGCTGAGGCTGCTTAAGAAGCAAGAGGGAAGAATCAGGGCGGGAACATGAAAACTGGAAACTCCATATTAACTGAGGGCAAGAGCTGCAGAAAGACAGAAAGCAAAATGGCCGACGGAAAACTGAGTTTCAAGGAACATGTCAACAGAGACAAAGAACCTTACATTTATGTTCACCACTTGTGTTGTAGCTTCTGTGGCACAGTGGACACCACTGGTGCCCAATGGACCTCATTGACTTAAGGGTCTGCACCAAGATTGGAAGTTATTCTCTATCCATAGGATGAGGTTAGTTTCCTGATCGCTGGTGGTCTGACTGCTGGGACCCCAGTGATCCCGAGAACAAAGCTCTGAAGAGCCCTGTCTGACGTTGAGCATGTGTACCTCTTCTCCATTCAATCTGAATGGGAGCACCAGAGATATTTCAAGCAGAACCCTTCTTTGGGATCGGAAGGGCTCCCTGTCTTTGGACCCCCAGTAATCAGGAAATTATCTATGCTGTGTGGATAGGGGATAGCTTTCAGTCTTTCTGCAAACCCTTCTGTCAGTGCCCTTTGGTTGCCCAATTTCTTTCCGTCATAACTGATGGAATCTATGACGCAGAGAACAGAGTCTAGTATTATGTTCTTGTTGTAACTGGCCCTTCTGGTGTATTTAAGACATATATTCATTCTACCAAAGCCATTATAGGTATAGATATATTCACTACAGTCTTACTTCAGCTGTGGGTGGGGTTGGGTTTTTTGAGGTGGGTCCATCTGATGACTGGGTGACGATTCCACACTGCTCATAGGAGGTAATGTCTGATCTACAGAAAGTGGCAGTGGACCTGTAGCGATGGACGGCCCTGGCGGTTCTTTCCCTGGGAGCAGGTCTTGACCAGGAGGCTTTTTCTGGTCCACACTTTGTGGAGGCTTACATTACTCCCCCCTTAGGGACAACCTCCGGATGACCTCAGACCAGGCTTGTCGGTACCTCTGATGAAACTGGCGGAGCAGGCGAGGAGCATTTACATTATTGACTGGTTCCCATGAGTTGTCCTCCACTGGGTAGCCCTGCCATTTAATCAAATATTGCAACTGATTTCTGTACAACCTGGAATCTAGAATCCTTTCCACCATAAATTCTTCCTGACCATCGACCAGCACTGGGTCAGGGCAAGGAGAAGAACGTCCAGGAAACGTATTGGGTGTTGCAGTCTTTAGTAGGGATACATGAAAGACAGGGTGGATTCTCATAGTTCTGGGCAGTTGAAGACGACAAGCAACAGCACTTATAATCTTATTGATCTTATAAGGTCCAATGTACTTATGTCCCAATTTAGACGATGGAATCTTTAATTTAAGATTTCTGGTTGACAGCCAGACCAAATCTCCTACCTTGAAAGCTGGTGCAGGTTTACGAAATTTATCTGCTGCTTTCTTGTACCTTTCCTGAGCCAATTCTAGATTTTCCTTTAGAAGATCCATATTCTTTTGTAAAGAAGTGATTCTTTCAGCCACTGCCGGCAAGGGCGTATCTATGGGAAATCGAGGAAGAATGTTAGGATGATAACCTAGATTGGAGTAAAAAGGAGACTGCTTAGTGGAGGCGCTCTGAGAGTTGTTATAAGAGAACTCAGCCAGTGGAAGTAGATCCACCCAATCATCCTGTAGGTGGCAGATAAAACAGCGGAGATACTGTCCAGGGTCTGATTGGTTCGTTCTGTCTGTCCATTAGTCTGGGGATGAAAAGCAGAAGAAAGATTTACTTTAATGTCCAATGCTGCACAGAAATTTTGCCAAAACCTTGAAGTGAATTGCACCCTCGATCCGAAATGACCTCATCCGGTACTCCATGTAAGCGAAACACATTCTTAATCATCAAGTCTGATGTCTGTTTTGCAGTGGGTAAGCCGACACAAGGGATAAAATGAGCTGCCTTTGTTAGACGGTCAACCACCACTAGAATGGTGTTCTTCCCTTGAGAGGTTGGTAACTCCACAATGAAGTCCATAGAAATGGATCCCCACGGGCGGGACGGGGTGGGAAGAGGTTGCAACAGACCAGTTGGTGAGGAGCGAGGTGTTTTGCATCTTGCACAGACTTCACATGAAGTGACATAGTTTAAGACATCTTTCCTGTAAGTGGGCCACCAAAAGAAACGAGAAAGAAATTCTTGTGTCTTTAGAATTCCCCTATGCCCGGCTATCTTGGAATCGTGGATGAGTTGCAATACTCTCAATCTGACTGTTTCAGGTATATACAGACGTTGTCCCCGAATCCACACACCATTCTTAAAGACAAGACTTACGTCCCCTTGGGGGTTGAGCCAACAAAGAATCCGCATGGTATGCTTCCTTGATGTCCTTAAGTAGGTCTTGATTATGAATCACTCCCAGGAATCTAGAGTCAGGAAGAATAGTCTTAGGAGGAGTAAGTGGACGTGTCTCTGCTGAATGAATCCTAGAGAGTGCATCAGCCTTTCCATTGCGCGATCCTGGTCTATAAGAAATGACAAAATTAAATTGGTTTAGGAAAAGATTCCAGCGAGCCTGGCGAGGAGTCAGGCACTTAGCCGACCTGATAAATTCAAGGTTACGACGGTCTGTCAGGACGACTATTTGCTGTGCAGCTCCCTGAAGAAGGTGTCTCCATTCCTTGAAGGCGGCAATAATGGCCAACAATTCTCTATTGCCCACATCGTAGTTCCTCTCAGCCGAAGACAACTGCTGGGAAAAGAAGGCACAGGGATGCAAGACATTCTTCTCACCTGTTCTCTGAGAGAGTATAGCTCCAACGGCACAGTCTGAAGCATCCACCTCTATTATGAAGGCAAGCTCGGGGTTGGGATGTACTAAGATAGGTGCGGTGGTAAATTTATCCTTTAAACAGGAAAATGCTTCCTGAGCTTGCGGGGTCCAGGAGAACCTAGACTGTTTCCGGGTAAGTTGGGTGATAGGTGACACTACCTCAGAAAAATTCTTAATGAAACGTCTATAGAAGTTGGCAAACCCGATGAAACGCTGCACCTCCTTCACATTTCTAGGAATTGGCCAATCCTTGATGGCTTGGGTCTTGCTTCCATCCATACTAATCCCTTGCGTAGATAGTACATACCCCAGAAATTGAATTTCGGTCCTATGGAATTCACACTTTTCAAGTTTGATGTAGAGATGGTTTTGTCTTAGGCGTTCTAAGACCATTCTCACATGTCCATGATGTTCCTCTGTGGAGTTAGAAAAAATTAGAATATCATCCAGATAAATCACCACAAATGTATCTAGGAGATCCCTGAAGATATCATTCACGAAGTGGTGGAAAGTGGCTGGGGCGGTACTCAGACCAAAAGGCATAACTAGATATTCAAAGTGTCCATAGCGTGACCTGAAAGCAGTCTTCCATTCATCCCCAGGTCTAATACGGACCAAGTTATAGGCCCCACGGAGATCCAGTTTAGAGAAAATTTTGGCATGCCGCACTCTCTCCAACAACTCAGGGATTAAAGGCAATGGATAACGGTTTCTAATAGTAACCTTATTGAGTTCCCTATAGTCTATGCAGGGTCTCAGAGATCCATCTTTCTTCTTCACAAAGAAGATGGGTGCACTGCGGGAGATGAAGAGGGGCGTATGAAGCCCTTGGCTAAATTTTCGTCTATATAATCCTTCAAAGCTTTTAGCTCGGGCCCCGCTAGGGGGTAGATCTTACCAAAAGGTATCTCGGCTCCAGGCAATAATTCAATTGGACAATCATATGGACGGTGAGGAGGAAGCTGATCAGCGTTCTTCTTGTCACATAAATCCACATAGTCCTGGTATACAGCTGGTAGTTCAGGGACTGACATGGTTCCTTTAGGAACAGAGCAAGCTGAAACTCCTTGACTCATCTGTTTCTCCGGAAAGTGTAATTCCTTGGTCTCCCAGTTAATCGTAGGATTCTGCGCCTGCAGCCATGGTAGCCCTAGAATAATGGGAAAGTGGGGAGAAGAGATAAGCAAAAAAGACATTTTTCTCTGATGATCTTTACCCATAAGGACCCTCAAAGGCTCTGTTTCTTGATCCACTGGTCCAGAAGTCAGTAGAGAGCCATCCACAGTCTCCATCTGTACTGGAGTAGCCTTCTTCACTGAACGTATCCCCTGTTTCAGAGCAAAGGAGATATCCATAAAATTTCCACTTGCTCCTGAGTCGATCATAGCAGAGCTAGACACCCAGACTGAGTCAACCCAGAGTTTGATGGAAAGGAAGCAATGAGAATTGTTTCTTTTACAACTCAGCTGGGACACCGCTGAGGAAACTTGAAAAATTGCAGCGTTTATACCGTCATCGTCCCCAGAACTAACAGAGTTTAAGTCCGAGAAATCAAGATCTCTTGCAGCAGATCTCTCTGGAGCCTGAGGCTCGGACATGACAGAGCTCCTCTTGCAACACTCACAGTGAATGACTGCTGCAGTAGTCTTACGAGAACGGCTGGGGCAGTTTATAATGAAGTGCCCTGACTTACCACAGTAGAAACATAGATTTTCCTTTATACGATGTTCTTTGCGTGCATCACTAACCCGTCTTTGTAAAGAGTCCACCTGCATGGGTTCAGGTTCTGGTTCCCTTGTGATCCTACTCAAAGGTTCCTTAGCTGAGGAGGGAGGTAGTAAAAGGTTAGTGCGATTATTTTCGAACCATCTCTCTTGTCTGCGTTCAGTCAGACGAGCATCAATACGGATACAATAGTTAATAAAGTCACCTAACGCAGTGGGAGGGTCGGCACGAGCAAGTTCATCCTTAATCAGTGGAGACAACCCTTTCCGAAAACTAGATTTTTTAGCGGAAGTGTCCCAAGTGGTATCAAGAGCCCATCTCCTGAAATCCAGGGCATATTCGGCTACTGAACGCTTACCTTGGCGCAAAGTTAACATGGCTGCTTCAGCTGTTGCACCTCGATTGGGGTCATCAAACACCTGCCCCATGGCTGAAATAAAAGCATCAAGTGTCATGGGTGTATCGCCACAAGGATCGTCGCGATTACACACTCTGACTTCTCACAGCTGAGTTGCTGTTTCTTTGTGTTTGGTAATGAGGGAGTTAATTTTACCTAGCTCTTTTCTAAGACTAGGTCCAGCCTCGCCCGGCTGCTTTTGATTATGTTCTAATTAGATTCCTTCATATACCTGCCAGTCTGCTTGTTAGATGCCGGTGAAAGCCTTTATGTAGTCTAGCAGACTGGATCGGTTCTGAGAATACTTAAGCTAAGAGTTCCTTAGTTGTTTTTACTCTTATAGCTTATAGTTTATCTCTGAGACCTTAGGTGTTCCTACTGTGTGTGAGTGTTGTATGTAAGACTTTATTTACCTTATTTCTTGTCTTTCTTGTATGTCTTTCTGTTCATTAACCGTTACCTGTTCATTCCCTTTGGTGGTAATCTGGGTTCTTCTTAGGACTAGATTACAGTTGGCAGGGATTGATAGGAGACAGGGTTTACGCTGGTGGCCTGGACCTCTGTACCTTTAACAGTACCTCCAGGTAGAGGGATTAGTTAGGACCCCAGTTTAGGGTCAGCATAGACCCCGGTCACCCTCTAGCCGGAGACAGCGTTATAACGGATTCCGTATTGACCCACTGGACTTTCTGTCAGGTAATTCTATGTTATCATATATCTATGCACATGTTATATTGTATGTTGCCCTTTTGATATAGATTACTGTCATCACATATATATATATCTGCTATACAGCGTGACATTTTCACCGGCCATATTAAAGATTCTCTCCAGCTGTCATGGATCCAGTAGCCCAGCTGGCCCGGCAGTTGCAGGGGTTGTCCATGGAGTTTGCAGACATTAAGTCCAAGGTTTTGTTCCCCCGGAGCAAACCAGATCTGAACCTAAGGTTGCTCTCCCGGACAGGTTCACTGGTGGGCGGGACAAATTTTTTACTTTCCGGGAGGCATGTAAATTGTACTTTCGGCTGCGGCCTCGGTCATCTGGGAGTGAAGAGCAGAGGGTGGGAATTGTTATCTCGCTCTTACAAGGGGACCCTCAATCTTGGGCGTTCTCTATTCCTCCAGGCTCCCCAGATCTCCAGTCAGTGGATCGATTTTTTACTGCCCTGGGTCTGGTATATGATGATCCGGATCGAGTCTCCCTTGCTGAAACAAAGTTACGTAAAATACGGCAAGGAAATCGTCCAGCGGAGGAATATTCTTCTGAGTTCCGTAGATGGGCAACAGATACTCAGTGGAATGACCCAGCTCTTAGGAGCCAGTTTTGTCAAGGGTTGTCCGACAAATTAAAAGATGTGTTGGCTCAGTATGATTCTCCTCCATCACTGGAGGCTGCTATGGCCCTCGCTATTCGCATGGATAGACGAATTCGGGGAAGACGCGGGTAACTCCGCCTCCCGTGATGACTCCACCTACTACTAAAGTCCCTTATACTGAGGTTCCCCTGGTCTGTTCTGAGGAACCCATGCAGTTGGGAGGGACATCTTTTTGTAGGAGGGAATTGGCGGTGCACCGCAAGACTAGAAGGTGTTTCTTTTGCGGGAGAGAGGGACATTTTGTTGGGGGGTGTCCATCCCGGGCCTCTTTGAGCAAAGGAGTTAACCTGGGAGTGTGTATTTCGTCCCCAAATCCCTCTCAGTTTCTCGTGCCTGCGGAGGTGGTGATTGGTACTAGAACTGAGAGGATTTCTGTTTTTCTTGATAGTGGGTCCGGGGCTAATCTGGTGGACGCTCGGTTTGCCCAGGTGCATGGTATGCAACTGAGTGTATTGGCCAAACCGGTCCCTATAGTCTCTATTGATTCTAGACCTCTCGGTCAAGGTAGCTTGGTACAAGCTGTTCATAACATAGATCTTCGAGTAGGGGCAAGACATAAAAAGCAATTGTCTTGTTATGTGTTGGAGGGTCTACCTACTCCTATTGTGTTGGGACTTCCTTGGTTGGCTAAACATAACCCAGTGATTGATTGGCAATCCGGAAAGATAAGCCAGTGGGGTGAATTTTGCAGGAATAACTGCATGAGCACGGTCATCGGTGCGGTTGTGCCTAGGACTTTGTCTCCTTTTCTGGAGGACTTTGGGGAGATGTTCTCAGAGGAGGGGTGTAAAGAGTTACCTCCTCATCGCGCATATGACTGCTCAATAAAGTTGCTTCCTGATGCCTTATCTCGTACTTTCCCAGGGGCCGGGAAGACGGATGATCCGGTTCCTATTCCTCAGGAGGGAGTTGTAGTGTCAGCTGTATGCTCTGAGCTTGAGGGGGAGGTATTGGGGGCTCAGGGGGACGCCCCGGTGGGACTTCCAGGGAGACTGATAGTTCCAGATCGGTTAAGACTGAAGGTTACGGGGAACCGTTACAAACGGATGGCTGGGGAGAGTTTCTGGTCTAGATCTGAAGGTGAACGATCTAGTTTGGTTGTCTACCAGGAATATAAAACTTAAAGTTTCCTCCTGGAGGTTGGGTCCCAGATTCATCGGGCCGTACAGGATCAGTTCCATAATTAATCCTCCCTCCTACATTTAAAATTCATAATGTGTTTCACAAGTCATTACTTAAAAAGAATGTGGCACCAGTCATACCGTCACCTCTACCTCCGCCTTCAGTGGTGGTCAATGATAACGTGGAATTTCATGGGTCGAAAATCATTGACTCACGTCTCAGTCGCCGATCCCTTCAGTACTTGGTTCATTGGAGGGGGTATGGTCCTGTGGAGAGGACGTGGGTCCCTGCGTCTGATGTTAACGCAGATCGATTGGTTCGGACCTTTCACACAACTCACCCGGGCAGACCTGGCCCTGAGGGTCCGGAGTCCCCTCGTAGAGGGGGGGTACTGTCATGGGTGTATCGCCACAAGGATCGTCGCGATTACACACTCTGACTTCTCACAGCTGAGTTGCTGTTTCTTTGTGTTTGGTAATGAGGGAGTTAATTTTACCTAGCTCTTTGCTAAGACTAGGTCCAGCCTCGCCCGGCTGCTTTTGATTATGTTCTAATTAGATTCCTTCATATACCTGCCAGTCTGCTTGTTAGATGCCGGTGAAAGCCTTTATGTAGTCTAGCAGACTGGATCGGTTCTGAGAATACTTAAGCTAAGAGTTCCTTAGTTGTTTTTACTCTTATAGCTTATAGTTTATCTCTGAGACCTTAGGTGTTCCTACTGTGTGTGAGTGTTGTATGTAAGACTTTATTTACCTTATTTCTTGTCTTTCTTGTATGTCTTTCTGTTCATTAACCGTTACCTGTTCATTCCCTTTGGTGGTAATCTGGGTTCTTCTTAGGACTAGATTACAGTTGGCAGGGATTGATAGGAGACAGGGTTTACGCTGGTGGCCTGGACCTCTGTACCTTTAACAGTACCTCCAGGTAGAGGGATTAGTTAGGACCCCAGTTTAGGGTCAGCATAGACCCCGGTCACCCTCTAGCCGGAGACAGCGTATAACGGATTCCGTATTGACCCACTGGACTTTCTGTCAGGTAATTCTATGTTATCATATATCTATGCACATGTTATATTGTATGTTGCCCTTTTGATATAGATTACTGTCATCACATATATATATATCTGCTATACAGCGTGACATCAAGGTGATTCAAACAATCATCCTCAGTCTCAATCAGAGGGTTTGCCCACATCAAAGCCTTATTGGTAAGCAACATGATTATAGTAAGCACTTTGGATCGTTCAGTGGGAAATTGTGAAGCATGTGCAGAGAAAAATAAATTGCATTGATTAATAAATCCCCTGAATTTCTCACGTTCACCGCCAAAACGAAAAGGAGGTAATTTGGGGATCCCAGAACTCGGGGTTATGGCAGGAGCCTGGGCTCGTTCCTCTAGAGCCTCAATCCTGGCTCGCAATTCCTGGGTAGTCTGTCCAAACACTTGCAAATTATGATTAGTGAGGTCCTGTAGGCTTGCAAAACGGGTTTTTAAAGTCTGTACATCTGAAAGGATTGTATCAGTCACTCCGCAAAGTTCCTTTATGCGGGCCTCCATCTTCCAGATCTTTTAAGGCAGAAGTGCTGGAAGAGGAAAGGAAAAAAAAAACAAAACAATAGTGTTTACCTGTGGTAACACTCCAGAGTAAAATTTTAAGGGAATGCGCTCACCTGGAATGGTTGTGAGAAGTCACAACCACTGTCATCACATAAGGTATTAAACGGACATCTGATATCCACAGTCACAGCAGACACGGCTTTCCCAGACCCAGCAGACACTAAACATTGGCTCCTGAATCTTGTCATGTATAGTGTACAGTTCCTATAGCGTCTTGTGCTTGGGTGCGAGGAAAACACAGGAGACATAGGTTGAAATGAAATGACTTGTATTACTTCATACAAGCATGCTGAAAAGTTCACACAGTTTGCAGGAACAGCGACAGGAGACACAGCAGGCCAGAGTAACTTCAAGCACTACAATAAATCTCCAAAGCAGGTTCAGGATCTCTTCTCTGTACCGTAATTCCTCTGCAAACATGGATTCACCAAACAGCAGGTTTCCAGAGTCCAAAAGTGTTCCAAGGTTCCTCAGTAGGGAATAGCTGGAGTACAAGTCCAAGGTTTCAGGAGTCAGGTCACAGACTGACTGAGGCTTGATTCAGGAGCACTGATTGTTCAGCTGAGGCTGCTTAAGAAGCAAGAGGGAAGAATCAGGGCGGGAACATGAAAACTGGAAACTCCATATTAACTGAGGGCAAGAGCTGCAGAAAGACAGAAAGCAAAATGGCCGACGGAAAACTGAGTTTCAAGGAACATGTCAACAGAGACAAAGAACCTTACATTTATGTTCACCACTTGTGTTGTAGCTTCTGTGGCACAGTGGACACCACTGGTGCCCAATGGACCTCATTGACTTAAGGGTCTGCACCAAGATTGGAAGTTATTCTCTATCCATAGGATGAGGTTAGTTTCCTGATCGCTGGTGGTCTGACTGCTGGGACCCCAGTGATCCCGAGAACGAAGCTCTGAAGAGCCCTGTCTGACGTTGAGCATGTGTACCTCTTCTCCATTCAATCTGAATGGGAGCACCAGAGATATTTCAAGCAGAACCCTTCTTTGGGATCGGAAGGGCTCCCTGTCTTTGGACCCCCAGTAATCAGGAAATTATCTATGCTGTGTGGATAGGGGATAGCTTTCAGTCTTTCTGCAAACCCTTCTGTCAGTGCCCTTTGGTTGCCCAATTTCTTTCCGTCATAACTGATGGAATCTATGACGCAGAGAACAGAGTCTAGTATTATGTTCTTGTTGTAACTGGCCCTTCTGGTGTATTTAAGACATATATTCATTTTACCAAAGCCATTATAGGTATAGATATATTCACTACAGTCTTACTTCAGCTGTGGGTGGGTTGGGTTTTTTGAGGTGGGTCCATCTGATGACTGGGTGACGATTCCACACTGCTCATAGGAGGTAATGTCTGATCTACAGAAAGTGGCAGTGGACCTGTAGCGATGGACGGCCCTGGCGGTTCTTTCCCTGGGAGCAGGTCTTGACCAGGAGGCTTTTTCTGGTCCACACTTTGTGGAGGCTGATCAAATTGTGATCCTTGGGTTGAGTTGGGCACCCTAGGTTTAGCACAAGAAAAACTTGACAAGGTTAAAGCATGAATGGCTTCTACAACAACTTCTGATCTCACCCACTATCTTTTACAGTGCGGAGCAAATGATAGCCATGCAAACGTGATGCAATCTTTAGGGAGCAGACAAAATAGCCTTTTTATTTCATATTGCTGCACAATATAACAGTCTGGAATAAAAAGGTGCTATTGGTGTTGTCCTGCCAGTACAATATCCCTGGCACGCCACCTTACCGCTGTTTTTGATCTCACCAATAGTGATGAGCGAGCATGCTCGAACAAGGTGATATCCGAGCATGCTCGTGCGTTAGAGTATCTTTGGTGTGCTCGAATACTATGTTCTAGTCCCCGCGGCTGCATGTCTCATGGCTGTTCGATAGCCACAACACATGCAAAGATTGGCTGTTTGTTAGGAAATCCCCGCATATGTTGCGGCTGACAAACAGCAAAACAAGACATGCAGCCGTGGGGACTCGAACATAGTATTCGAGCACGCCGAAGACACTCGGTTAGCACACGTGCATGCTCAGATAACACCTTATCCAAGCACGCTCGCTCATCACTGCTAGAGTTGAGTTAATTTGTTCAGATTCGATTCCGGATACGATCGTCGGCGGATATTGTTTTTGCAGTATTCGTCGAACACAGCCGGACATCATTAGAATCAATGGGAGTAGAAATTACCGAATGCGTTTGGAACCGATCAACAAACATACATTCGGCACGAATAGGGTACAAATATGGCAAATTTAGATTCGGCGACCGAATCCGAACACATTCGCTCAACTCTAATCACTACTCACCAACCATTCACTTTCTAACAGTGACATAGACCTGTATGCCTCCAAATTATATAATGTAAGCACTTACAATAGAAGAGCCCTAGACATAATGGTTATTTTGATAAGACTCAAGGCAATGGTTATTGCCGGGTATAAATACAGAGCTCTATGTTGTAAAGAGCAGTAAAAGCTTAATTAAATTATCGCTAGATGAAAGAGGTTAAAGTCCAAGTAAAGTATAAAACAATCACGCTCCCTGGCAAGGCAATATTGTTTTTTTTTTAACATACTGATATATTAAAATTCTGTAAAGAAAATGCCAATTCTTGGTCATTCCTGGATTGGTTTAAAATGCCTGAGTGCTCTATTTTTTTAATTTTCTGCCTGCACATTCATGATACAATTCTGCCTGCGGCCCCCCATTAGGAGGAGCTTTGGAGAACAATGTATACAAACGTAATAATAATAATACAACTATCAGCTCCCCCTAGTGGTGGCCGCAGGCAGCTGGAATTTTGTCATTCAGTTCTTTGTCTATGTCTGGGCATGGATTTTGAGCTACAGTATATATATATAAAAAAAATAAAGTCCTGGCCCTAATAAAAATGTAAGAAAAAAACGAATCGGCAGAAACTGTTAGACAATAAAACTAGACATTATATTTATAGGAATACAATTCTAGGGTGAAACCAAACCCTTAAGATTCCCATAGCGTCACAGAGCTTAGAAAAACAGCGTCAACCATTTTGTCCTCACAATGAGCTTTGGATTGTTCAGACCACATGTTGATGAGCAGATTATAATACATCCAGGATTTGTTCAGCGATCGCTGTAATTCAATAGCATTTGACATTGTTCTCAAGAACATTTTACAGCACTGGAAGAGGTCATAGAAAATATTTAATGGGACCTGGATATTAGCACCAGATCATTTAAAGAATAACTAAACTTTATTTTTTTTATTAATCATTTTGTCCAGTTGGGAAAGTTACAAAACGTTTTAAATCCCTTTATTAGGGGATTTGTCTTGATTACTTGCACGTAAGTGGCATTCAAACCTTTCGTTTTCCCCAGCTTGTTCACCTGCTTTCAGCTGTACTGGTATCAGAATGTGCTCAACTGGAGTACAGATGATGGCAGTGATCGTAAAAAAAATAAAAATATGGATTGGCATAGAAAATGTTAAAATCCAGTTTTTATTACATCCAATTAAAAAGTAGGAGGATTAAAATCACGTTCCCTCTAACGCGTTTCTGCCCGAAGCGCTTTGTCATAGAGTAGGGTTAAGCTGCTGCAGGATATTGTTCTGATAAGCAGAACACTCAGAGGAGGGGACAAATGCTGAACCATCACTGCCATCATCTGTACTCCAAATGAGTACGTTCTGTTTTCAATGCAGATGTAGTCAGGCTAATAGACTGGGAAAAATTGGGGGTTTTGCTTTCACTTGCATGCAATTTTTTTTACAGGAATGAAGACAAGTGATTTGTAAAGTTTTATAACTTTCCATGCTGGACAGACCTGTTCAAACATAAATAAAACGTTTAGTTACGCTTTAAGTACTATAAGTCGCGAGACAAGGCCACTTTCGATTGAAGGTTTTTCTAGCAAAAAAACACACAGATGCACAATTGGATTGAGATCTGGGGAATTTAGAGTCATCACCCTGAAGTCTTTGTCATATTTCTTAAACCATTCATGGACAAGTTTTGGCGTGTGGTAGATCGCATTATCTTGCTGAAAGAGACCACTACCATTTGGTCTGTGCAAGCTTTAGGTAGATGGTCAGCGTGACATCAACATGAAGGCCATGTAATCCCAGGTGAAAAATGCCACTGTCTCTGCTTTCATGTCTTCGGTACTCATACTGTGGACTGGTGCCAACTTTTTCTCAGGAAAGCAACACACACATGATGTGTGATTCAATAGGTCACCTTCTTCGATTGCTCCATGGTCCAGTTCTGAGGCTCACAGGCCTCTTGTAAGCACTTTAAGTGGTGGACAGTGGTTGGAATAGGCAATCGTACAGCAATCGGCAATGCATTGTCTTGACGCTAAATATGGGTGGATCAGTTTGCAAGGTCAGGTCCGTAGTCTCTGGCAGGTGGCAGGAGATCTGCGCATCTCTTAACTTCCGTCACATCGTAATGATCGCGTTGTGCTGGAGATCCCGAAAGGTACGAAATTTGCAGAGCTCACGACCAGAGACCTCTGACCTTACCAAAGGACTAGAGTCCCACAAACCATCTCTACTTGACACCTATGTATTTTGGCCAGTATTAAGCTTTTCAGCAATTTATGCTACTGTAGCTTCAAAGAGAGAAACCACTGGAGAAGGACATCATGGTTGGAAGAATAGAAGGAACAAGATGAAGCGGAAGACCAGCAACCTGATGGTTTGATACTATCAAGATAATGGTGGACAAGACCCTGGTTGATCGATCTAGACTTGTACAAGATTTTCCTACAGAGCGTTTATACATCAAGTCTCCAAGGCTCAAGATCGAGCTGAAGGCCGTTAAATAATAAAACTTCTAAATGGCATTTTACCAGACGGGCAAGTCTTTGGTGTCCATGGGCATACATTAGTTATGGGAAAGTCTAACATTTCCACTGCCATAAATAAAATGTATGTTGGAGTGAATATATGAGCATCCTGATAAATACATTTATTAACTGTATCTGTCTCATAAATTGCATTGGTTTGCACATTGGTCATAGGTGTTGCATTGTGGGGTCAAACAGCTTGAAGGCATCTCCTCCCAACCCTACATTGTATATGACAATTCAAGCAGTTGAGAGCAATACATATGGTCATGGTTGCTTCACGAGATGGAACAGAGATTAACACTTGGCCCAGTTTATCGTGTCATTTGATGTGATATCTGAGGATAAAAAAGAAAAAAAAAAAATCTCTCTTTAAATCTTCTGCTTCAGCGAGTGTGAGCGAGCTGAGTGTGACCGGTGCGCAAGTGCGAACGGTGGTAAGTGTGACTTGAGATTCAGTGAAGAAGTATTTGAAAAACCTTTAATCAAATACCTGTGTGAATTGGTGTGAGTGGCTGAATTGTGGATTGCTGAGTGCCTTTCTACCTGTTCTATCTTTAGGGGGCTTTTTTAACCTATTTTTTCTCTCTAAAGGATTAATCTCTTATTTTACTATCTGTGTGTTTAAAGTTTAAGGTTAACTATATTGCATTTAAACTTGGTGTAGCTATATTCACAAGGGGTTAATTAAGGGTGGGGGTTTATAATTAAGGGTTTATAAGGGCCAGTGGTTGGGGCTCAAGTCTTTTTGGAAGTGCATTTGAGCAGCAGGGTGATTTGCTGCTGAAGGAGAAAAAAAAAAAAAAAAATCTCTCTTTAAATCTTCTGCTTCAGCGAGTGTGAGCGAGCTGAGTGTGACCGGTGCGCAAGTGTGAACGGTGGTAAGTGTGACTTGAGATTCAGTGACTTTGGATTCAGGGAGTTTTCAAGGGAGGATTTACTGAATTGCTGTTACTGTATATTTTATAAATACTTTTTATTTATTTTTACTTATCCTTGCTGTCTGGTGAAATCCCCATTAGATATGTGCTCCACTATTGCCAATGCCATCCAGTGTACATCTTGCCACATGTATGCATCCTTGAACAGCCGGTCGAGGGTGCATACTGCTGTGTGAGATGTGAGCACGTTGTGCATTTGGAAGCCCAAATCTTGGATCTAAATGTGCAGCTGGCAACACTGAGATCCATAGACAATATGGAAAGGAGTCTTCTGCTCACTGAGCAGACGCTCAATGGGATAGATGAGGGGGGGGATGCTAGGGTGGAGCTGCAGGACACTGAAGTAGGAAGCTGGGTGACAGTTAGAAAGCGGGGTAGAGGGAAGAGCGCCAGGGAGGCTAGTCCTGATCTGGCACACCCCAATAAGTTTGCAAAGTTGGCAGATGAGGGGGTTGTCAGTACAGGGGTAGCACTGCTGCAGCCAGGCATGTCCTCTGAAAGCCGGGGGAGTGTCTGCTCCAGTAAGGGGGAATTAGGAGAGCAGGGCAGGCCAGACAGGTGCTGGTAGTGGGGGACTCAATTATTAGGGGAACAGATAGGGAAATCTGTCACAAAGACAGGGATCGTCGAACAGTGTGCTTGCCTACCTGGCGCTCGAGTCCGACACATCGCTGATCGGGTTGACAGATTACTGGGAGGGCTGGTAAAGACCCAGCGGTCATGGTGCACATTGGCACAAATGACAAAGTTAGAGGTAGGTGGAAGGTCCTTAACCCTTCACCCCCAAGGGTGGTTTGCACGTTAATGACCGGGCCAATTTTTACAATTCTGACCACTGTCTCTTTATGAGGTTATAACTCTGGAACGCTTCAACGGATCTTCGCGATTCTGAGATTGTTTTCTCGTGACATATTGTACTTCACGTTAGAAGTAAAATTTCTTCGATATAACTTGCGTTTATTTTTGAAAAAAACACAAATATGGCGAAAATTTTTAAAATTTTGCAATTTTCAAACTTTGAATTTTTATTCCCTTAAAACAGAGAAATATGTCACATAAAATAGTTAAGAAATAACATTTCCCACATGTCTACTTTACATCAGCACAATTTTGGAACCAAAATTTTTTTTTATTAGGAAGTTATAAGGGTTAAAAGTTGACCAGCGATTTCTCATTTTTACAACAAAATTTACAAAGCCATTTTTTTTAGGGACCACCTCTCATTTGAAGTCACTTTGAGGGGTCTATATGGCAGAAAATACCCAAAAGTGACACCATTCTAAAAACTGCACCCTTCAAGGTACTCAAAACCACATTCAAGAAGATTATTAACCCTTCAGGTGCTTCACAGGAACTAAAGCAACGTGGAAGGAAAAAATGAATATTTAACTTTTTAGCCACAAAAATGATCTTTTACAAACTTTTTTTTTATTTTCACAAGGGTAAAAGGAGAAAATGGACAGATAAGGTTGTTATGCAATTTCTCCTGAGTACGCCAATACCCAATATGTGGGGGAAAACCACTGTTTGGGCACACGGCAGAGCTCGTAAGGGAAGGAGCGCCGTTTGACTTTTTCAAACTAAAATTGGCTGGAATTGAGATTGGACGCCATGTCGTGTTTGGAGAGCCCCTGATGCGCCTAAACAGTGGAAACCCCCACAAGTGACACCATTTTGGAAACTAGACCCCCTAAGGTACTTATCTAGATCTGTTGTGAGCACTTTGAACTCCCAAGTGTTTCACAAAAGCTTATAATGCCTGGGTGTGAAAAAAAAAAAAAAACAATTTTCCACAAAAATGATTTTTTAGTCCCAAATTTTTGAATTTTCCCAAGGAAATTGGACCCCAAAAGTTGTTGTCCAATTTGTCCTGAGTACGCTGATACCCCATATGTGGGGGGGGGGGACTGTTTGGGTGCACGGCAGGGCTTGGAAAGGAAGTAGTAACGTTTTGGAATGCAGACGTTGATGGGGGTCATGTTCCATTTGCAGTGCCCCAGATGAGCCTAAACAGTGGAAACCCCCCACAAGTGACCCCATTTTGGAAACTATACCCCCTAAGGAACTTATCTAGATCTTTGGTGAGCACTTTGAACCCCAAGTGCTTCACACAAGTTTATAATGCCCGGGCATGAAAATAAAAAATCCTATTTTTTTCCCACAAAAATTATATTTTAGTCACTAATTTTTTATTTTCTCAAGGGTAACAGGAGAAATTGGACCACATAAGTTGTTGTCCAATTTGTCCTGAGTACGCTGATACCCCATATGTGGGTGGGAACCACTGTTTGGGCGCACGGCAGAGCTCGGAATGGAAGGAGCACCATTTGACTTTTTCCAACCAAAATTGGCTGGAATTGAGATTGGATGCCATGTTGCATTTGGAGAGCCCCTGATGTGCCTAAACAGTGGAAACCCCCCACAAATGACCCCATTTTGGAAACTAGACCCCCTAAGGAACTTTTCTAGATCTTTGGTGAGCAATTTGAAGCCCCAAGTGCTTCACACAAGTTTATAACGTAGAGCCGTAAAATTTAAAAATCATATTTTTTCCACAAAAATGATCTTTTCACCCCAATTTTTATTTTTCCAAGGGTAACAAGACTCCAAAAGTTATTGTGCAATTTGTCCTGAGTGCGCTGATACCCCATATGTGGGGGTAAACCACTGTTTGGGGGCATGGCAGAGTTTGGAAGGGTAGGAGCGCCGTCTGACTTTTTCAACGCAGAATTGGCTGGACGCCATGTCGTGTTTGGAGAGCTCCTGATCTGCCTAAACAGTGGAAACCCCCATAAATGACGCCATTTTGGAAACTAGACCCCTCAAGGAACTTATCTAGATGTGTGGTGAGAACTTTTAACCCCCAGGTGTTTCACTAAAGTTTATAACGTACAGCCGTAAAATAAAAAATCTTTTTTTTTTTTACAAAAATGATTTTTTCGTCCCCAATATTTTATTTTCACAAGGGTAACAGAAGAAATTGGAACCCAAAAGTTGTTGTCCAATTTGTCCTGAGTACGCTGATACCCAATATGTGGGAGAAAACTACTGTATGGGCGCACGTCAGGGCTCGGAAGGGAAGTAGTGACGTTTTGGATTGCAGACTTTGATGGAATGGTCTGGGGGCGTCATGTCACATTTGGAGAGCCCCTGATGCACCTATACAGTGGAAACCCCCCACAAGTGACCCCATTTTGGCAAATAGACCCCACAAGGAACTTATCTAGATGTGTGGTGAGCACTTTGAACCCGAAGTGCTTCACAGAAGTTTATAACGTACAGCCGTAAAAATAAAAAATCCTTTTTTTTTTACAAAAATGATTTTTTCGCCCCCAATATTTTATTTTCACAAGGGTAACAGAAGAAATTGGAACCCAAAAGTTGTTGTCCAATTTGTCCTGAGTACGCTGATACCCAATATGTGGGAGAAAACTACTGTATGGGCGCACGTCAGGGCTCGGAAGGGAAGTAGTGACGTTTTGGATTGCAGACTTTGATGGAATGGTCTGGGGGCGTCATGTCGCATTTGGAGAGCCCCTGATGCGCCTAAACAGTGGAAACCCCCCACAAGTGACCCCATTTTGGAAAATAGACCCCACAAGGAACTTGTCTAGATGTGTGGTGAGCACTTTGAACCCCGAAGTGCTTCACAGAAGTTTATAACGCACAGCCGTAAAAATAAAAAATCCTTTTTTTTTTTGCAAAAATGATTTTTTTGCCCCAATATTTTATTTTTACAAGGGTAACAAGAGAAATTGGACCCCAAAAGTTGTTGTCCAATTTGTCCTGAGTACGCTGATATCCAATCTGTGGGAGAAAACTACTGTATGGGTACACGTTGGGGCTCGGAAGGGAAGTAGTGACGTTTTGGATTGCAGACTTTGATGGAATGGTCTGGGGGCGTCATGTCGCATTTGGAGAGCCCCTGATGCGCCTAAACAGTGGAAATCCCCAACAAGTGACCCCATTTTGGAAAATAGACCCCACAAGGAACTTATCTAGATGTGTGGTGAGCGCTATGAAGCCCCAAGTGCTTCACAGAAGTTTATAATGTACAGCCGTAAAAAACAAAAAAATTTTTTTTTTGTACAAAAATGATATTTTCGCCCCCAGTTTTTTATTTTCCCAAGGGTAGCAGAAGAAATAGGACAAATTGCACAATAACTCTTGGGGTCCAGAGTACGCTGATACCCCATATGTGGGGATAAACTACTGTTTGGACGCATGGCAGAGCTGAGAAGTGAAGGAGCACCGTTTGACTTTTTCAACGCAGAATTGGCTGGAATTGAGATCAGACGCCATGTCACATTTGGAGAGCCCCTGATGTGCCTAAACAGCTGAAACCCCCCAATTCTAACTCCAACCCTAACCCCAACACACCCCTAACCCTAGTCCCAACCCTAACCACAAACCTAACCCTAACACACCCCTAATCCCAACCCTAACCCTAATCCTAACTTTAGCGCCAACCCTAACCCTAACTTTAGCCGCAACCCTAACCCTAACCCTAATGGGAAAATGGAAATAAATACTTTTTTTTAATTTTATTATTTTTCCCTTACTAAGGGGGTGATGAAGGGGGGTTTGATTTACTATTTATAGCGGGTTTTTATGATTGGCAGCTGTCACGCTAAAAGACGCTTTTTATTGCAAAAATAGTTTTTGCATCATCACATTTTGAGAGCTATAATTTTTGCATATTTTGGCCCACAGAGTCATGTGAGGTCTTATTTTTTGCGGGACGAGTTGACGTTTTTATTGGTACCATTTTTGAGCACATGACGTTTTTTGATCGCTTTTTATTTCGATTTTTGGGAGGTTAGAATGAACAAAAATCAGCAATTCATGAATTTCTTTTGGGGGAGGCGTTTATACCGTTCCGCGTGTGGTAAAATTGATAAAGCAGTTTTATTCTTCGGGTCAGTACGATTATGGCGATACCTCATTTATATCATTTTTTCATGTTTTGGCGCTTTTATAGAATAAAAACAATTTTATATAAAAAATAATTATTTTTCATCGCTTTATTCTGCGAGCTATAACTTTTTTATTTTTTCGCTGATGATGCTTTATGACGGCTCGTTTTTTGCGGGACAAGATGACGTTTTCAGCGGTACCATGTTTTTTTATATCGGTCTTTTTGATCGCGTGTTATTCCACTTTTTGTTCGGCGGTATGATGATAAAGCATTGATTTTTTGCTTCGTTTTTTTTTTTTTTTTTTAAGGGGTTCACTAAAGGGGTTAACTAGTGGGACAATTTTATAGGGGGGGTCGTTACGGACGCGGCGATACCAAATATGTGTACTTTTATTGTTTTTTTTTATTTATTTACAGGAAGAAGTGAATTTATTGGGGAATATTTTTTTTTTTTTTAATTTATTTTGGATTTTTTTTTTACACATGTTTATTTTTACTTTTTTAACTTTTTTACTTTGTCCCAGGGTGGGACATCACAGTATTTTATCAGATCGCTGGTGTGACAGTGTGCACAGCACTCTGTCACACCAGCGATCGCACAGGCATAGATGCAGGCTTCTCAGTGCCTGCTCTCGGCAGGCACTGAGGTAGCCGCCTCCCTCCAGGACCCCGGCGCCATCTTGGATCCGGGTCCTGGGAGGGAGGAAGCCCTCAGAACAGCGCGATCACATCGCGCTGCTCTGAGGGTCTCAGGGGGGCGCGCAGGGAGCCCCCACCCTGCGCGATCCTCCCCTGTGCCCCCAGTACACCGCGATCATGTTTGATCGCGGTGTGCAAGGGGTTAATGTTCCGGGAGCGGTCCGTGACCGCTCCTGACACACAGTCATGGGTGTCAGCTGTGATAATCAGCTGACACCCGGCGGCGATTAGCTGCGCTCCCCTCAGGAGCGCAGCTGATCGCCTATGACGTACTATCCCGTCCCCGGTCATACGGGCCCAGGTACCATGGATGGGATAGTACGTCCGATGGCAGTAAGGGGTTAAAGATGATTTCAGGGAATTAGGCTGCAAGCTTAAAGCAAGGACCTCCAACGTGGTATTTTCTGAAATACTGCCTGTACCACGTGCCACACCAGAGAGGCAACGGGAGATTAGGGAGGTTAATAAGTGGCTCAAGAATTGGTGTAGGAAGGAGGGGTTTGGGTTCCTGGAGAACTGGGCCGACTTCTCAGTTGGCTACAGGTTCTATGCTAGGGATGGGCTGCACCTCAATGGGGAGGGTGCAGCTGTGCTGGGGGAGAAAATGGCTAGAAGGTTGGAGGAGTCTTTAAACTAGGGACTGGGGGGGAGGGTATTCATTTTATAGGAGGGGAAGGCAGTACAGATAGAGACCTGGGCACAAATAATGAAATTGGGGGTGGGGGTGGCATGGGGGGTGGGGTTAGAACAGTTAATAATTTAAGAAAGAATAGAGGTTCAGAGAGATACATAAAGTGCATGTATACTAATGCTAGAAGCCTCACCAACAAAATGGCGGAATTAGAATTAATTTTGTTGGAACATAATTATGACATGGTGGGGATATCTGAGACTTGGCTGGATGAGAGCCACGACTGGGCGGTTAATTTACAGGGCTATAGTCTGTTTAGAAATGACCGTAAAAATAAGCGAGGTGGGGGTGTGTGTTTATATGTAAAATCATCCTTAAAACCCATCCTGCGTGATATCTGTGACTCTAATGAAGATGTAGAGTCTCTGTGGGTGGAGATTAGGGGAGGGGGGAAAAATAATAAATTACTGATAGGGGTTTGTTATAAGTCTCCTAAAATAATGGAAGCAACAGAGAATATCCTCGTAAAGCAAATAGATGAAGCAGCGACTCAAGGAGAAGTCATTATTATGGGGGACTTCAACTACCCTGAAATACATTGGGGAACAGAAACCTGCAGTTCCAGCAAAGGTAATAAGTTTTTGGCAACTATGAGAGACAATTACCTTTCACAACTAGTTCAGGACCCAACAAGAGGGGGGGCACTGCTAGACCTAATATTATCCAACAGGCCAGACCGCATATCAAATATAAGGGTTGGGGGTCACTTGGGTAATAGTGATCACAAAATAATAAGCTTTCATGTATCCTTTAATAAGATGTGTAGTCGAGGGGTTACAAGGACACTAAACTTCAGGAAGGCAAATTTCCAACGGATGAGAGATGATCTTGGTGCAATAAACTGGGACGATATCCTGAGACATAAAAATACACAAAGAAAATGGGAGAACGTTTATTAGTATCCTGAATAGGACCAGTGCACAGTATATACCCTATGGGAATAAACATGCTAGAATTAGGAGGAAACCACTATGGCTAAATAGAGCTGTAAGGGGCGCAATAAGGGACAAAAAGAAAGCGTTTAGGGAATTAAAGCAAGTAGGTAGTGAAGAGGCATTAAATAAATACAAAGACTGAATAAATTCTGTAAAAAGCAAATCAAGACAGCAAAGATTGAGGCAGAGAGACTCATTGCCAGAGAAAGTAAAAATAATCCCAAAATATTCTTTAACTACATAAATAGCAAGAAACTAAAAAATGATAGTGTTGGTCCCCTTAAAAATAGTCTGGGTGAAATGGTGGATGAGGATGAGGAAAAAGCCAATATGCTAAATGACTTTTTTTCAACTGTATTTACACAAGAAAATCCCATGACAGATAACATGATGAGAGATAAAAAAATTTCTCCATTAAATGTCACCTGCTTAACCCAGCAGGAAGTACGGCGGCGTCTAAAAATCACTAAAGTTGACAAATCCCCGGGCCCGGATGGGATACACCCCGAGTACTGCAGGAATTAAGTACAGTTATAGATAGACCATTATTTTTAATCTTTAAAGATTCCATAATAACGGGGTCTGTACCACAGGACTGGCGTATAGCAAATGTGGTGCCAATATTCAAAAAGGGGGCAAAAACTGAACCTGGAAATTATAGGCCAGTGAGCTTAACATCTACTGTGGGTAAAATCCTGGAGGGTTTTTTAAGGGATACTATATTGGAGTATCTGAGGCTGAATAACCTCATGACACAGTATCAGCATGGGTTTACGAGGGACCGTTCTTGTCAGACTAATCTGATAAGCTTTTATGAAGGGGTAAGTTCAGGACTGGACCAAGGGAATGCAGTGGACGTGGTGTTCATGGACTTCTCAAAAGCTTTTGATACAGTGCCACACAAAAGGTTGATACATAAAATGAGAACAATGGGGATAGGGGAAAATATGTGTAAGTGGGTTAAGAACTGGCTCATGGATAGAAAACAAAGGGTGGTTATTAATGGAGCACACTCGGACTGGGTCACGGTTAGCAGTGGGGTACCACAGGGGTCAGTATTGGGGCCGCTTCTCTTTAACATATTTATTAATGACCTTGTAGGGGGCATACAGAGTAGTATTTCAATATTTGCAGATGACACTAAACTCTGCAGGGTAATAAATACAGAGGAGGATAATTTTATATTACAGGAGGATTTATGTAAACTAGAAGCTTGGGCTGATAAATGGCAAATGAGCTTTAATGGGGATAAATGTAAGGTCATGCACTTGGGTAGAACAAATAAGATGTACAGTCAGGGCCAGAAATATTTGGACAGTGACACAATTTTCGCAGTTGGGCTCTGCATGCCACCACATTGGATTTGAAATGAAACCTCTACAACAGAATTCAAGTGCAGATTGTAACGTTTAATTTGAAGGGTTGAACAAAAATATGTGTTAGAAAATGTAGGAATTGTACACATTTCTTTACAAACACTCCACATTTTAGGAGGTCAAAAGTAATTGGACAAATAAACATAACCCAAACAAAATATTTTTATTTTCAAAATTTTGTGGCGAATCCTTTGGAGGCAATCACTGCCTTAAGTCTGGAACCCATGGACATCACCAAACGCTGGGTTTCCTCCTTCTTAATGCTTTGCCAGGCCTTTACAGCCGCAGCCTTCAAGTCTTGCTTGTTTGTGGGTCTTTCCCTCTTAAGTCTGGATTTGAGCAAGTGAAATGCATGCTCAATTGGGTTAAGATCTGGTGATTGACTTGGCCATTGAAGAATGTTCCATTTTTTTGCACTCATGAACTCCTGTGTAGCTTTGGCTGTATGCTTGGGGTCATTATCCATCTGTACTATGAAGCGCCGTCCAATCAAGTTTGCAGCATTTGGCTGAATCTGGGCTGAAAGTATATCCCGGTACACTTCAGAATTCATCCGGCTACTCTTGTCTGCTGTTATGTCATCAATAAACACAAGTGACCCAGTGCCATTGAAAGCCATGCATGGCCATGCCATCACGTTGCCTCCACCATGTTTTACAGAGGATGTGGTGTGCCTTGGATCATGTGCCGTTCCCTTTCTTCTCCAAACTTTTGGCTTCCCATCATTCTGGTACAGGTTGATCTTTGTCTCATCTGTCCATAGAATACTTTTCCAGAACTGAGCTGGCTTCTGGAGGTGTTTTTCAGCAAATTTAACTCTGGCCTGTCTATTTTTGGAATTGATGAATGGTTTGCATCTAGATGTGAACCCTTTGTATTTACTTTCATGGAGTCTTCTCTTTACTGTTGACTTAGAGACAGATACACCTACTTCACTGAGAGTGTTCTGGACTTCAGTTGATGTTGTGAACGGGTTCTTCTTCACCAAAGAAAGTATGTGGCGATCATCCACCACTGTTGTCTTCCGTGGGCTCCCAGGTCTTTTTGGATTGATGAGTTCACCAGTGCTTTCTTTCTTTCTCAGGATGTACCAAATTGTAGATTTTGCCACTTCTAATGTTGTAGTAATTTCTTGGATGGGTTTTTTTCTGTTCTTGCAGCTTAAGGATGGCTTGTTTCACCTGCATGGAGAGGTCCTGTGACCACATGTTTCCTTCACAGCAAAACCTTCCAAATGCAAACACCACACCTCAAATCAACTCCGGCCCTTTCATCTGCTTAATTGAGAATGACATAACAAAGGGATTGCCCACACCTGTCCATGAAATAGCCTTGGAGTCATTTGTCCAATTACTTTTGGTCCCTTTAAAAACAGGGTGGCACATGTTAAGGAGCTGAAACTCCTAAACCCTTCATCCAATTTTAATGTGGATACCCTCAAATGAAAGCTGAAAGTCTGAACTTCAACTGCATCTGAATTGTTTTGTTTCAAATTCATTGTGGTAATGTCTAGAACCAAAATTAGATAAATGTTGTCTCTGTCCAAATATTTATGGACCTAACTGTATAATTATGTGCTTAATTGTAAAACACTGGGCAAAACTGTCACTGAAAAAGACCTGGGTATATGGGTGGACGACAAACTCACATTTAGTGGCCAATGTCAGGCAGCTGCTGCCAAGGCAAATAAAATAATGGGATGCATTAAAAGAGGCATAGATGCTCATGAGGAGAACATAATTTTACCTCTATACAAGTCACTGGTGCGACCACACTTAGAATACTGTGTGCAGTTCTGGTCTCCGGTGTATAAGAAAGACATAGCTGAACTGGAGCGTGTGCAGAGAAGAGCGACCAAGGTTATTAGAGAACTGGGGGGTCTGCAATACCAAGACATGTTATTACACTTGGGGTTATTTAGTTTGGAAAAACGAAGGCTTAGGGGTGATCTTATTACAATGTACAAATATATGAGGGGACAGTACAAAGACCTTTCTAATGATCTTTTTACTCTTAGACCTGTGACGGGGACAAGGGGGCATCCTCTACGTCTGGAGGAAAGAAGGTTTAGCCATAATCACAGATGCAGATTCTTTACTGTAAGAGCAGTGAGACTATGGAACTCTCTGCCGTCTAATGTTGTAATGAGTGATTCCTTACTAAAATTTAAGAGGGGACTGGATGCCTTTCTTGAAAAGTATAATATTACAGGCTATATTCACTAGTTTCCTAGATATTGCGTTGATCCAGGGAGCTAGTCTGATTGCCGTATGTGGAGTCGGGAAGGAATTTTTTTCCCCAATGTGAAGCTTACTGTTTGCCACTTGGGTTTTTTTTGCCTTCCTCTGGATCAACATGTTAGGGCAGGTTAGGATAGGATATGGGTTGAACTAGATGGACTTAAAGTCTTCCTTCAACCTTAATAACTATGTTACTATGTTACAGATTATATCACCGGCCACAAAAAGAAAAGTCAAATGTCAAGTTCATCTCTGCTCCCTCTGTATTGTGAGTATAATTTTAGTAGGTCTGTAATAAGGTCTTCCAGAGGTATTTGTGGTTAGATACTACAGAATATACTATCACTCATGATGTATGAATCAAATGATTACCAGAATTAATTTTATACCATGACCCAGGCTGACACCTCATATTTGCAGGCAGTTCATATATATTTAGTACAGAATTGTGAAATGTATTAGTAACCGGATCAGCAGATCTGAGAAAAGGCAATATGTAAAGTTTTTCTTCTTCCTTACTTTAGCAGAACATTGTGGCCACTATCAAGCGTTTCCATGTGGTCTGAGCAATCTGCTGCTGATTCTGCTATTTAAGAAAACTAGTTTCCCCCTGTGCCGGCATAATCCAGAAATGGCAGTATGACTGACAAATTAGTAGGATGCCTTTAGTTTACTGTTTAGGACTATTCTTAGCACGACATCTTAAGAATTTTACTAAAAATGTAGATAACACATTATTAAAATACCACAAAAATACTCCAACCATTTCTATATTACACTCATAATTTGGTGACAACTTACCTCCATTATTTGTAATGCATTCTTTGACATTTTATACCATCACATAATGTAGTCAAATGCTTCATGGTGTAAAAATTGAGCATACAAGGCCACAAACTTGTAAAAGATGCAGTATGGTGCCAACTTGGTAATCTGGTATGTTCACGGCAAACTGCCACCTATAGTGGTTCTCCAGCTATCATGGACAGCTAGTAGTCAAGTAATGCAAGATAGTACTTGACTACTGGATGGCGACTTTGGCCTCGACACAAGTGAGTCACTATAAAGTCGGACGCAGTTGGACGATTTGCGACTTGCTTGCCTTGGTCGCGGTATCATGTGGGTTGCAAGGAGACCCTATTCACCTGCATTACGCTTCATCGTGGCAGTAGCACAAAGTGATCCTTGACCACATGACCTGTGCCATTGTCAAAGTCGTTGTCCAGCCCAAGCCTAAATCTTGAACCTGGTCTGTCTCTTTCACATAGACTTTAAATATGGTGCTAAAAGTTCCTGCATTGTCCAAATTCCCTGTATTATTACATATTTTAACACTGAATTGTTTTCGATATGTCCTGGACACAGATTAGCAGGGGAAGGAGAGGACTGGAATACTGTGTCCAGTTTTGGGCACCACATTTTAAAAAAGACATCAACAAACTGGAGCAAGTTCAGAGAAGAGCCACCAGAATGGTGACCGGTCTGCAAACCATGTCCTATGAGGAACGGTTGCAGGATTTGGGAATGTTTAGCTTGCAAAAAAGAAGACTGAGAGGAGACTTAATAGCTGTCTACAAATATCTCAAGGGCTGTCACATTGTAGAAGGATCATCTTTATTCTCATTTGCACAAGGAAAGACTAGAAGCAATGGGATGAAACTGAATGGGAGGAGACACAGATTAGATATTAGAAAAAACTTTTTGACAGTTAGGGTGATCAATGAGTGGAACAGGCTGCCACGAGAGGTGGTGAGTTCTCCTTCAATGGAAGTCTTCAAACAGAGGCTGGACAGACATCTGTCTGGAATGATTTAGAGAATCCTGCTTTGAGCAGGGGGTTGGACCAGAAGGCCCAGGAGGTCCCTTCCAACTCTACCATTCATGATCTATGATTCTATGACTGGCGGAAGAGGAACGAAAGAAGTTGCGATGTACAGGTGCGCTGGGAAATCTACGAAAGGCTTGGCCTGACAGAAATATATCTAGAAAAGTTATACCAGAACTGGTAGAGAAGGAGGAATTGGAAAGGGTGGACTTGTATATAGCACAGGATGGAAAAGATTGGTCTGGTACAAAGAAGACATTGGGAAAAAGTCTCCAGGGTAAGTAAACGTTTGGAAGGCTAGAGTACCACCAAAGTATATTCTCTCATCTGAAAGAATCGTGTCAATTATGCAAGTCATACTCTGATCAAATTCACCAGAGTTTGATCAGAGTGTGAGCATAGTGTGCTCTGATTCGCTCGGATGAGAAGATGGAAGAAAAAAGGTCTCCATCTTCTCCATTGTGTCATTGCATGGAAATCCGACTGCACTGATGTCATCCGAGTCCAGACCGATGTTTTCCACATACTCATTGTCTTGGGTGGCCAAGGGCCATCCGAATATTGGATCAAACTTGGGCATGCTGCTATTTTTTCCTTGGACATGTGCATGGCCCCACAGCACAACAATGGTCCGAGTGTGATCCGTTGTCTTGATGGACTACACTTGAGCTAATTTATAATATGATCATGTGCAAGAGCCCAAAGAATGAGTGATTTGGCACAAACACATCTGTGGTGTGGAAGAAGAAAAAAGCGTGAAGAACTAGTGTGGTTCCAATGAGGAGAAAATGGAGAAGTTTGGAAGATACTGCTAAAGAAGGAAGGAGACGCCAGACACGATGAGAGATCTTAGGATAGGGTCATACGTTGTGTTTTTGTCACATTTTCCCTGCGTTTTCTGTCCCAGCAAAGTGAACACGATTTCTAAAATCTCATGCACATACTGCTTATATTTTACTTGCAGATTTCAAGCCGTTTCGAATACGCAGCCCGTATAATTGCATTGAATAGCTCCGTCTTGTATTAGGCATGGGGGACAGCAGCGGTTTTCTCTTGGAAATAAAATCTAGTAGTTATTCTATGTGAAATGCAGTTTCTGACATAATCAGGCCTGAGGCCAATGCGTAGTTTCACAAGCTGACAGTAGAAAATGTTCCTTTAAACATAAAACAATTGCAAAACTCAACCAAAGAGAAACAATGGCTACATTCCAACTATTTAGCAAAACACTAAATCCTAGAAGATGAAAGCCGTTTTAGCAATTTTTGAGAGCGCTCTGACAGATATCCATTATTGTAAGACTTTCGATAGGGTACGGCAGACCTGAACTTTGTCAAAAGTTCATGCAAATGGCTACCGCTCCACTTTAATCATTAGGAGATGCTAATGCATCAGAGTAAATCTTATTTAAGAGCTGATTTACATGTAAAATCACAATGGTATACAACTATCTCCCCAATAAAATCAATGGCTTATTGAAATCTATAAAGGCACATGAGGGTATTTAACCTTCCAAGAAAATCAGCTCTGGGTCCAGGTCATGATTAACATTGGTGAGTGTCCAACATCTCGACCTTTGGGCTAAGATCAAGAGTAGTTCCTAACAATTGTCAGGGGCCATCGGTAATGGATAGGTACATTTCACACAGTGAGTAGAAGCTTTCTTGCTTTACATAGGCTGGTGTTATGTTTCGGTAGCTGAGGAGTGCAGGTAAAAAAGGAAATACACCAGAGCAGTTGGAATCTATGAGATTGCAGTACCCTGACTAACCACCACAACTAGAGGCAGCCGTGGAGCGTTCCTACGTTGGTCCTAGACGCCTCGTCACAGCCTGAGAAACTAACTACACCTAAAGATAGAAATAGGAAAGCTATCTGCCCCGGAGCAGAACCCCAAAGATAATAGAAAGCCCCCAAACATGTAATGGCGGTTAGACAAGATGAAATACTGACACAGAAAGAAAATAGTATGAGCAAACGCTGGGGCCCAAACTAACTAAATAGAAAAGGATAGGAAGGGCACTTACTGCAATCCCAGAAAACCCTGAAAGGCACCAACTCTACTAATTTCAAAACACCTGAGATCACACGACCTCTACCACCTAAATTAGTTCTCTGGTGTAACAAAATCAAAACAGCAGCCACTGAAAAAACTGGAAAAAGCAAAAGTACAAACATCAGTGGCTGAACAAAACTGAGAGGGCAGAAGCCCCGGAGGGGACCCAGAAGGCCCCACAGAAGTGCAGGACAAAATGCAAAAACACAGCACAAACAAAAAAGAAGAAAATGTCTTATCTGTTAGCAGGAGATGCAGACACGACACAGTAGGCTACAAAGGAAACTGGAATAAAGGATTCAGACCAGAACAATTGATCACCGGCAACCCTGATGGGAAGGTGACTCTCTTATATAAGACCAGTCAGTAACACCTGATTCCCAGTCCTCACAATCTTCACTGGACAGACTAGCACCGCTTGTAACCACCAGAGGGAGCCTCTGCTCAGAACTCATCTCAAACCCATTCACAACAGGCTGGCCCAATGGCTACCTATAGGTCTTAATCAAAGTCATAGGTTGAATGCCTGAGATGCCAAGTGCCCAAAAATCAGTGACCCTGAGGTTGCAGAAATTTCTGGTGTGTGATAACCTTCTTGTGTAACGGTACTCTTGCATGCACATTACGTTCACTTTTTTGAGTCTTGGTCTTCTGGCTAAGCCAATGTGTTGATTTTTTTCAACGCTCCAGTTGGATGTCTGGGCGATATTCACACCACATATCTTTATTTTAGTTATTTTTTTTTTGTTACTGTATATTCACTGTCCATATTTTGTTGTCATACAGGTCTTCAACGATACATTGCCCTGTTGAGATGTCCCTCCTGGAGGTGAGGGGTGAAGTTAGCCATCAGGTTCCTCATCCCTTATCAAACGCTGTTCCCCCATCAAGGGGATGTAGACAGACAGTCTGGCTCCTCACAGACACTGAGATGGCAACTCAAATGGAAGCTAAAACTGTAGATTGGTTCTCCCTTGGCAAAGGAAGGCCATCAATCCAACACCCTGACTTTGCTGTGGCCTTCAGTTCCAGATTGTTGTGTAGAGTTTTTTGGGGCCCTTTTCCTTTCACATTGAACTTGTGTTAGACCACCTACTTGAGCACTTTTTTTTCACTTAGATGAAGAAAAGAGTTGGTTTCCAGCTACAAGACACTCACTGAAGTGACTCTTAGGCCGGTAAACTCTGATATAAGCAATAATTTGATGTTCCTTAACAAGTTGTTTGACCAGAAGATTCCCTTTGTCTGGATGTTCTTCCTCGATGATACATTTTTCAGCACTGATCACACCATACTTTTAACACCATTGCACGAGAGAACCCAACAGGGTTGGCAGCTTTCAGATACTGGCCTCTAGATAGTCTTGCTCCGATGACCATGCCCATGGAATCGCTTGGTTTTCCCATTCTAATGTCTATTCACACTGAATCTGACCCAAGGAACACTTGCTCGCTTGACTTTATGCTGCAACCCTGGGTCAACTGTCTAATCTCCATACACCGAAGCTCCGATCGTGTAAAGCAGGGTTCCCCAACTCCAGTCCTCAAGGCCCACCAACAGGTCATGTTTTCAGGATTTCCTTAGTATTGCCCAGGTGATGCAATTATCACCTGGGCAATACAAAGGAAATCCTGAAAACATGACCTGTTGGTGGGCCTTGAGGACCGGAGTTGGGGACCCCTGGTGTAAAAGCAAGTGTCGCCAATGGCCGTGCAGTGCATAGATATACTCTACCTATTACCTGTAGTACAGCATATATACATTTTTCCATTAAAGTCTGCCAATATGTTTAATTTCTACTCCAATTATCAAGTGCCACATTCTTTTTTTGCAATTTCCATGATCAGAGATGCCCTCTCAATTCCATAGCCAACACAAGATTACCTGACTCATCATCATGGCAGCACCATTTGACAAAAACCTTGGTACGGTTTGCACTATTTGGGTGTAACCTTGTCTTAGTATAAAAATAATCATGATTTACAATGACAGTCTATAAAATGAAGCATGCATGGAAGATGAGGAATACAATTGCCCGTGTTCACTGTACGTATCAAATGATCTATTTCTATACTGATTTCAAATTTGGCTAATTTAAATGTAATGGCGATTATAGAATGGCATGAACATATATTTATAATTACTGCAAAATATATTTAAACCAAAATATTATATCACATAAAGAGGGTTTTAACATAAAATAAGTCATATTTTTGCTACAGAGGAAAGGAAGCATTGAGTTGACCATAGAGCCAAGAGCATAAATGATTCATAGCCACAAATACAAGCATTAAAGAACAAAAAAATGACCCCAAAAATGTGGACAACCCTTGAATGGCAGAATCTACTGACAATGTAATCTGTACTTGCCCAGTGTGACCCTCTCCAATGTCTGTTCTTGGGGGCGAAGTACACTGGATAAAATTGATTTTTTGTTCCCCAAATTTTTGTTTTACTCTCCACTACTCAACCATATCTGTGGGAATATTTCAGAGAAAACTATTTTGGAATAAATAGTTAATTTTAGATATTAGTTAATTTTAGATCTTGGCCCAGAAATCTTTTGGAACTATTTATTCTACCCTTAGTATATTAAATCAGCTACTTTATGCAAAAAAAAGCAAAAACAAAAATGAGTTTTTGACTGGTGGGAGAGCGGAGACTGAGATTGTTAATCCGGAAGAGCATATGCGTCCACCGCTGCTCTCCTCTGAGACTGGAGATGGACTCTGTAAACGCTGTTCACATGCTGAGTTTTTCCCCTGTGGAAAAAAAAACCCGCAACGTTTTGCAATACCAGCAAAATTAATGAGATTTCTGAATCTCATGGACACGACGCTTATTTTTTCCTTACAGATTTGAACCATCAAAGAATCTTTTCCAAATTTGCAGCAATTGTTTTTGAGTTTTTGCAGCATTTTTCACCCATTCAAATGAAATGGGAAAATAAAACATTAAGGGGTTGTCCGGAATTTAACACTGATGGCCTGTAGGGTAAGTCATCAATGTCTGATCGGTGGGGGTGCAACACCCGGCTCCCCGGCCGATCAGCTGTTCCCGGTGTTGGCGGCGGTCGGGAACTGCTCAGTTGTGGAGCAGCACGGCCCCATTGACTGTATCAACAGGGTGTTAATATGCAGTACCGGGCCACGACCACTATTCCTTCGACCATTCCTGGTTTTGGAATGCAAAATACTGACCGTATATTGAATTTTCTATTGTGCCGAGCTTCATTCTTGGAGAAGAACAGCACAGTGCTGTGGGGTTTCCTACCCTTCATTTTAGCGATCAGTTGGGGTCTCAGCACCCTGATTACTACCGATCAAAATTTTTAACTTTTTTTTTTACAAAACTTTTAGTATGTTTCAAACTGCATTTACTCTTTCAAAAACAGTACCAGGGAGACCTTTAAAAAAAAGATGTGGAAATTAACGGTTAAAACAAATGTGGCTTCAAATTCCTTCCGTCAACAAAATGTCCGGCCAGATGGAGAAAACGGGCACTGATTTTTTCCGTAAAGCCCGTCAACAAGATAAATGATCCAGATGGAACATTACATATAATCTGTCTCTATCAGGCAAAAAAAATATTGTCCTTTAAAAAAAATCTGATTTTTTTATTACTTTTTATTCCTACTGAAAACATTGGGGACCTTTATGAGGTCAATTCACCTTTCATTCTTTACAGGTCAAGGCAATGGAGCCATGAGCAGAGAAGCTAAATGGAAGCAGGCAGAGTCCCAGCGGATCCGTACTATGTATTTCCCCCTTAAGCGGACCACGTAGAAGTAATATTGTACCATAATTACATGAAAGCAAACACCGGGAGCTGGTGGTAAATCTGTCGTGGAATTAGATGTATTACAATAGATATTCCGTTTTGCTATACATGATAATAATTAGAATGTTTGGACCCAAAAACCATACACTGAAGGCAGATGTTATTTCCTTTATTGCACATTAAGCTGTACAAGATATTTCACATAAATCACTGCAGTCAAACATCCATCATGTACTCTGTGCCACGTATCTGGCTTTGTACAAAAAAAAAAAAAAGGAAGAAAAAAGTGTAACAAACAAGAACAAGAAACAAAAACATAAAAAAAGAACAAGAAAAAAAACTAAATACATGAAATCTACATTTTAAGACAACTGACCCGTTTCCCACAACATTGCACCAAAACATGCTTACATGCCAAAAATATATAGTAATCTCAAATGTTACTAGCGGCATTTAACATCTTTGTGTATCATAGAAACAGAATTTAATCCCTTGGCTACCTGTGATGGCTTAAAGGGAATCTAAGAGTAAGATCAAGTCTCCCAAACTGCTTATAGGTCTTGGAATTGTAAATCCACAGACACCTTTATATCTTCTATCTGCTGCTGCATTCCCATGTATTTAGCATTTTCATTCATTTGCTAAATGAGGCATTAAGTGCTCTGAGCGTGACAGAGCACTTCTTAAGTCGGTACTTCTCCAGATTGTTTCTCCAGCCAGCACCAGTCTTCTTTAGCTTGATTGATATCTCACTGTCTGATTTCCTCACGTGATGGCACACAGACAGTGAGCTATCAAGCAAACTAAAGAGGCTGGTTCTGGAGGGCAAAACAACTTGGTGAGCCAAAGGTTCAAGAAGTGCTCTGGCACGCCGAGTGCACTTAACCACTCATTTGCCTATAAATTGAAATGCAAATTATTTGGAAATGCAGCAACAGATAGATGATATAAAAGGTGTTGATGGATTTATACTTCAAAGACCTGTATCACCATGTATATACATAATTTGGGGGGCTGGTCTTACAGACAAATTCTCTTAACACTTTCCTGCTGCCACACTGTGCACACAGAATGACAAGAGACTCAAGTGGTGGGACCCACACATAACGGCATGCACCAATTAGGACCAATGTTCGTATGATTCTACTTTAAGACCACCAATGTATGTGACAGGTTATAAACTAGAAGCCAGTAAGGCCGTTGTGAACCTACAATCACTATTTTAGCTGCACTTCAGAGTCAAAATGACAAAAACGTGATCATTGCTGTACAATTGTATTCCTCAAGCCCCCATTTCTTCCTCGTATTCAGTAGTGAACGCTTCCACAGTCGTTAAAGTGCAACGGACTTAATAGTCTGCCATGATAAATGATGTCTACTGGCGTTCAATGGTAGGAGCCCTTGGATAATGCTGTTCTGGACACATGGGCATTTGGGGGGCAGTAGAACACAAAGACACATAAGAGAAAGGATACAGGTTGGTATACGGAAGACTCTGTATGGGAACGGGGAACATGATCAACACGACACTTGTGACACAGAGTTAGTGAAAGAAGTACGACAAGCACGTTATAGTTCCATAATAAAAACTTAAAAAATAAATTACTATTAAAACTCATGTTAAGATTTAAAGGGAACCTGTCACATTGAACATGCAGTCCAATTTATGAACCGCATGTTACAGGAGCATATTGATATATAGTTGTGGGAAAAGATATACTACAACCTACACTTTACTCATTTCAATCCATGCTCATTCTGGGCCTAGACATCTAATAAGCGTTTCTAATAACTGATGGCCATCTCTGTATGAATACTTGTACAAGAAATAGTCAAATCATATATAAGACCGCCCACTGGACTCCTACACCTTGACTGACAAAGAAATGAAATGAAAAAAAAATGGCCGATTCTATTCCCACAAAATTATACACTAATCTTCTCTGTTCCTCCTGTTTTGCAGATGGAACTGTATGCTTAACGTGAAATATTTAATTATAAAGGACTCTTCGCTTGTCGTAAATATGTAAATGCCGCTGTTCTCCTGAATCTGGAATAGTTTTTCTTTAGCTCCTTCTTCTCTCCGTTCCTGGGATATGGCTCTCTCTTTCCCGTATGTAAATCAAGTTTTGGTTCCTAGTGGGCATGGTCCTCAGCTCTTTGTAGGCATGTTCTTCAGGGCCACACCCAGTTGTCTGAGATACTAGATTTATACACAGCAAAGAGAGGCCATATCTCAGGAACGGAAAGACGCAGGAACCAAAAATAAACAACTGCTAATTCAAGAGAGCAGCAATATTTACATCAGGTCTAAAAATTATATTTTTAGGACAAGTAACAGGTCTTAGTTAAGAGAGTTGCAAAAATTAAAAAAAAAAAGGCTGCATTTTTTTTTTCCAGAAACAGCGCCACCCTTGTACATGGTGTATCTTTGGTATTACAGGTCGACCTAATTGTGTAAACACACTGGCTGTAAAGTTGCCTTTATCACAATGTAAATTCTTAGAATTTGCCCCGATGGCACTGACTTAGTACTAAATACAGCCCATGGATAAGAGTGATGCTGTTTATAGGTGAAATCATTTATACTTTTACAACTAATCCAATAAGAGATGATCAAAACATTTGCAGGACCCTGGTACAGCGTCCAAGTCAATGATCTATGCAGACGTCGCCTACCTGCCGGTGCCTCTACTCATTAGTAGGCCCGGCACAATATCATGCGTGCATCACACCGCAGTGCCAATGTCACGTCAGATCTATGAAATAGAAGCTGCTCCGGTTTTCCAGCCTGGCAGGAGGCAATGGTAAAAGCTCTGGCTTGCCGGCCACAGACTAACAAGTGACCGCTGGACCAGGTCCTGCAAATATTTTTATCATATTTAAATACATTCCATCTAAAAAAAAAAAAGGTTCGCCTTGGAACCTATCCTCTAACCAACCATCCGTGGTGTCATGAGCCTTATTAAAGCACCTCTGCCAGTAAGAACAAGTCCTTCAGTTTCTGCAGATACTTTCCAATAATCAGTGGTGACTAACGGTCATATGGAAATACGTCATAAAGAATTCAACAAGCAAACCGAAAACGCGCGTCGTGGAGACAATGCCGAACCAAACAACTAAAACCGATGAAGGACCATCCGTACTAACAGCATAAAGCTCAGTATTACACCTTAAATTTCTAACTGAGAGGAGGGAGGATTCACAAATATAAAGTATAAATATATCACCATCTTTTCTAATCTGTACACTTCCTCCCACATCTCACTATAGGGGGGATCTATCTGTGCCCATAGTTAGCTGACCCGATCAACGTAAGAATGAAGGCAATAACTGTTCTACCCATAACCCTTTAAGCACAGCATGATTGCCTATTGCCTCTTTGGGTAGTGCTAAGCTATAAATCAATGTGAGAGTCACATCACACGATATGGCTATTGAGAGATACATGTAGAAGAAGAAGAAGCTGAGAAACACTCTCCGAGCTTCTCCGTAATATTTACATCCCAGACTGACGACATGAACACAGTATAAAGAATAAGCAAGTGGGTGGCGAAGGAAGGCGATCTGCAGAAGTCACGATTCCATAGATCTAACTTAAGATTTCTACAATCACTCGCTCTGTGTTCTTAGGAAGCCACAAAAGTCAGGACAGAATAGGTGGACTACATATCACACTTTATCACAAATATTGCACTAGTGGCCTATCCATATGGCGTGCAAATCACACTTACACGAGAATGCTTAAAAAGTACCGACGGCACACCTCCGCATGAGTATGTCATTTTATGGAACCACGGAACAGACAGTACTAAAGTCCATGTTTACTAAGTCTACTCATGCTAACAATGACAGCAAAAATCTATAAAATTACAAAAAAAAAGAGAGAGTAGCCCCGAAATTCAACAGCTCAGATAAACCTGGATTTAAACTCATTGATCTCCGTCATCATTTCATGCAAGTAACCGAGTAATCTCCAGGTCACGTATTCACACGCCGTCACACACACATACACGCTTGATGGAAATGTCCGAGGATTGAAACTCGAGTTAGGTCGGTATTATTCCCCACAATACGTAAAAAAAAATAAAATAGGTATAATAAACAGTCAGGTTAGACTTGAAAGAGGCACAATTCTGGGTATACTGGTAACATCAGCTCTGAATTACGAGTTAAACAGAGAAAAGAGAAGATAGCGTCACAGGCGAGGACACAGAGAGGGAAGGACTAGACAGAAGGAGGTGACACTGCATAGAAAACACAGTCCAGGTCAGCACTGAAACATGGCAAATACTGCACAACATTTGTTTTTTTTTTATGTTTTTTTTTTTTTTGGCTAGAACCCCTCTTCATCAACCCCTCACACAGCCTGGACTTGTTTTGGTCCTACTGAAACGCCATTACAGTCGAGAATGTACTGCAAACAACCTTGGGGTGGAGGTCGTTGTGCTGGAATCTTGCTCTGCTCGGATTCTTTCATCGTTCCGCTCTGAAAAACAGAATGAGAAACAAGGATTAGATTTACCATTTCCAGATCTTGACCTTACCAACAAAATAAAAAAACTCGAAAGGAACAGGAATAGATTTAGGACTTAACTACTGGAATAGAGATTATGGTAACATGAATACATTTTCCTGCTATCAAGCACAAAAAAAGGCAATAAAGGTCTCCAAGACATTCCAGAATATTACACTGACTGCCTATCTTGGATGGATCACGGTGGCTCCTCCACAGCAGAGCTTTGTGGAGTGACATCCATATGATAGTGATGCTACTGCACTTCATCCATGTCAGGAAAATATGAATATGTTTACATTCTATGTGCACTTCCAGGGCTCGTGCTGCCCTTCCCCATTAGGTTTGTGCAGTGCACACACAAAGCCCCATGTGCAGGCTCAGCTCATATAGTAACATAGTTATTAAGGTTGAAGGAAGACTTTAAGTCCATCTAGTTCAACCCATATCCTATCCTAACCTGCCCTAACATGTTGATCCAGAGGAAGGCAAAAAAAACCCAAGTGGCAAACAGTAAGCTTCACATTGGGGAAAAAAATTCCTTCCCGACTCCACATACTGCAATCAGACCAGCTCCCTGGATCAACGCAGTACCTAGGAAACTAGTGAATATAGCCTGTAATATTATACTTTTCAAGAAAGGCATCCAGTCCCTTCTTACATTTTAGTAGGAAATCACTCATTATAACATTATACGGCAGAGTTCCATAGTCTCACTGCTCTTGCAGTAAAAGAATCTGCGCCTGTGATTATGGCTAAACCTTCTTTCCTCCAGACGTGTGGTCGCACCAGTGACTTGAATAGGGGTAAAATTATGTTCTCCTCATGAGCATCTATGCCTGTTTTAATGCATCCCATTATTTTATTTGCCTTTGCAGCAGCTGCCTGACATTGGCCACTAAATGTGAGTTTGTCGTCCACCCATACACCCAGGTCTTTTTCAGTGACAGTTTTGCCCAGTGTTTTACAATTAAGCACATAATTATACATCTTGTTTGTTCTACCCAAGTGCATGACCTTACATTTATCCCCATTAAAGCTCATTTGCCATTTATCAGCCCAAGCTTCTAGTTTACATAAATCCTACTGTAATATAAAATTGTCCTCCTCTGTATTGATTACCCTGCAGAGTTTGGTGTCATCTGCAAATATTGAAATACTACTCTGTATGCCCCCTACAAGGTCATTAATAAATATGTTAAAGAGAAGCGGCCCCAATATTGACCCCATGTGGTACCCCACTGCTAACTGTGACCCAGTCCGAGTGTGCTCCATTAATAACCACCCTTTGTTTCCTATCCCTGAGCCAGCTCTTAACCCAGTTACACATATTTTCCCCTATCCCCATTGTTCTCATTTTATGTATCAACCTTTTGTGTGGCACCGTATCAAAAGCTTTTGAGAAGTCCATGTACACCACGTCCACTGCATTCCCTTGGTCCAGTCCTGAACTTACCCCTTCATAAAAGCTTATCAGATTAGTCTGACAGGAACGGTCCCTCGTAAACCCATGTTGATATTGGGTCATGAGGTTATTCAGCCTCAGATATTCCAGTATAGTATCTCTTAGAAAACCCTCCAGGATTTTACCCACAGTAGAGGTTAAGCTCACTGGCCTATAATTTCCAGGTTCAGTTTTTGCCCCCTTTTTGAATATTGGCACCACATTTGCTATACGCCAGTCCTGTGGTACAGACCCTGTTATTATGGAATCTTTAAAGATTAAAAATAATGGTCTATCTATGACTGTACTTAATTCCTGCAGTACTCGGGGGTGTATCCCATCCGGGCCCGGGGATTTGTCAATTTTAGTGATTTTTAGACGCCGCCGTACTTCCTGCTGGGTTAGGCAGGTGACAGTTAATGGAGAATTTTTGTTATCACTGATCATGTTATCTGTCATGGGATTTTCTTGTGTAAATACTGTTGAAAAAAGTCATTAAGCATATTGGCTTTTTCCTCATCCACCATTTCACCCAGACTATTTTTAAGGGGCCAACATGTTCATTTTTAGTTTCTTACTACTGTATTTATGTAGTTATAGAATATTTTGGGATTATTTTTACTCTCTCTGGCAAAGAGTCTCTCTGTCTTAATCTTTGCTGTCTTGATTTGCTTTTTACAGAATTTACTTAATCTCCTGTACTTACCGTATATACCCATGTATAAGCCGAGATTTTCAGCCCATTTTTTAGGGCTGAAAGTCCCCCTCTCGGCTTATACGGGGTCATATACGGGGGTCGGCGGGGGAGGGGGAGCGGGGTGTCGGATCATACTCACCCCTCCGCCGGCGCGGTCTCTGCAGCCCCCCTGCTTCTCCCACGATCTCCGGCTCCTTCCTGCAGCGGTCACATGGCACCGCTCATTAAAGTCATGAATATGCACATATTCATGACTTTAATGAGCGGTAGCACGTGACCGCTGCTGGACTGAAGCGCTGTGGAGAGCGTCGGGAGAAGAGGAGAGGCTGCAGGGACGAGCGGCGGAGGGGTGAGTATAGTGATATTTACCTGTCCCTCGGTCCACCGCAGCGCTGTTCCCTCGGTCTGACTCCTCTGGCTGTGAATGTTCAGGCAGAGGGCGCGATGACGTTGTTAGTGCGCGCCCCGCCCCCTGCCTGATCATTCACAGCCAGAGTCAGACCAAGGGAGCAGCGCTGCGGTGCAGAGAGGACAGGTAAATATCACAAGTGCCGGGGTCCTGAGCGAGCGGTGACAGCCGCACCTCTCCCCCACAGCGCGCCGCTGTCACCGCCTGCTCAGGACACCGGCACCTGGCCCCCAGCGACGAGAGGTGAGTATGTCATTTTTTTTTTTTTTTGCAGCAGCATATGAGGCCTATACTATGGGCATAATTGTGCAGCATATGGGGGCATAATCTGGAGCATATGGGGGCATAATATGGAGCATATGGGGGCATAAGCTGTGGAACATATGGGGCATAATCTGGAGCATATGGGGCATAATATGGAGCATATGGGGCATAAACTGTGGAACATATGGGGGCATAATCTGGAGCATATGGGGGCATAATATGGAGCATATGGGGGCATAATCTATGGAGCATATGGGGCATAAACTGTGGAACATATGGGGTATAATCTGGAGCATATGGGGGCATAATCTGGAGCATATGGGGCATAATCTGTGGAACATATGGGGGCATAATATGGAGCATATGGGGGCATAATATGGAGCATATGGGGGCATAATTGTGAACTGTGGATAACGATATGGGGCATAATCTGGAGCATATGGGGGCATAATTTGTGGAATATATGGGGCATAATCTGGAGCATATGGGGGCATAATCTGTGGAGCATATTGGGCATAATCTGTGGAGCATCATATGGGGGCATAATCATTTTTCACCCTAGGCTTATACGTGAGTCAATAAGTTTTCCCAGTTTTTTGTGGCAAAATTAGGGGGTCGGCTTACACACGGGTCGGCTTATACATGAGTATATACGGTATTTAACGCCTCATCACTACCTACTTGCTTTAATTCCCTAAATGCTTTATTTTTGTCACTTACTGTGCCCTTACAGCCCCAATTTCATTATTTGTGCCCAGGTCTCTATCTGCACTTTCTTCCCCTCCTATAAAATGAATACCCTCCCCCCAGTCCCTAGTTTAAAGACTCCTCCAACCTTCTAGCCATTTTCTCCCCAGCACAGCTGCACCCTCCCCATTGAGGTGCAGCCCGTCCCTAGAATAGAACTTGTAGCCAACTGAGAAGTATGCCCAGTTCTCCAGGAACCCAAACCCCTCCTTTCTACACCAGTTCTTGAGCCACTTATTAACCTCCCTAATCTCCCGTTGCCTCTCTGGTGTGGCACGTGGTACAGGCAGTATTTCAGAAATTACCACCTTGGAGGTCCTTGCTTTAAGCTTGCAGCCTAATTCACTGAAATCATCTTTAAGGACCTTCCACCTACCTCTAACTTTGCCATTTGTGCCAATGTGCACGATGACCGCTGGGTCCTCACCAGCCCCTCCCAGTAATCTGTCAACCCAATCAGCGATGTGTCAGACTCGAGCACCAGGTAGGCAGCACACTGTTCGATGATCCCTGTCTTTGTGACAGATTGCCCTATCTGTTCCTTTAATGATTGAGTCTCCCACTACCTGTCTGGCCTGCCCTGCTCTGCTATTTCTCACCTTACTGGAGCAGACACTCCTCCGGCTTTCAGAGGAAGAGGACATGCCTTGTGCAGCAGTGCTATCCCTGTACTGACACTCCCCTTATCTGCCAACTTAGCAAACTTATTGGGGTGTGCCAGATCAGGACTAGCCTCACTGGCGCTCTTCCCTCTACCCCGCCTTCTGTCACCCGTCTTGCTGCTTCACTGTTCTGCAGCTCCAACCTAGCATCCCCCCCATCTATCCCATTGAGTGTCTGCTCAGTGAGTAGAAGACTTCTTTCCATATTGTCTATGGATCTCAGTGTTGCCAGCTGCACATTTAGATCCAGTATCTGGGCTTCCAAATGCACAACGTGCTCACATCTCGCACAGCAGTATGCACCCACGACTGGCTGTTCAAGGATTGCATACATGTGGCAAGATGTACACTGGATGGCATTAGCAATAGTGGAACACATTCTTAATGGGGATTTCACCAGACAGCAAAGATAAGTAAAAATAAATAAAAAGTATTAATAAAATATAACAGCAATTCAGTAATTCAATTCAGTAATTCCTCCTTTGAAATCTCCCTTAATCCAAAGTCACTGAATCACAAGTCACACACTTACCACCATTCGCACTTACGCTTCAGTCACACTGAGCTCGCTCACACTCGCTGAAGCAGAAGATTTAAAGAGATTTGTTTTCTTTTTTTCCCTTCAACAGCAAACCACCCTGCTGCTCAATTCACTTCTCCCCTCTCTCGGGAATGCGGTCTATGACCAGCTAAATCAGGCTTTGCTCAGAGAACATGGATTTAAATTTTCCTTTGGCTACTCATCTCGAATATAATAACCCATAATAATCATAGAGGCAGGAAACTTATATTTTTGGAATCTACATCATTAAAACTATTCACAACAGTGTTTTGCCACCACAACCCGAGAAACGGGTATCTAGCTCCCAGTACTACATAGATAAACGATGTTTGATATCAAAAGAAAGGTAATATCATAATAGGAAAAATTATACCCTTGTCGTCTCTTTCCGAGGTTTCCACCCAGATTTAAGACCAATAGAAGTGTTTTAGTAACTTTCTAAAGGGGTGTAACCAGCCCACCCTGTGAGGTCATCCAGGGTGAAGACCCTTGGATTTTGGCAAAGGTATAAAGCTCAGAGGCCCAGACAAAGGAAGGTCGTTTGCCCGGGGGATCAGCTACGGAAAGCTGTGCATTTTGACCTGTTGCTCTGGGAAGGTCCCCCCCCCCTCCTCCACACAGCGTGCCATTTACTGAGATGTGAAGTTTCATATTTTAATCGATTTTATTTTGTAATTGCCTGTATATACTGTGTCTTGTCTCTTTTGTAACATCTTTTATATTTTTGTAAACACTGCCTATATTTTATGGAGTAAATCTATAAAATTTACTAGTTTAATTTTTCCTTGCACTATAAACGAACCGCCACGACCTCCACGCTAATTATGCTACCTTTTGGGTTGGCTCCTGACCCGATAATGATTTTAATTGTTTAACGAGGAGCTGGTGGCAAAAGTGTTCTGGGGTATTTGGGAGACCCTGGCAGTAACGGACGGAGGTTTATGTGTGTATATATCCTGCCTGACACTGGGGATATACATATCGCCCCCACTGCAGAGTGCCCAATAGCAAGTACACGGCAAGGCAGCCTTTCTGGTGACTACTTATCCTTGGTGTAGTTCCCTGACTGACCTGAGGGTAAGAGGGCGCCAGAGTGCAAGTTCCTATCCCGAACTGGAGGATATAATAAATCCCTGACAAATGGGGACAACCACACACCCCCAGTTCCTGACAATCTATGGTTGGCCACCTTCACTTCAAAGTGCTGAGCTGAAGTAGCAGGCGCAGTCACTCTGGAATGGACTTGGGAAACCATGGCGCTCCTTCTGAACCGGGGGCTCGGGATTGAGCCTCTCTCGTCTTCAAACAGTAATAAGAAAATCAACTTATTTAATGTTCAATAATATGTGGTTTACTAAATGCAAAACACAGAAAAAGTAAAGTTTCAGTCCTAAGTTGGACTTTCCTCAGACAATCACATTGCAGGTAGCCCAGGGACCATAGAGAAAGAAAGAGAATTCAACTGTTATGTGGGCAATCAAGAACAGGAACTCAAAGGGAAGTCACCAAGCAAGATCTGGGTCTCTGACATGGTGACATATGTAAATGGGAAATAAACAGCGAGCTGCACAAAGTACCAAGCTCCAGTACTCTAGGGTAATCTCTACAGCAGGGCCTCCCACCTACCATGTGCCATTTATATACTGGTAATATCTTTATGTGGCAGAAGGGTTCCTTCTTCTGCCTAAAGGCCTCCAAACACATTACATAGTCGAATGATTTTTTGGCCTACGGCTGTCTCTCCTGGCTCCTGTGTTCTCTATGACAGCGCTTATCTCCAGAGAGAACAAAAAGATCAGCTGTTGAAATTCAGCAGTTCTATCTCTGCCGCTGCAGCATCATTTTGGCCAATCCCGCCGATAATGCCTTAAAGAAAACCTGACAGCTGACACATGTTGCCCGATCCAGGTGCACCATGTATCAGACATTAACTGTATGATTTCAGCCAAATATGTTTGACTCTTAAGGTGCTGCAGCATTTCAGAAAAAAACTTTTATAAGTCGCCGGGGACGGAGTCGAACAGGAATGTAGTCGGACAGACGGGTCTCCCCACTGACAGCTTTCTCTCTGTATGCTTGTACATGGGGAAATCTGTCACTCCAGGGCAGCGGGTGTAGGAGAACGGAACATAGGAGGCAAAGTGTTGCAAGCCATGCATCCTTCAGACTTGAACAAAACCCTGTGGACCTATTCTCAAGGAGAGGGGATAGAATTAGTTTCAGAGGGGATAGAATTAGGCAGTGCCCCGGACCAGGTGACAGTGACAAAATCAGCCTTCGTCACAGAAGGTCAGCGCGCCAAAACGGTAGGTGATTTGATGCCTAGAGAGGTGGCAGACGCTCTCGCTGCAGCTCCAGCAGCCGAGATAGTAGGCTGCAGCCATGGGTATCAGCCAAGCCCGGTCATCCGAACGGTCATCCACACCACCCCAGCCACTGGGATGGGCAACTGATTGGCAGCCACCAGTCTAATATTCTGCCCCTTCCTAGACCAGCTGGCATCAAGAAAGTGAGTTTGAAAGTACTCTTCAAGTTAGTTCTATATGGAGGTGGCTGCTCTTAGTTCACACCTGCACACCTGGAAGTGACAGTCAGCCTTTTGTTACTCAAAAGTACTCTTCTGGCTATTTTGGTGCCTGATGAGGCCCTGGGAATATCAGGCTAGAGACTTCAGCCTGGGCCAGTGAATGAAGGAGACGTGTAAGATGGGCTGTCACTTTCTGCATGGACTTTCAGTACCAGGCGTGGGCAGGTGGAGGGCTGCGGACCAGAAGGGGTCCAGCCGACGCTAGAGCGGCCCACAGAGCATTGATAGACTTTGTAGGAAGAACGTGCTGCAGGTGAGATGGAGCAGCGGCCCTTGTCAAGGTCCAGAAAATCGCAGAAACGTCTAGAGACTGTACCTGCCAAATACTGAGTTTGACCCCCACAAGAACCAGGTTGGACAGTAGACATGGAGCTGATTCTGGAGTTTCTTGTTGTATATTGACCCATATACCTCTGTTATATAATTGCTTGTCAAATAATCTGTGAATATTGTCCTTTTGTGATTTGTCTGTTTCAGTTCCGTACTGTTAATCCAATAAGTAAACTGTTGATTCTACCTGGTGCCTCCTCTGTTGCATTTAGTCACCTGCTTACACGGGTGGGGAGAAGCCGCTGAGGACCCGCCTGTCTGACTAGTCTCCCGGGATGGCTATTATATTATGTTTTTCTCTGAAAAGCAGAGGCATTTCACATTTAAACACATATGGATAAAATCATGCATCCAGTGATTGATACATGCTGCCCGTGGATCGGGCTGTCATGTTCCCTTTAAGGCACAGCGGTGCATCCTTCAACCACCCACCTGGCCACATAACTTGGAAAGTTTGCTGGCTTCTTACTAGTGGTTGACCTTAGCTATGAAAGCACTCCACAACACTGGATTGCTGCTGGGCTTTTTGGGTTACGTTGTGTCCAAGACAGTCGTCTTCCATTGCCTATCATTTGTGGACAAACTAAACCAGAAGAAAACGTACAGCACAGAACCACTGTAAAAGTAAAGAACTTTATAGAACCACTCCAATTTATCTTCAGAAACGACTTTGACTATTGACTCTCGTTGCTTCATTTCATACAATGATCGCCTCTTTTGTGTATACAGTAGGGAACAAGAAGATTTCAAAGTTCAGCTGGTTAATTAGTTTGGCTGGACTTTAGCTGGTGAGGCGATCCTACAGTCTGTTTGCACATGAAAAGTATCACCGCATATCATGAAAGTGTGATAACTTTCCCAAGAATATAAATTCATGACAGAACAGTAGCGCCATATAACAGCAAACATTGCGCTAGTCATTAACTGCACTAAATATATTGTGTCACATCTAAATCCTTTTTACAGCATCTAGTAATATGAAATTCCCATCCCATGCTGGATGTTTAAGCACAGTCGTTACAGGAGCAAGTTACTCAGTAGCCAACATCTCGCCGGAGAAATATCCACGGACGGGAATAAAGGCTTCGGTTTACAAGTTCTAATGACTCTTGCCGAGTTTTATTTACCTTGTCCGTAATGTCTCAGGAGGATATAAAACCAGAGGCAACAAAGATTCATGACCCATAAAAACATTTCACAAGTCCATGAAAATCATAAAAACTGCAGTCTACAGATTTTCAGAAATTTCATTTCAGTTTGTTTGAAAGCTGCACTTTTTTTTAATGATTTTTCTGTTTGTTTTTCATTTTTTATACAATGTGAAAATGCAGGGTAAAAAATGTATGTAAAATTACAGGATCCATAGAAACAGGATGAGCATTTTCTAGAACTGATTCTTTCAAAGCCTGGAAAATCCCATAAAAGGTCATTAGAGAGAACCTCTCCGGTGCCATGACTGTCTCCGCTATATCTGTATGCATGTCGATTATGGCAAATATATTATATCAACATGCTCAGGACTATACAAGCGGATGTCTCTTTTTCCTGACTAGTCCTGGCTCGGATCTTTCGTTCATGCCTCTCTGCATGATTGACAGCCTCAATACATTCCTTGTCGTGGCAATTGGAAATCTTTACATGCAGGAGTGCTTGCCGTCCTACCATATGAGCGGAAGTGTATGGAAACGAGCGCAGTATGATTAGTGGATCTGCGGCAGAACTAGTCTGGGGGTAGACACGCCCCGCCGGACTAGTCGTGCCTCATCAGCATGTACAGGCCTTCAAAATTAAAGTGCATTTCTAAAAAATAGCAACAATAGTAAGGCACATGAAATACCTTTTCACGATAAAGCAGTCAAAATTCATACCACCATAGTAGCATGTTTCCATTTTCTTTCTTTTTTTTGGAGTTTACTGGGATAGGTTTATGAGAGTAACCTAAAACTGGCCATCTCTAGTAACGCACTCACATACATGAATGCTTGGCATTGCCTGATGCTTATCGTCCCCAACATCAGAAGGTAAAATGGTCCAGTCATAATCAGGAGGTTCGACTGACTTTTATCTATAGTGTATTGGAGCCTTAAGAGAGTAGATTATAACCATTCAATGCTATGAAGATTCCGGAATTTCAGCTTTAAAGAGAATCTATCAGTAAGGTCAACCCCACCAAGTTGAATATTTGGGCATGTAGGTCTTTGAAATGAAACTCCGTAGACACTTTTACATCCAGCATCTATTGCTGCATTCCAGAGATATCTGTCTTATGATTTTTTATGCAAATGAGATGTTAAGAGCTCAGGGTGTAACAGAGCACTTCCCGAGCCAATGGCTATCTAGGTTGTTTACCTGCCAAGTCTCTTTAACTTGTTGATAGCTCACTCTCTGTGTGATGTCAGGTGCCAGGTAAGAAAGTTGACAGAACTGCATTTTCTTTATCATATCATCCCACTTGGATTTTTTCCCCATTTTGCAGCAGATAGTATGATAAAAATGGATGGTGTCATTCAAAAGTGCAACTCTTCCCATGAAAAAAAACAACAAACCCTAATGCGGCTGTGTCGACAGATAAATAAAACAATTGTGGCTCATGGAAGAAAACGAGGAAAAAAAACACACAAAAGCTCAAAAATGAAAAATTGGCTGGGCGTTAAGAGGTTAAGTCTAGATCACTAGGTGGCCTTACCTGTTCACTAAGTACAGTAACAAACAATACTTCTATAAAAGGCCCATACAACACTGCTGCGGCCTCATTTAGGTGTAACGCATTGGCAACAAGTCCATTTGCATCCATGTTTCGCAGAAACAAAAAAATGGAGTGGTACACTTTACTTTCTGTCCAGCCAAGTAATAACTGTGAGCATTTTTGAGTCACCCAGCTTTTCCTGATACAAACCAAAAAGCTGAAAACAAGTTATAAAAAGACTAAACAAAAAAACCCTGTAATGAAGCAGTCCAAGTAAAATGAATGGCAGGAAATCAATCCATGTAAGAAATGTTGGCTTGGAATGAACTCGTTGTCCAGGAAATAAGGGTCAATATAAACTTTTCGTTTTGGGGCTATTCCTGGCTTTTACATTTTCACAGGTCATATGGTTGGGTGCATTAGGGCAATGGTCCACAACGTACACATCCACAAGCTTTACCACTACAATAACAATCTATATCCTGACGAAGGATCCTTGTTATTAGCTCATAGCTGTGCATTGGAAAAGCCAAGTGTCTCATGTGAGATTTTATGCAGGACAAGGAATCCCTCCTTTAATATAAGGCTTTTTTCTGATAATGGTCTCCAATTTTATTTATCCAGGACAATTTTTTTTTCACAACTGGCCTAAAAATTAACAAGCAAATAGTTGCTACCATTTTGTCTGTTATGCTTGGCGCTGATCTCTGCTGGCACAGAGCAGTGGCTTCTCTTCCACTCTATAGATGGGGTATGACTTCCGACGTCATGCTGATTGACAGCCGGCTTCCTGCTTCGAGCTGGCTGTCAATCAGCATGACGTCAGCAGTCATGCCCTGTCGACAGAACAGCTCGGAAGAGGAAGAGCTACTCTGTTGATGTGGGGCAGCTGAATCGCTGGCAGGAGCGGTCAGTGACTGCTCTGATCTAGTACCGGGTAGAACAAGCAGGTAGGTAGCAACTACTTGACTGTTAGTTTTTAGGTCCATAGTAACAATAAAAACAGTCCTGGATAAACCCTTTAAGTGTGACTAACATTATCTAATGTCTAGTAAAGCAAAAAACATATGGCCCCAGTGCAAAACTGTGGGCCCCCTTTACACACCTAGAGTTCCTAAAAATGTATCTTTTTTTTTTATTGGGTTGTCTCATCAGTACAACCCCTTGGCAAATAACCTTGTAGGCCACAACCAGGGCTGGTTTATGACATTTTCTGTACTATAAAAAAATAAATAAAAATAGTACAGCTTGATTTTTAAAGGGAACCTGTCAGGCAAATCATGCTGCCCAATTCCACTGCAATATACTTTGACCATATCCGACGAAACTATACAGACGAGATTACCATACAGGCCGGTTCTTCCCAGCGCTGCTGCAGATATACCTAGGGACAAACCTGCAGCAGCTCTGGGAAGAGCCAGTTCAATGCTAGCAATAAAAATGTCAGCTCCCCACTTAAAAAATAAGCCCCCAAAACAGTTTCATCCACTAAAAACATAAAGAATTACAAGTCGCGGTAAAGGCTGAAACAAGCCAATTTTTTTTTTTTTTAACGAATTTCTGAATTATTTCCCACCATTTAAATAAAATATGTAATCTTGGCATTACCAGAATCATAATGACCTGGAGAATCATGATACCAGGTCACTGTTGCAACCACCCCAAATAATTGAGGCATTGTGGGGGTTTTCCCGCAATTTCAATGCACCTTTTCTCGTTTTCCAGTACATCGCATGGTAAAATGAATGGTGCCATTCTAAAGTACAACCCATAAAAGCACGGCTCTTGGAAGGAGGCAAGGTAAAAATGAAAGCGCAAAAATGGAAAACAGGGGACAAGCACCATCTTGTGATGGTAATACGTGAGCTTACGGTACACTGCAATCATGCTAATAGTTTCTCACTGAAGGTCAGCCTGGTCTATGCCCGCAGGTGATTGCTCCAAAATTTTCAGGTCCCTTCCGTAAAGTAGTTTTCTTTCTAACAGTGAACAATGACCAAATTACAAGTGATTACTAATGGCAGAAAATAATCACACAAGTCATTAAGTAATATTGCCTAATCACTGCAAGCACATTGACCTTGAAGAAAGTCCAAATGAGCAGGAATAATTCAATGCCAGAGACATAGTGCCAGCAGCCAATGCACAGACCTGGAAGGATGACAGTAAGACAATTAATAGTGCGCTTAGTTTTTTTTTCTTGAAGAACCAAAACAGTTGAATGCTATACTGTATGAGGACTGTTCAATTACTCAGTAACCTCCACAAGAAGCCCATGGACGTTCTACAGCACCTGACATTTAATAACTGTATCAAATTATACGCGATTCCTGCGATTCTTAGGGCTCGCTCACACTTGCGAATAAATCGGACGAATGAAATCCAATACAAAATTGGATTGCATCAGACTGAAATAAACCCTGCAGCATACTGATATTACATGCGAAATTCAGCTCTAACACACCCATACAAGTCTATGGGTGCGTGTGAAACATTGGACTGCACTCAGTTGTCACCCGAGTGCAGAGCGATTCTGCGGACACCGGCAAAGAAGGAGATGAAGAAATTACTTTCTCCATCTCCTTCACACCTGTACTCCGTTTCTCTGATGCGAGGGGATTGGAGCACAGAGCACTGACACTCGGCTCACGCTCGCAGTGTTTTGGATCAGATTTTTGTCGGTGTTTCATCACTGCTTTTCTCCTCTTCCTTAGGCCGGGGTCACACTTGCAAGTGTGATGAGAGAAACTTGCTCGAGTATCTCGCATCAATACCCGGCACTCGGGACCGGAGTGTGTGGCTGTATGTATTTCTATGCAGCCGCACGCTCCGGTCCGAGTGCCGGCGGCAGTGCCGGGTATTGATGCGAGAGACTCATGCAAGTTTCTCGCATCACACTCGCAAGTGTGTCCCCAGCCTTAGGGCTTATACATATGTCTGATGTTCTCGTATGATTGCTATCTGTGGTGTTCTCGGATAGCACTCGTACCTGTGATAGTCTATCGGGCCATTCACATGTCCGTGAGTTTTCGCTGATCAAAATCAGCAGTGCAAGTCAATGGGTCTGTGAAAAATCTAATGACATTGAAGTGCAGTTCGATTTTTACGGACTGTCTGAATGGAGAAGTTGGAGAAACTTATATTTTTCTCAACATACAAGAAAACTGGATGAAACTCGGACCAAACTGTCGGTCCACTTCTCTTGAATGTGGAAACATTGTGTGAATGAGCCCTTAGTATGTGATAGTCATTTATTCTTCTGATAGTCCATCTGGAGAAATGTCAGCCTTAAGTGGAAGAACCTGGTCAGCAAGAATAATTTTTACCCTTCTATCAACATGGTGCTGAAGAGTTCATTATTTCAGTCTTTCTAGTGTCTGTTGTGACAACTTGGTGGAATCAGGATCTGCAGGCTCATTCTGCTGTTGGTACTTCACATGAAAATTTTATGTAGGCCATTCAACTATCCAGTTGGATGTCTCTGACTGGTGTGCCCCATTATAAGGGGTCTATGTTTCTGTTCCCATGTCGCCTCCTTTTCGTCCTGGCCAATAGTTCCTTCTCTTCTTCCGGCCAATAGTTCCTGCTCTCCTCTAGGCCAATAGTTCCTGCTCTCCTCCTGGCCAATAGTTCCTGCTCTCTTCTAGGCCAATAGTTCCTGCTCTCCTTCCGGCCAATATTGTTTCTGCTCTCCTTCCGGCCAATAGTTCCTGCTCTCCTTCCGGCCAATAGTTCCTGCTCTTCTTCCGGCCAATAGTTCCTGCTCTCCTCTAGGCCAATAGTTCCTGCTCTCCTCCTGGCCAATAGTTCCTGCTCTCCTTCTGGCCAATAGTTTCTGCTCTCCTTCCGGCCAATAGTTTCTGCTCTCCTTCCGGCCAATAGTTCCTGCTTTCCTCTAGGCCAATAGTACCTCCTCTCCTCCTGGCCAATAGTTCCTGCTCTCCTCTAGGCCAATAGTACCTCCTCTCCTCCCGGCCAATAGTTCCTGCTCTCCTCTAGGCCAATAGTACCTCCTCTCCTCCTGGCCAATAGTTCCTGCTCTCCTCTAGGCCAATAGTACCTCCTCTCCTCCCGGCCAATAGTTCCTGCTCTCCTCTAGGCCAATAGTACCTCCTCTCCTCCCGGCCAATAGTACCTCCTCTCCTCCCAGCCAATAGTACCTCCTCTCCTCCCGGCCAATAGTTCCTGCTCTCCTCTAGGCCAATAGTACCTCCTCTCCTCCCGGCCAATAGTACCTCCTCTTCTCCCAGCCAATAGTACCTCCTCTCCTCCCGGCCAATAGTTCCTGCTCTCCTCTAGGCCAATAGTTCCTCCTCTCCTCCCGGCCAATAGTTCCTGCTCTCTTCCCATCCCATCTCCCTATATAAGTCCTATCCCTACCTTTTCTGGTCACTGAGGCTTTTGTCCCACCCTCCCTCTCTTGTTATCAGATACAACAGCAGTCAATTTTACAATTCTGATGTTTTCCTGTACGAAGACTGACTTGCGCCGGGAGTCTAGCTGTTCGCATAACCCTTTGTACCAAAATGTTATACCAGGCCAAAGGTGCCGTTTTCATTGATATACCTTTTTAATGCTGTGATATACTTTTTTATGCTGTGACAGACTCTTTAGAACTACCATCCAGGGCACTATCGTCGTCTGCTGTTCTCTATCCTATTACCTTTCCGAGTTATAAACTCCGGGCCAAACTGCTAGGCTTCCTCTCTCAGGACCCGTCTTCAGTGCATCACTATATCTTTTGGTCACTTCTTTCTTTGCTCCGGTTCACGCTAACCATTATCTTTGTCTCTTTGCTTCAGTTCATGCAAACCACTGTCTTGGTCTCCTCTCATCCAGGTCATATGGTACTGTTTAATGTCCAAGCCTTAGGTCTACTTCAGACGCAAGCTAGGCCTTATCTGACATCCAGAGAGGAAACACCCTCTGTCCCTTTATCTTAGTCCCTCCCACTCTGGGCTTGTCCCAAGCATTAACTGTCATTCTCCCTATTGTAGGACAAAACAATACCAACACTATTAACACAAGTCACAGTTCACACTACACAATACAATAATACGCAAATTCTTCAAAGAAAAACACCGGCAGCATTTCATCTTACTTCTTTGTGATTTTTTTTTTTAGATATGCTGTCCACAAAAAAAAGGGACATATGAGCAGGTAGAACACACATGTAAAAAATGTTTGTCTGAATGAGGGTCTTCCTGATCTGTTTCCTCAGTTTTTGTATTCGCCCAAATTACTGTCAGCAAAGTGATAACCATCAGATCTTCATCCGGCTTTGTTTATATTGAAGGGGTCGTCCAGGCTTGTACTACAAATCTGCAGTTACTCTATGTAATGGCAGACTTATGAATCCTCACACAGTGCAGGCTGTCAGGATTCTCTGTTGCCGGCGCCCATCTAGTCAGCATGTGACCGTATTTATGCAAATCCCATACTTGAGGACACATGCTTGTTTGCTCCTGGAGCCAGAGAATCCTGACAGTGCGCACACTGCTCGCTGTGAGGATTCACAAATCTGCAGTCATATAGAGTACTTTCAGACTTGAGCCCCAAGGTATACTTGTGGTCTTTCCTGATGAAGAAGTCATTTGTACTTTGAAAAGCATAGAATAAATCACCATTTTTTTTATATCCTGGGATATACGACTCACTAATTGTCGGCAAGCGCAGAAACCATCCACAAACTTTTCCTTCCATCCTTTGATGAAGTCCACTTTGGCTCATACAACGACGGGTGGTGCGATCTGACACGGATGTTCCTTGAGCTTGAAGTTCACCTTTAATCTGTTTAGAAGTTTTTCTGGGCTCTTTTGTTACCATTCGTATTATCCATCTCTTTGATTTGTCATCAATGTTCCTCCTGCGGCCACGTCCAGGGAGGTTGGCTACAGTCCCATGTAGCTTAAATTTCTGAATAATATGTACAACTGTAGTCACAGGAACATCAAGCTGCTTAGAGATGGTCTTATAACTTTTACCTTTAACATGTTTGTGTATAATTTTCGTTCTAATCTCCTGAGACAACTCTTTCCTTTGCTTCCTCTGGTCCATGTTGAGTGTGATACACACCATGTCACCAAACAGCACAGTGAGTATCTGTAGCCCTCTATACAGGCCACTCACTGATTCCAAGATTGTAGACACCGGTGATGCTAATTAGTGGACACACCGCGATTTAACATGTCCTTTTGTCACATTTTCAGGGGTACCATCATTTCTGTCCAGGCCTATTTCATTTTTATTTTTAAAAAAAATTCTGTGGAAGCATAGCTGAAAAACAATGTCTGACTTTCATTTGTTAATTTTCATAGATTTTTGATTCATTATTACTTTTGTCAGATTCAAGTTATTTCTGTCACCATTGTGGGTTTTTCTGTCATTAAACGAGGGGTACCAACAATTTTGACCACGTTTGTATATACTTCAAATCAACGGAAAGGCTCAAACGGTGCCAGGAGTCTTCTTGATCGTTCTGTTTTGTTAGTGTTTTTGCTTCAGTAACTGCTAGCGTTTTTTTTCATTGATGAATGGAGTGAAAAAAAAATATGGAAAATGCTAGTAAAAAAGATGCCCAAAACCGATGGAGAAATGTTTAAAAAATTGAGGGCAAGTAGGGCAAATTTGGATAAGTGAAGATTTTAGAATTTTACCCTTTGTTGTGTAGAGAGTGAAATCCGCACCACAATCTTCATATTTGTTGTCAAAATCTGCGGTGGCAACGTTAGCAAATGGAAAAAAATGATCTTTCATAGTGTAGTTTAAGCACATATCATTTTAATTGGAAATTGCTCCAGTAAATTCAGTGAACAGGAGGTTTTATGTAGTACCGTCATATAGCAAACATGGATGAAGAGCTTCCCCTACTGGTCAAAAGTGTTCTGACATTTACTCTATGCAGGCTACGTAGATTGTACTACTATTTCACAGGGCAGTAAGAAAACGTAAAAATGTAGATTGTTTAATACTGGTGATGGGATAAGGTGTTATCTGAGCATGCTCTGTTGCTAAAAGAGGGTCTTCGGCGTGCTCGAATATTATGTTCCAGTCCCCGCGGCTCCATGTCAACACATACATGGATTGCCTAACAAACAGATAATCTGTATGGGGTCTTTAATTTTATTTGCGCACACAGAAACATGGATGAATGGATAAATCTCATCCGAAAAACGGAAGAGAACAGTGCACTCGTGATTTTTATTCTGTGTGAAAAAACTCGCATCTTAACAGCCTTGTTTAATAACATGGTATATACTAGACAGACAGCACATGCATGTAGGATAGGTGTATCTAAACCTGACCTTTAAGTGGCAGCCGTTGTGCTCAACATAATAGTTCTCAACATAGCATTTGCAGTAACAATGCCCAAAGTATACAGTTATGGCCCAAAGTGCTGGCACCCATGAAATTGTTGTAGAAAATGAAGTGTTTCTCCCAGAAAATAATTGTACTTACACACGTTCTGATATACACGTTTGTTTCCTTTGAGTGAATTGGCACAAGACAAAAAAAAAACAGAAAAAAAGGCAAATTGGACATAATTTCACACGAAACCTCAAAAATGGTCCGGACAAAATTGTTGTTTCAAGCATTTGATGCTCATTCAATCTCACCTGTGGCAAGTAACAGGTGTGGGCAATATGAAAACGTGAAACCAAATAAAAAGGGGAGTAGTTGACTCAAGTCTTTGCGTTGTGTGTCAGTCTGTGCCACACTAAGCATTGAGAACAGAAAGAGGAGAAGAGAACTGTCTGAGGACTCGAGAACCAAAGTTGTTGAAAAATACCAACAATCTCAAGGTTACAAGTCCATCGCCAAAGATCTTGATGCTCCTTTGCCCACGCTGCACAATGGCAGAGAAAAATTGATGAAAGGTTGTAAAGCAGAATAGTCCGGATAGAGGATAAGCAGCCTCAATCAAGTTTCAAAGAAATTCATGCTGTCCTGGCAAGCTCAGGGGGCATCAGTGTCAGTGTGAATCTACATCTGAATAAAAGGAAACGCTATGGCAGGAGACCCAGGAGGTCCCCACTGCTGACACAGAGACATACAAAAGTTAGACTGCAGTTTACCAAAATGTACGTGAGCGAAAATCCTTCTGGGAAATCGTCTTGTATGAATATTTCTTTTTGCAAATGGGTTTCATTAATAATTTGGCATCATTTGCTGGCTGAAGAATGAGTCAACAGAGCATCTGTTAGCGAGCTCATTCTGATGGACTGGTGAGTTTGTAACTCTTATTTGACATCTTTTTTTAACTCTTGTTAGTTGATTTATGACCACAGACAATATCAATGTTGAATGTGCAAAAAACAAAGAGCCTGTAAAAGCAAAATGGTGCAAAATGTTTTAGTTAAACCCAACTGCAAATATAATTTTGAGCCCCAAATACATGCATGTAAGTATAAGCAAAAAAAATAGTCAACCAAAAGTGGACAATCCCTTTAACCCTTTATGAATCCTGCCCAGTGATGTGATTCATTTGTTGCAAACACCAACAATGATCCCAAAGGTAACAATGACACTGCTTCCAGGAGGTGGCGCTAGAGTTCCAGTCCTTGTCCTCTCTTGCATACTGCAATAACTAGTGTGCCACAGTGATGGATGTCTCAAAATTAGGGCATCCATAAAAAAGCATTAAGACATACCAAGGGAAGTAGGGTGGCCCCCAAATTTCCGTTCAGCAAGTCACAAGGCAGAGCAAGCATTTTGCAAATGATTGATTGGGTACAAGGTGTGAGATGACCTTATCTGCTAATTTCTTTGGCAGAGACCTCGTGCTGCAACATGCACCCAAAACTACAAGGCAGAGAATTGCCACGAGTTTTCGGGTAAATTTCAATCATTATTTGCTATTACATGCTCCTAACTTCTATTTTCTGCAATGATCATCACACTCAGGATAGCAATGGAAACAAAATGGAGGAAAAAATGTTCACTTTTGACCCGGTGATAGATCCTCTTAACCAAATTCCCCACTTCTTTTTTCTGAATCTATAAATTTCAGAGTACAACATAGGGTCTAAGGGGTAATGTTTCTCCTTGTGGAGAGTGACAAGCCAGGCCTGGCATGTCAGAGTGAGGAGACTTTTAGGCCATACATGCTCCTCTGGGAAATTAAATAGGCAAATTGTCTCTTCAGAGAGAAAGAGGTCTGTAAGGGTCCCATCACACTCTTCAATGTCCCAGCGATCGTACCAACGATACGACATGGATGGGATCGCTGGGACATCGTTAGCTGATCGCTGGTGAGCTGTCACATGGGCAGACTCACCAGCGATCAGGACCAGCGAGTACGATGGTATCCAATGTACACATTGGGTAACTAAGGGCTGCGCGGCGCCTAGTTACCCGATATGTACCCTAGATACCGGTTCTCAGCTCTCTACAGCAGAAGCTGGGAGCCGGTAACCAGGGTACATATCGGGTAACTAAGCACCGCACGGCACCTAGAAACCCATATGTACCCTAGATTACTGGCTCTCAGCGCTCTACAGCAGAAGCTGGGAGTTGGTAACCAGGGTACATATCGGGTAACTAGGTGCCGCGTGGTGCTTAGTTACCCGATATGTACATTGGATACCAGCTCGCTGATCGTTGGTCTCTCGCTGTTACACGCAGCGATGCGTGCTGGCCGGCGGGAGATAAACGATGAAAAAATGGTCCAGGACATTCGACAACGATCAGCGATACACAGCAGGGGGCTGGTCGTCGCTGCGTGTCACACTAAGCGAGATCGCTGGCTAGGTCGCTGTTGCGTCACAAAATCGGTGAGCTTCAGCGATCTCGCTTAGTGTGACGGGGGCTTAACTCTAGTGCCATCTATTGGAAGTGGTAATCCTATAAGTCAATATCGACTGTTTAACGAGACTTTATTCCATGTCATGTGGCAAGGCTCAATAAAGAGTCAATATTGATCTTTCGGATCGCTGCTTCCAATAGGTGGCGCTAGAGGTCTGGTCCTCTTCATTTCCGAAGAGACAATTTGCAGATTAAAACATAGTATCTTGTAATGAAGGGTCCCGTCTGTATCTGTATGGTGTCACAAGTTCCCTTTAACTGTGTTATTTAGTATACTTGGATTATGGGAACAAGACCCGGGACTGGGTTGAAATGTTGGGTCACATTCACAACTTGCCCGGTATGCCTAATCTGAGCTTATGTTTACCTGTATATTAAAATAAAAAGGATTTGAATTCGACATAAGAGTGTGCAGTGAATTTACCTCACTATGGATGCAGAGTACACAGAGGCTTTTTGGCACAGTACTCACACAGACATGGGTAGAGAGGGTACACACAGAGGCTTTTTAACACAGCACTACCACAAACACAGGTGCAGAGTACACAGAGGCTTTTTGTCACCGTACTCCACAGACATGGGTGCAGAGCACACACAGAATCTTTTTGGCACAGTACTACCACTGAGACGCGTGCCGAGTAAACACAGAGGCTTTTTTGCAGAGTGCTCACACAGAACCGAACACTGTCCCTCAGTCAAGCTGCATCCTGTCCGTAAGCAAATCAGAGCAGAATGGCGGCAGCACCCGTGATCAGGCATTTACACAGCCCGGGTCACATGTTACGCCAGCCAATAACCGTTATGACAATACTTGGTATGGCTGTGATGGCTCCGGAAGTGCCACAGCCTTAAAAGCTTGTTGATTGACTGCGCTGAGGCTTAAAAATGGGTGAGGAACAAACTTTACTAAAAAGGTGAGGCTGTGGAAAACAGTTTCATGTCACAGATCACTCACCATGGCAAGAATGAGCACAGCAACAAGACACAAGGTAGTTATACTGCATCAGCAAGGTCTGTCCCAGGCATAGATTTCAAAGTAAACTGGAGTTTCAAGATTTGCTGGTCAAGTTCTTTTGAAGAAGCACCAAGGCAAAGTTGAGGACTGAGGATGCAGTGGTCCGCTAAGGACCCAGCTGATGCTTTGAAGCGCTTGTGCCGGTCCTTTTACTTGACAAGTGCTGCTATTTGCTTTCTAATGAGAAGCATATGGCAGCTTTTGTCAACTAAAGGGGCAGACGCTCTAAATTGTCAGAATCTGTGAAGACTGATCTGAGCTTGTGTGCTCAGACTGCTGTCAATCAGCTCTTTCCCCATCAGAAGAGTGATCCGCTCCTCTCATTCTGTCTGAATCCTGTGCCCAGATGAGGGGCGGATAGAGCGAAAAAGACAAGAAGAAGTGCCTGCAAGTCAGCAAAGGATTACGTGACCCACAGCAAGATGTGCTTATAGCAGCGCAGTAATGAAAGTTTATTAGATGTGCACAGAGCGAGTAGTAAGGCTGGCGTCACACTAGAGAGGAATACGGACGAGTGTTATGCGAGAAAAAAATCGCATAGCACTCGGACCAATGTTAATTTATGGGGCAGCTCCCATCAGCCGATTTTTTTTTTTTTTTGCATCGGGAAGGACGGGGTATATGCTAGTCAATCCCACTAACACTAAAGACAGTAAGGATAAAGGAAATCAGGGGGACACTTAGCTTGAGTAGACTCAGAGAGAAACGCCACGCCCTCCAAACTCCAGGACAACGCTAGCAGACTGCTACAGCTCCAAGCCTCAACAGGGAAATGCAAATAGGAAATAAAACCCGCCCCTCCCACCAGGAAGTAGGGAGTTTTAAACACCCAGGTCCAGGTGTGGTCATTAGCACTGAGGAGGTGGCCACTAGTCTGCAAAGCAAACAACCGAGACCATCTGCAGACAGATGCAGTGCAACGGTCTGCAGCCTCTGACACATCCGTGACATTTGATATTGATTACCTATTCTACAAATAGGTCATCAACATACAGTATTAGTCATGGTCAATATCTTTATAGTTCTATTATATTGTACATGGCTACCTGTGGCTGTGTGGCTGCCATTGGTCTTTGCGGGGAGGGAATCGGAGTTTTCGACAAAACATTATTCATCTTGTTTACGACTAATTCAGCTATTAGTTGTCGATCCTCCACTTGGTGTTCACCGATCACTGGCATTGTACAATCCATGACCTGAAAGACAACAGACGAGTGGCTTTTTATGAGATCGTCAAGCAATAAACTAATACACATCAATGACCCAGTAGTACATAACATATCTGTTTTTCATATTACCTCTACTTAAAACATTATCTTGATATTACACATCATTTATGGTAAAGTACAAATAGACAAATAGCATTGCCATAACCGGGGATGGATTTACCCATGGGCACAGTTGGCCTTTGCCTGTGGGCAGCTTGCGGAGAGGGCACCTGCTGAATAGAATACTGACAGTTAATCAAAATTATTCAACCCCCATTGCAGTTAGATTTATTGGCAACATTTACCAGCTTTCTACTGTTGGCAGTAAATCAATGACACAAGAACAACAAATAAATAGCTGAACACAACTAATACACAGTAACAAATCGTTTCTCCAAATTCAACTCATTAAAGGGTAATCTGTCAGTAGAATGAACCCTCCTGAGCCATCTATATGGGCATGTAAGTCATAAAAAGGTGAATAAAATAATACCTTAACGCCTGTGATCCGATGTCCAATTCTAGAGAAATCCACATTTTTTCTTAATATATAAATGAGCTGTTGAGATCTATGGGCCGGACATAGATCTTCCAGAAAGTCTGCCTCTAAAGCTTATTTTAAATGAAAGGGGGCGCTACATGTAATGAATCAGTCATGCAAAGATTCTGCCCTCCTAATCTACTTGTCTCACATATAAAATAAGCTCTGGAGACAGATTCTCAGGGGGATCTATGTCCGGCCCATAGATCTTAACAGCTCATTTACATATTAAGAAAAATGTGGATTTCTCTGGAATAAGAAATCGGATTGCAGATGTCAAAGTCTCATTTTGTACAACTTTTTATGACCTGTATGCCCATATTGACGGCTTAGGAGGGTTGATCCCAAAGATCAATTGTACAATTGATTATGTTGTGGAACATTTGATTTATGATATTAATGTATGAGAAAAATAATGTAGAAGAAAAACATAAGGTACAGGGTTCGATATAACAATTGCGTTTTGTTTAAGTCACTTTTCTTTTTTTTTGTCTTATGGCATTTGTTGGCTTTTTGCCCCAAATTCTTTATTTTTTTTTCTTTAACCAATATATTCTAAAAATTAAATTTAGCGATATAATTGAAGAGGACAAAGAGAAGGCTGAGATATTAAACAAATATTTTTCATTTTAACCACAAAAATCACAATTGATGATAATGCTGATAACATTGTAAACCCCAAACCATGCCCATGATGGCAAGCATTAAAACAACAGGAAAAAAAAACAAAAAAACAAAACAAAGCAAAAAAAAATACCAGGCGAATACATATAAAAAAGACTTTAAAAAAAGGCTCAAGTTTAAAAAAGGTGAAAATGAAAAACAGGAGACAAACACCAAAATCTAGATGAAAAAAAGAGCAAATAATAATATTCCCCTCCATTTCTATCTGTATATTCATTATTTTTGCTGAATATACTGTATTTACCAAAGCAAGTCAGAGATTCTGGAGTTTTTCCAGCAGAGGGCAGAAAATAGTTCAATCGCCAATTTCTTAGGAGCTGAAAAAAGTGATTCGGAGTATTTCCTTGCAATATCCACACTTTCGGTTAACATAGTTTTTTTTTCATGGAAAAATCCACATAAAAAAAATATTTTAAATACTCTATGAATAATCTTCCTATTCTTTTCAATGTGAACATTTGCCTATAGTGCACATGATGCCTTTTCTTTCATGCATTTTTCCATATGTAAAACGAAGCAACAAGTTTTTTTCTTAGCTTTATCCGTTTGAAAAAAAACCCAGTACACAAAAACTGTGAAAAAACAACCAATAAGTGCTAAAAAAATGATATTTTTTTTGTTTTAATGCTGATTCTTCAGCCTTAAAAAAATGTAAATGATCCGAGTGAACTTGGGAACTTACCACGCCTTGCAACCCACCGCAGCACAAACCTCGAAAAATATCAAACTTTTGAATTTTTGGTTGTATGGAACTTTGTTCTAGTGAGTTTAATGTACGGCGTGACTTATGATTCGCAGACAACCTGCCTTCTTTACAGACGAATATGAGTTCTAAAATGGTCACACGGCAGCAAAATACACGTTTTTGGATCCTGCAACCATTGTGTGCACCGGCAGCAATAGTCGTGATAGGTAATTATCATTTGAAAAGATCTTTTTTATATTACAGGGGCAGCTATGTTAAGTTAACATATTTATATATTATTAGGGCAGCACGGTGGCTCAGTGGTTAGCACTGTATGGTGGCTCAGTGGTTAGCACTGTACGGTGGCTCAGTGGATAGCACTGCAGTCTTGCAGCGCTGGGGTCCTGGGTTTAAATCCCACCAAGGACAACATCTGCAAGGAGTTTGTATGTTCTCCCCGTGTTTGTGTGGGTTTCCTCCGGGTTCTCCGATTTCTTCCCACATTCCAAAGACATACTGATAGGGAGTTTAAATTGTGAGCCCCATTGGGGACAGTGATGATAATGTTAGTACAGCGCTGTGGAATATGATGGTGCTATATAAGAAAAGCATAATAAATAAATAAAAGGTGCAGCCAAGTTCAGTGGAGTCCCACCGATCGCTCAAGACACCTCTCTTCGGGTCTGTACAACATTCTGTGAGAGCAGTGGAAGGATCCACAGACTTAGGGCTCATACTCACATGCGAGGAAATCATCCGAAGCTCGCATGTGAAATCCCAGCTCTGGCGCCGGCACTCGGGAGTGGAGTGCGCGGCTGCATGTATTTCTATGCAGCCGCTCGCTCCACTCCCGAGTGCCCGCGCCAGAGCTGGGATTTCACATGCGAGCATCGGACGATTTCCTCGCATGTGAGTATGAGCCCTTAGAATTTATTTTACTCACTTACCTAGCGCTATTAATTCCATAGCGCTTTACAGTAATTATCGTCGCTGTCCCCATTGGGGCTCACAATCTAAATTCCCTATCAGTATGTCTTTTCAATGTGGGTGGAAACCGGAGAACCCGGAGGAAATCTACATAAACACGGGGAGAACATACAAACTCCTTGCAGATGCAGTCCTTGGTGAGACTAGAACCTGGGACGCCAGTGCTACAAAGCAACTATGCTGACCTCTGAGCCACTGAGCTGACCTTAAAAGACAACGGGCCCAATTCATCAAACTCTCGTCAGAATTCTGGAGTAAAAATCTTTGAAAAGTCGAAAAATGTAGACACAGCTGTGAGTAAATTTGGCAACTTTTGGAGTCTTCACGCCAGTTTCTTTCAGCTTTGGTGAAATGGGCAGAGCTGGGGCGGGACAGGGGCACGTTGGGGGGTGTTATGTCATTTACCGGCTAACCCACGATGAGCTGTGACTGGAGTGAGACTTCTGCCATAGGCTACGGAGGTGAACGCCACTCATCAAAGCCTCCAGATCCATGAAGAGGCGTCAGGAGCGTCTGACAGCAGCACATTCCCTCATCAAGACCGGCGTGAACAACTATTGGCAACGTAACATATTGACTTGGTCATGGCTCTGTAAACCCTACTCGTGGCCCTCTACTCTTTCTTATATCGGAATATATGGGGCATTGTGCATAAAGTTGCCTAGGAAAGTGTTTTTTTCTACATATAATTTAGCTGTGTTATGTGTTTATTCACATCATTTACCAGCAGCCGGAACAGAATGGCGCACATCTCAGAGCCCTATTTTAGGCTTCCAATTTCTAATGTGAAGTGGCGCCAGTAATGAGATTTTGTTCGGGGCACAGTTTGTGATATTTATATCGTCAATTATAAGATTAAAATAAACTTTTTGGTGTATATCCAGGAGAAAAAAAACCCCAAAAAACTGTAGTTATAAAACTTCATGTAAGCATCGTAGCTGTAAACCACAAATTTGTAAGCCAGATTTAGAACTGATTTGTGTCCATGACAGACGTGGTAAATAATAATAATATTATATGCACAAAGGCAGAGGTGGCACTGACAGCTTGGGGCCCCTGTGCAAGAAATATGTCTGGGCACCCCTCCCTGCCCGGCATGCCACTTATGATGAGGACAATCTGGCCATGGGACCCCCGGAGCCTCGGGCTCTGAGCAACAGGCCAGACTGCTCTCATTATCACTGTCCTGCAAGCAGGGGCATACACAGAGTTCACAGGGCACCATAGGAAAAGTTCTATTTGGGCCCCCACACCTCTAAATATATACATTTATATTTTTAAGTTATTTATATATTTTTTATATTTATATATAAATATTATATATATTTAGATTATATTTATATATTGTATATTTAAATATATATATTTTTTTATTTATATATTTGTATAAGTATATATTTTTTCCTTATGATAATGGATAACTTACTGACTTTTGGGGGACTGACCGCTGTTATTTAAGCGTTCCCTTTATTTTTTTGAGCAGTGTATATACAGTATATAGGATGTGTTATTTGAGTGTTCCCTTTATATATATACACTGCTCAAAAAAATAAAGGGAACACTCAAATAACACATCCTAGATCTGAATGAATGAAATATTCTCACTGAATACTTTGTTCTGTACAAAGTTGAATGTGCTGTCAACAAAATCACACAGAAATCAACAATGGAAATCAAATTTACTAACCAATGGAGGCCTGGATTCGGAGTCACACACAAAATTAAAGTGGAATGTAATGTCCTTAAAACAAGTCAAAATGATGCTCAGTAGTGTGTGTGGCCTCCACGTGCCTGTATGACCTACCTACAATGGCTGGCCATGCTGCTGATGAGGTTGCGGATGTTCTCCTGAGGGATCTCCTCCCAGACCTGGACTAAAGCATCCATCAACTCCTGGACAGTCTGTGGTGCAACGTGACGTTGGTGGATGGAGCGAGACATGATGTCCCAGATGTGCTCAATCGGATTCAGGTCTGGGGAACGGGCAGGCCAGTCCATAGCTTCAATGCCTTCATCTTGCAGGAACAGCTGACACACTCCAGCCACATGAGGTCTGGCATTGTCCTGCATTAGGAGGAACCCAGGGCCAACCGCACCAGCATATGGTCTCACAAGGGGTCTGAGGATCTCATCTCGGTACCTAATGGCAGTCAGGCTACCTCTGACGAGCACATAGAGGGCTGTGCGGCCCTCCAAAGAAATGCCACCCCACACCATTACTTACCCACTGCCAAACCGGTCATGCTGAAGGATGTTGCAGGCAGCAGATCGCTCTCCATGGCGTCTCCAGACTCTGACACATCTGTCACATGTGCTCAGTGTGAACCTGCTTTCATCTGTGAAGAGCACAGTGCACCAGTGGCGAATTTACCAATCCTGGTGCTCTGTGGCAAAAGCCAAGCATCCTGCACAGTGTTGGGCTGTGAGCACAACCCCCATCTGTGGACGTCGGGCACTCAGACCATCCTCATAGAGTCGGTTTCTAACGTTTTTGTCATTCGAGAAAATCTGGTCCGTTACGGCATGCTGCTCACACTGATGAGAGTTTGCTCAAATTCGCTCCGATTCTCTCAGATGAGAAGATGGAGAAATAAAAAATTCTCCATCTTCTCCATTGTCTCAGTGCACAGAAATCGGAGCGTGTCATCTGAGTGTGGTCCAATGTTTTCCCCAGACTCATTTATTTGCATGGCCGAGTGCGATACAAATATCGGATCAATCTTGGGCATGCAGTGATTTTTTTTTCTCAGTCCCATAGACTAACATTGGTCCGCCAGTAGATGACTGAAGGTGATGGACATTACTACATAGGTGAACTGGTGGAACTCAAAGTCATGTGCTATGTATTTGTGTTATGGGTGCTCTCTGTACAATTTGGGATCAAGGTTTTTTTTGGGGAGGAGGATTGGAGAGTTTTGCAGTTAAGAGTGATGACGTATGATTGGTTGTGATTGAGTGGTTGTTTCTGTTGTTGGTGCATATGTTTTTATGATATATTGACTATTATTATCAATAATACAATTATATGGCCTATTATTTTGATGATACTTGTTTGACGACAACTTATTGTTCAACTGGCAATAAATCTTCTGAGAGCTTGTGAAATGTTCAACAATTGCTTTAACACCAAAATAAATAAAAAGGAATAAAAACAGCAAATAATATAATATCTAAAAATACTAAAATACATTCCAAAATAAAGTCTTTAAAAAATAAAAATAAAATGACATGTTCCATGGGACATCAATAGTGTCTACTTTAGAGCCATAAGGACGGGGCTTTTATGCTTTGGCTATGCCGCAGAGTGAATTGGGTCTAAATACGGTAAATAGCCAACGTGTGGTCATTTTTTTTTTTAAAAAGGAATATTACATTTTTTTTTCTGTGGCTGCTGAAAAGAATATAAAAAATGGTGATACCAATATGACATCAGGTCAAGCTGCAAAAATGGTTGCCAAAATAGGAAAAAAATGGTTCTAGAGCATGAAACATGATAAAACATTGGCAGTCACTCCTATGCTTCTACTCAACCAGAATTAAGGTTTAGGTTCTGTTCACACCGGGCGTTTTTGCTGCGGTTTTTTTTTATGCTAATTTTCAGCTGCGTTTTACAGTCCCAACAAAGCCTATGAGATTTCAGAAATCTCATGCTCACACATTGTTTTTTTTGTCATCAGAATTTTGTGGTTTGCTTGTTTTTTTTTGGACATAGAGCACGTCACTTCAGCATTTTTCACCTATTGACTATTTAAAAGGGTGGTGAAAAAATGCACCAAAAACCCAGGTTTTGCTGCAGTTTTTTATGCCAAAACATGATTCTATTGAATAGGACTTTTTTTTCAACATTAAACTTTATCGGCATGCGCAAAAGACAAATCTAACATGCCAAAAAAAAAAACAAAACAACAGCAAAAAACACAAGAAATGCAGCAAAAAACCCGTAAAAAAATAAAACAAAGCAAAACAAGCTTTTTTTCTGCAGCTTCTTCACTGCTAAGAGATCAAGTTTTGCTGCAGAAAACAAAATGCTGAAAAAAACGCCCAGTGTGAACGTAGCCTAAAATATAATTTACATCAGACGCTGTACAAAACTTTATTAGTCACATTTATAACTAATCACACACAAACAAAAAAAGACAAATGATGAAAAAACAGCAGAAGAGGCAAGCGAGAAATATGTTTTTAATTGGAAATAAACAAAAAAAATGAAACCACTTTTCAGTTTTACACTATAGTGATATCTAGAGCTGCATTTAAAATGCAAGAGACAAATCTAGCATGTCAAAACACACCAAAAAACGGATCAAAAACGACACAAAGAAAGCAAGAAAAAAACAAGGAAAAAACGCCTAGTGTGAACTTACCCTATAGAGATGCTAAAATGCCACCTGAACCTTTACAGTTAGAGCTGGGGAGCAAGAATGTTATTTATAGGCTTACTGCTTTCTCTGTAAGACGCTAAGAAATATGTTGGCGCGGTATAAAAAATAGGCTACAACTATTATTAGTAATATAATGATTGTGGTTGCACAAACGGATGATTACAGCTAGGAGGAAACCACAGAAATTCCTAATGAGATTCCCATAAACTATATTTGGAAAGCAGGAACAAATTTAGGGATTTTGCAACAACCTAATTAAGTACCGTAATATTCTAGGAATGAAAGATGTCCTATAGTCTACAAAGATGAATATCCAGTTCTGATCCCGACTCTCAGGCGTGAAAAAACCTATACGTCATGCGTAGAATAAGATGAGTCTATAACAAGTTTCTACAGTCATGGACAAAAGTTTTGAGAATGACACAAATATTAATTTTTACAAAGTCTACTGCTTCACTTTTTCTAATGGCAATTTGCATATACTCCAGAATGTTATAAAGAGTGATCAGCTTAACAGCAATTACTTGCAAAGTCAATATTTGGCTAGAAAATGAACTTTATCCCCCAAAACACATTTCAACATCATTGCAGCCCTGCCTTAAAAGGACCAGCTAACCTCTTTTCAGTGATTGCTCCATTAACACAGGTGTGGGTGTTGATGAGGACATGGCTGGAGATCAATCTGTCATGATTAAGTAAGAATGACACCACTGGACACTTTAAAAGGAGGCTGGTGCTTGGCATCATTGTTTCTCTTCTGTTAACCATGGTTATCTCTAAAGAAACACGTGCAGTCATCATTGCAATGCACAAAAATGGCCTAACAGGGAAGAGTATCGCAGCTAGAAAGATTGCACCTCAGTCAACAATCTATCGCATCATCAAGAACTTCAAGGAGAGAGGTTCCATTGTTGACAAAAAGGCTCCAGGGCGCCCAAGAAAGACCAGCAAGCGCCAGGACCGTCTCTTAAAAGTGTTTCAGCTGCGGGATGGGGCTACCAGCAGTGCAGAGCTTGCTCAGGAATGGCAGCAGGCAGGTGTGAGTGCATCTGCACGCACTGTGAGGCGGAGACTCTTGGAGCAAGGCCTGGTCTCAAGGAGGGCAGCAAAGAAGCCACTTCTCTCCAGAAAAAACATCATGGACAGACTGATATTGTACAAAAGGTACAGGCAGTGGACTGCTGAGGACTGGGGTAAAGTTATTTTCTCTGATGAATCCCCTTTTCGATTGTTTGGGACATCAGGAAAACGCCTCATTCGGAGAAGACAAGGTGAGCGCTACCACCAGTCTTGTCTCATGCCAACTGTAAGGCTAAGTTCACACGTTGCGGAATTGCCGCGGAAATTTCCGCGGCAATCCCGCACTTCTCCCGCAGGAAATACGCACGTTTTTTGTATGCTGATTCCCGCCAGAATAATAGCGTTTTGCAAGCGTAATTAGCTTGCAGAATGCTAGCGTTTTCCTAGCGATCTGTAGCATCGCTTGGAAAACTGATTGACAGGTTGGTCACACGAGTCAAACATAGTGTTTGACAAGTGTGACCAACTTTTTACTATTGATGCCGCCTATGTCGCATCAATAGTAAAAAGATCTAATGTAAAAATAATAAAAAAAATAATAAATAATGATATTCTCACCTTCCGGCGGCCCCCGCAGCTTTCCCGCCTCTCAGCGACGCTCCCGGCAACTCCGGTCCCAGGAGTGCTTTGCGACAAATCACACCGATGACGTAGCATCTCGCGAGACCGCTATGCCATCTGGGTGATTCTCGCAAAGCACTCCTGGGACCGGAAGTTGCCGGGAGCATCGCTGAAGGCGGGAAGGCTGCGGGGCCGCGGGAAGGCTGCGGGGGCCGCCGGAAGGTGAGAATATCATTATTTTTTATTTTAATTATTGTTTTACCAGGGATATGGTACCCAGGGCCTGGAGGAGAGTCTGCTCTCCTCCAGACCCTGGGTACCACCGCACATGAACCGCTTACATTCCGCAAAATTAATGAACATGTTGCTATTTTTTCCGCGAAGCGTTTTTTTTCGCGGAAAAAAACGCAACATGTGGCCAAAACATGCGGAATCAATTAACATGTATAGGATGCTTAATGCTTGCGTTTTTATCGCGTTTTTACCGTGGAAAACCGCGGAAAAAACCGCGAAAAAAACGCAATTATTCCTGATCGTGTGCACTTAGCCTTAAGCATCCTGAAACCATTCATGTGTGGGGTTGCTTCTCAGCCAAGGGAATCGGCTCTCTCACAGTCTTGCCTAAAAACACAGCCATGAATAAAGAATGGTACCAGAATGTCCTCCAAGAGCAACTTCTCCCAACCCTCCAAGAGCAGTTTGGCGATCAACAATGCCTTTTCCAGCATGATGGAGCACCTTGCCATAAAGCAAAGGTGATAACTAAATGGCTCAGGGAACAAAACATAGAGATTTTGGGTCCATGGCCTGGAAACTCCCCAGATCTTAATCCCATTGAGAACTTGTGGTCAATCATCAAGAGACGGGTGGACAAACAAAAACCTAAAAATTCTGACAAAATGAAAGCATTGATTGTGCAAGAATGGACTGCTATCAGTCAGGATTTGGTCCAGAAGTTGATTGAGAGCATGCCAGGGAGAATTGCAGAGGTCCTGAAGAAGAAGGGTCAACACTGCAAATATTGACTTGCTGCATTAACTCATTCTAAAGGTACTGCCACACTTAGTGATCTCGTTAGCGATCTCAATAACGACGCAAGCTAATGAGATCGTTTTTGTGATCGTTTTAATGTCTCTAGTAGCTGCCACACTTAGTGATCTCGTTAACGACTCAAAAGCGGTTAGCGATCTCATTAACGACTTTAACGGTCATTGCGATGTAAAAAACAGTCGCACATCGCTCACAAAAGGTGCCAGACACGCGATATATGTCACCAGCGGACGCAACGATCTAAATACGGTCCAGAACTCTAGTGAACGATCAGCGAGATCACAGCAGGGCCAGTCGTTGCTACATGCCACACACGTAAGCGTCACGAACGAGTCGCTAAATAGTGACGTATTTTACGATTCGTTAGCGACGCTGTTTAGTGTGGCATACCTTAACTGTCAATATAAGCTTTTGTTACTCATATGTTTGCAATTATTATATTTCTGTCTGTGATAAAAACATCTGTCAAACACACATAAAAACCAGAGGGCAGCAGATCATGTGAAAATATAATATTTGTGTCATTCTCAAAACTTTTTGACATGACTGTAGAATATGCAAGAACGGTTTCATTATTAGGGCTGATGCAGACGACCGCCGTTTCGGTCCGAGTGCTGTCCAACAAAACATCGGACCAATTTTATTACATTTGTTCCTCGGATTGAGTGGTCCAAGGACAAAATATCCCAGTATGCACAACTTGCCTCTGACTGTCAGATCGCACTCAGCCATTCAAGTCTATGGGCCCGTGAAAAAAAATCAAACTGCACTCGGATGACATCCAAGTGCGGCCCGATTTTCATGGACTGACGGAATGAAGAAACCTTATGTTTTTTAATACTAAGTCTGGAAAAAAACAAATCACATTCTGATCAAATTCGTATCAGTCCGATCAGGTTATGATTAGCTTAATCAGACCATTTTTTTCAGACGTGGAATATACGGTCGTGTGACCGTTTGCCCAAGCAACTTTTTTTTCATGTGGATTTCGCCTGGAATCGGCGAACCTCAAACCTCGCACACAATGATGAACGTAAAAAAAACCCCCACAGACGAAAATATGTATAATAGACTTTAAAAAAGGCGTAAATTAGAATAAGGCACAAATGAAAAATAGGTGAAAAACACCAAAAACTAGAACAAAAAAGGCGCAAATGCAAATAATGTTTGTTTCTAAAGTAGGACGTTCATGCAAAGTAAGAAATCCCGGTCAATTACAGTGAAACTAAGAATGGATATAGAATTCTGCACGCACAGAATATTGACAAGAACGCACATTCACATTTCATGAACTCACATTAAAGGTTTTCACTAGAACCTTAATATTGATTGCTTATCCTTAGGACAGATAATTAAAGGGAACCTGGCTCCAGGCCTTCCCATTCTAAACTACAGTCACCACCTTTAATGCCTCTTTTACAGTAGTCTAGTAAGCTGTATATAAGTCCCCAACTCCTTTTGCAGATCACAAAAAAAAACTTTAATAATCCCACCATATGGCATGGTCCGTTCCGATGGGCATTGCTGATCTTACTTCAGCTCCTCCTCTATCTCCGCAATCGCCGTCAACCCTTCTCTGTTTCATTTGGATGATTCATTCTACGCCGTCCTCACAGCACCCCCTATATCGCTCCTGTGCAGGTTTAATTCGCTCAAAGCAAAGTCCCGTAAAGTGCATGCGCCGGGAGATGCCCAGAATTAACGCATGCGCATTACCGTACATTGCCCTGTCCTCAGCAGGACAGAGTACAGTATACCCATGCAGGAGCGCGATCGGGGACACTGTGTGGCTGGAGTAGAACGTGTGATTCCCATAAAATAGGGCAGAAGGACGGTGATTGCTGGGAGAGAGGAGGTACCAAGCAAGACCAGCAACAACCATCGGATATGACTGCGCCATATCCCAAGTTATAAAAGGTATTTTTGGGGGATCTGCAGAAGGGTTGGCGACTTATATACAGCTTGCTAGACTGCTGTAAAATAAGCGCTAAAGGTGGTGGCCGGAGTTTACAATGGGAAAACCTGGTGACAAGTTGCCCATTATATCAGGTCAATGGGAGTCTACAGTAGCGTCCAACACCTCCACCAATCAGCTAATTAAAGTTGGGCCCCCCTTCATTGTTTAGCATCTTGTAATGGCTTTGCCTGGTACCGAAACTCACTTGAATGGGACTGAGCTGCCGAGAGCTACAATACAAGGAACAGAAGATAATATCTTCTCTTTGGAGAAGGATGTAATTTTGGGTCACCAAGAAGAGCTAAATTACTTGCTGACACCCTAACATAAAAATTGTGAAACCAAGGTCCCCGGAAATGTGACCTATCTGGAAATCCAGATCCGGCGAGAAGAAAATAGAAGTTTTCTACCCAACAAGGGTGCCAAAATTACCAGTTTTTACTAATCGAGAGAGAAAGTGCAATCGAGTTGAGAAAGAAGAAACTGCGCGAATCTTCTAATAGGTTCTCGTTAAAAAAAAAAAATCAGTCGAGCTGACGTGTCATCCTGTAATAAATACTTTATACGTCCTCTTTCCATATAAACCACTCACTCGGACGATGTCCTCAAAATCAGCTGCTAACAATATGGGATTGGTTAGACTATCCGAGCAATAAACTTGACAATTCTGCTTTTTGTATTTCCTTGTGAGGTCTATAAGTCTGGATATCCGGATACTGTGCATATTTGTAATAAAACAGCAGAATTCCTACCCTTTAGGCCCTCAAGAAACATAAAATCAGTTCAGGGAACATTTAAGGTGGTCATAGACATTAGATGAGAGCAAAATGAACCCACCTATTTTCTGACTATCTAATCTGAATGTCCTAAATCTCTTCCCAAGCAGTAAAAGTTTGGAAAAATAAATGATCGGGCATGTTGGATTTCAACCTGCCTGATCCTTTTTTTCCTGTTTAAGATAAGCCATTGCCAAAGAAATCTTAAAGCGCCATACTCTTCTCTCCACATTGAAAGCACAACACAAATCCAATCTGCTCCTACTTCAAGTGATAGTAAGTTGAAAAACAGCTACTTGATCAAATTAGGAAAAAGTCCAATCGCTGGGTCCAGCAAGCTAATGTTGGTTGTATTATTGTCTATTGAGGGAAAATATAGCTGCAGACAGTCAAAAAGTGCTTTGGTTGAACCAACCTTTAATTAAGTTTTTTTTCAGCTTTTTCTGACAACCAAATGAAATACTGAGGTCAACAAAGTCTTAAAAAGTTACTGAACTTTTTTTATGTAATCATCCTCCAGGCATTGCAAGTTTTTGTATTTTTGCAATACATTTCATTCCCCTATGTTGCTTCTTTGTCTCCCAAAGACTATACTTCAATGATGTTTCAATGCTCAATTTATGCTCCATTTAGAAGAAACTTTCATCTGCTGCTTGGCAAGGTCAGCACTCTATACTCAAACAGTCTGTGTATGGGCTTTACCCTGTCTGATGACAGTGGTTCAGAGCAGAGAGGCTCAGACAGGGAAGGTCCCTGTGACGCTAGTCACTACTCGGGAACAAGCCGTGAAGCAGGGTAGTCAGATACTAATAAGAGAGCACGTAGAAAACAAAAGGGAAAAGACAAAGTCAAGTCACGGTCCGAGGTCAGAATACCAGGAATATAGTGGATCAGAGCAAAAAGGCTAGGCAAAAGGAGGGTCAGATTGAGGACCAAAGTCAGGCAGCAATAGATAATAAACAGAGCACAAAAATACCAGGCAAATAGTACCACGCTACGATTGGCAGAGATCTGGGGCTGAGAGCTCAGCTAAGTAGCTAGGTAATCATGTAGAAACACTGAGCACCCACAAGAAGTCAGCACCTCCCGGTATCGAATTGGACAGCTGAGCTGTCTAACAAGATATCGACAGCTCAGCACACCCCTGCACTAGATTGGACGGCCGAGCTGTCTATCAACACACTGGTAGCTCAGCATGCCCCTACACCAGATTAGATGACCAGGTAGTCTTTCATATTCATGAGCTCTATATACCCCGCCTCCACTAGTGATTGGCAGCTTTCTGCCTATGCACAGTGTACACAGAAGCTGTCAATCAGCTCTGTGGGTGGGGTAATACAGAGCTCAATATTCAGATAACTGGTAAGACTGCAGAATATAAAACAGAGGTCTAAGGGGTAAGGTTTCTCCTTGTGGAGAGTGACATACCAGCTCTGGCTTGTCAAAGTAAGGAGGCTTATTCGCCGTGCAATGCTCCTCTGGGAAATTTAATATGAAAATTGCCTCTTAAGAGAAAAAGAGGACTTGTACTCTATAGCGCCAACTATTGGAAGTAGCGATCCTACAAGTCACAATCAACCCCTTAACGAGTCTTGTAATATGACTTAGGATAAAAGCCAAATCAGTATCTCAATTTGCAGACACGGTGTTTCAGACTATTGGTCCTCGTCAGTGCAAAGTATGAGATATGATTTGGCAAGGTGAGAGGCTCTTGACTGAGGTCTAAGGGGTAAGGTTTCTCCTTGTGGAGAGTGACATACCAGCTCTGGCGTGTCAAAGTAAGGAGGCTTATTCGCCGTGCAATGCTCCTCTGGGAAATTTAATATGCAAATTGCCTCTTAAGAGAAAAAGAGGACTTGAACTCTATAGCACCACCTATTGGAAGTAGCGATCCTACAAGTCACAACCAACTTTGCACTGATGAGGACCAATAGTCCTAAACACCGTGTCTGCAAATTTAAATACTGATTTGGCATTTATTCTAAGTCATATTACAAGACTCGTTAAAGGGTTGGTTGTGACTTGTAGGATCGCTACTTCCAATAGGTGGCGCTATAGAGTTCAAGTCCTCTTTTTCTCTTAAGAGGTAATTTGCATATTAAATTTCCCAGAGGAGCATTGCACGGCTAATAAGCCTCTTTTCCTCGACACGCCAGAGCTGGTATGTCACTCTCCACAAGGAGAAACCTTACCCCTTAGACCTCAGTCCAGAGTCTCTCACCTTGCCAAATCAGATCTCATACTTTGCACTGACGAGGACCAATAGTCTGAAACACTGTGTCTGCAAATTGAGATATTGATTTGGCATTTATCCTAAGGCTGGGTTCACATTGCGCCAAGGCAGTCCGTTAGACGGACTGCGTTACACCACGGTATAACGCGGTGTAACGCAGTCCATTAACGCTGCCATTGAACCCCATTGTTCGGCGCATCGCGACGCATGCCGTAAAGCGGCATGCGTTCTTGACGTGCCGTCATTCAGTGACGGAGCCTCGGACGCAGCCTGCAGCGTCTGGGCTCCGTCACCGTTAGGACAGTTGAATCATCTGATGATTCATCTGCGTTAGCAGGTAAAGCATAACGCCATTGTGTTATGATATACCGTTACCAGCACGTCAACGCTATGCGTTGAACGGGCTTGTTTAACGCAATGTGAACCTAGCCTAAGTCATATTACAAGACTCGTTAAAGGGTTGGTTGTGAGTGACTTGTAGGATCGCTACTTCCAATAGGTGGCGCTATAGAGTTCAAGTCCTCTTTTTCTCTTAAGAGGCAATTTGAATATAAAACAGGAATTTTATCATAACTGCAGCAAGCAGCCCAGTAAGTGACACATTGCTGGAATCAGGGTCTATGTCCCTACATCATGCTGATATCAGATGGGTAGCAAAAACCTATTGACAAATTCCCTTTAAATAACCTAAGGAGGAAATAAAGCTTTTTTAAGTGTTTAAAAAAATTATCCCAGGAGGAGAGAGAGAGAATACATGGACAGATACCCCCCGTACCAACACTGACAGATGTCCTGACAAGTCATACTGTAAGAACAAAAACAGGTTATTTTGCTGAAAATTTGACCTGGTACACGCCTAGACCGTGTCTGAATAATTCACCGCTAACAATATGGTACTGGTTTATATTGTTTGATTGTATGAGCAATAAACTTGATTATTGTGATTTTTCTTTTTCCTTGTGCGAGTGTTTAATCCGGATATGTAAATCTGGGTATCCGGATACTGTGAGTGCATGTAATAAAACTGTTGAGCTTCTACTGTACTTGGTCTACAGGGACACAAGCCCTTAAAATTATGGAATCCGTCCAGAAACCTTGGCTAAAGTGGCCATACATATTAGATAAAAGACCCATGTTGTTTTGCCGTGACAAGCTATCTAATATGTACGAGGCTGACGCAACCCTCCTCCAAAGGCAGATGTCAAGGGGAATGAAAGATCAGGCATATTAGATTTGAACATGCCTAATCACTTGTTCCCATGGAAGGTAAGCCACAGCTAGAGAAGTCTAGGCAAAGCATACTTCACTCTCCCCATTGAACGCACATACACGCTCAGCCAAGCTGAGCATACATTCCTATAGGAAAGTCAAGAGGAAGTCCTATTGTCTGAGAGTTTAGCTGACAGATATTTTAAAGCATCACTCCTGCATTTTTTTTTCATTTCACTGCCTGAATGCTATTAGCTCGGGTTTACCGCAACAGAATGGGGTCACAAGACTGCAACATCTGATTTCACATACTCCTGAACTGATTAGAAGCACTTCAACTTTGTAATAAACGGTGCAGGTTTCTTTTAGCAGTGCAGGGCTTAAACTGTTCAGCTGAGAGTCTCTGAAACTTTCCTGCTTGGATGATCTAAGCTGTTCAGTGTTGGCCACTCCTCTCTCCTATATATTCTCGCCCCTGGCAATCAGGATTGCCAGTGTTAGTCTTGTACTGCCTGGTGTGGAGTGGAAGTGTCAGTTGTTGGTAGAGGCGTGTAGATCTATGACTGTTGCTTGGTGTCTCTGCTGTGTGCATATCCTCATTCTCTCCTATTTTGTTTACCCACCTTTTCTCCCCCATGACCCGCTTTGCTGTCTGTGATTGTATATTTGTATGACTGGTATTTTCATTTTTCCCTGTATGTCTTCCCTTGTTTGTCAGGTTTGTGTATATACACACACTATTACTCCCCACTTCCCTGGGTGGGGGAGGTGAATGGATATATGCCGCATTCAGGAGTTCAGCAATATATGTTGCCTAGGCATCTTCACCTCCAGAAGTAATCCGGGGAGCAGGGATGGCTAGGGTGCCCCTAGCGTTAGGGACAGGAAAGGAGCCCATGGCCCCAAGTAATCAGACAAACAGAGCAGTGACAGATATCACTAGTGCATATTTTCTGCCTTTGCCGCCTTCTGGGGTTTTAATTGCGGTCGTCTTCTGTAGATTGTGACCTGCTGGATCGCTCCAGTGTTTGCTGGGCGGCGGGAAGTCACTTCTCAATGTAAGTCTATGAGGACCAGACTAAGGCCAGAATGAGAATCTCATAGATTTACATTGAGAGATTGTGACTGGTAGCTGTGACTTCCGGTCAGTCAGGAACTGCGGTCAGAAGATGCAAGAACGAGACTGGAGCGTAACTGGAAGAGCAGAAGATGGTGGCTGGTAAGTATATTACTAAGTCCAATGAACAGACATTAGAGATACCACTCCTACGGTAAAATAAAAAAAAAAAACGCGAGAGTGGTGCTATAAGCACGATAAGTAACAGAAAATTAACAGTAAGGGGTCCATACACATTATACAGGAAAGATGTGTATCTTTGTACCGTGTTAGCCAGTAGATAGAAAAATATTTAGAGTTGAGAGTCCTCAGTGGTTGATACCTTTTAATGGCTAACTGAAAAGATGGTAACAAATTGCAAGCTTTCGAGACTACTCAGGTCTCTTCATCAGGCAAAGACTAGAACAAAATCTGAAGAATCACATATTTATACACAACACAGCACAGAAACAATGCAATAGGTAAGACAAGTGACGTGAAGCAGAACTGTCATTATGGGAGATAGAGATGAATAAAAATATTGGAACAGTTCATAGATAAGGAGTGTGAAAGTTTTATTGTCCTCTGATTGGAGTCTGGTATTGTGATGCCCCCAGAAGGTCTGAAGAGCAAATTCCTTAATTGATGTAAAAAGACATAAATCCATGCGATACATTCATTGCAGCACTGAGTGTGTCAAAGGTCATCATGAGTTTATATTCCCAAACTTTTCTGTCTCTCTGAGACTTAAAGTTAGCTTTTAATACAAATAATTTCATGTTCATCATGCTATGACCGGGGATACAAAAGTGTTTGGCCACAGGTAGATCCATTCTTTTTTCTCTTATTGTGTGGCGATGAGAATTCATCCTTGTTCTCAGTTTTTGCCCGGTCTCCCCACATACAGACCCCCAGTTGGACATTTAGTACATATAATTAGGTACACCACATTAAATGTGATGCAGCTGAAAGTACCTGGGATCTTGTAGTCCTGATGTGAGTTGGGGATCTTTATCTTGTCCGTGATCATTATAAATGGACAGGTTTTACATTTTTTCTTGTTGGAAGGAAAGGTTCCTGCAGCTGTTGGAGAGGACATGGAGCTTCTGACAATGATGCTTCTTAGATTTGGGGGCTGCCTAAAACATAGTATGGGGGGTCTGGAAATATGGATTGTAATCGGGCATCTTTTTGTAGTAAAGGTTGTAGTTTCCATGCAGCTCCCCTTAGCACCTCCAGATTTGGATTGTAGGTGACCACTAGAGGCACCCGGTTATTTTCTTCCTTAGCTTTGTAATGTAGCAGGTGATTCCTTGATAGTCTGGAGGCTCTTGTAATTTGGTTTTCAATTGTTCTTGGATGGTAGTCCTGATTCAGAAAGGTTTTTCTGAGGCGTTATACGAATAATGGCTGAATTGATGATTTCAGCAGGACTTGACAATTATCGGAGATGTATTGGAGTCAACTGACTCCCCAGCTACAGCATGAGACATGTTGGAGGCAAAAGCTCCATTACGCCTTCAAGGGAGGTTTCTTTAAGTAGATTATTATCCACTTCCCTTTGACAACGAGCATGCATGTATAAGAGGTGATGAGAGAGATAGCTGTCAGTAATACAAGAGATCTCCCAACAGCTATTTAAAGTCAATGGTTTTAAACCACTTACAAAATTAGCAAAAAAAAAAATTGCAAAATCTCATGTAAAATATGCAGCAAACTACAGTAAACCTTTTCGCATGCTGTGAAAAAAAATCTGCATCTACAAGTTTTGACTTTAGTGCGGATGTGCTGGACTGCAGCAGCTAAGACTTGTGACAATCTGTCAACTCAAAGCAAGTTGCCATGGTCAGGTCTGCTGGGTTGGATTCAGGGGATTCCTGGTTTTCACCCTTTGAGCTCTATACAGGCACGTAGACATCGGTGCAGAGAAGGCCCTTCGATTGTGCCCATGGAGTACTTGCTGAGTGGTAGAGAAAGAAGGATTAAACCTAAGATGACAAGGATTAAATCATATCCAAATGTGTAGTCAGGGGAATCTGGGTCAGAGATCAGGAGGTAAAGTAGAATCAGAAGACTGAGAGGAGTCAGGCCGTTCATGGTTCAAACCAGTAAGTTCATCCATGGGCTAATCTGGAGCGTGGTTAAGTATTCAGCCGAGATAAAAATATAGAGTAACAATCCAAAAAGGGAACCAGAGCATTATCCAAAAATAAATAAAAGATGACACTGGTGGTATGACATCTGTGGTTAGTCTCTTAGCCAAACCGTCAAAATGGCCCTTCCAATCATCCACCATACTGGATGGGTGACTCTTGTGCCAGTTAGCATTTGTCAGTGGCACCGGCAGGAAAAAAGACTAAAGCTAAACAACAAATACAGGTATACATCACAAAAAACATCTATCAATGTGTCATACAGCCATTACTAAAGCTAAACAACAAATACACAAAATACACAAATACACAACAAATCACAAAAAACATCTATCAATGTGTCATACAGCCATTACTGTGTGGCATTGGAATAATTAACGTAACCTCTTTATGTCTTTGATAATTCAAAATTCTCGATTTATTAACTTCATTCTCCAATTAAAAATATTTTGTGACATTTCTCTTTAATCAAACAATTATTCTTATTTTGTTAATTGTCATTTGAAGACCCAAAGCTGCTGACATTTTGGGTTTGTATTAGTGTGTTGTCAACCAAATAATTTCACTAAATGGTTTTCTGTGACCGCCGTTTTCATCTCCCTTTTCCCCGACGTATGTAAAATCCATCGCAGTGAGTGCACTATTCATGGTGGATAGTTATTTTATACACACTCCTATTTGACAGTGATGACAAAATATTAAACTGCAAACAGATTATGATGCATATTAACTTAACAAAGAAGAGTGCCATATAAAATGTTCAACATACTACGTTAATTAAAAAAAAAAAAAGACTCTGGCCCACAAAGTTCAAACTTTTTAGGATCTAGGTATTTGAACCGGAGGAAGGTGGCACAACACAAAACTACTGTAGCCAGCCTTGTCCAACAGAGAAGAATAATCCTAATCAGACACTTTTGATCAGGGGTTGTCCACTATAATACAAATTAAACTTAGTAGGACCAGGGTAGAAAGAAAATCAATACTATTTGTTCCCAAAAAAATGCCACACCTTTGCACTCTGTCCCATGTCAATCCTCGTTTTACCAGTATTAATTGGGGGGTGGTCATGTGACCACTGCAGCCACCATGAAACTGTTTGGATGGAATGTAAAGGCTGCAGAAGATCACCAGGTGCTGATTGGCCACATTGTCATGCACATCAAAGGGGAGCTGAAAACGACGATCATGAAAAACCATTTAGTGCAATTATTTGATTGACAAAATATTAATACAAACCCAAAATGTCAGCAGCTTTGGGTCTTCAAATGACAATCAACAAATAAGAATAATCGTTGGATTAAAGAGAAATGTCACAAAAATATTTATTGAATAAAATCATTACCACCGGTCAGAGAGCCGCAGTTCCCATGCTGTCAAATGACAAAGTAAGCCTGCAGCTGTGATTGGAGGTAAAAAGTTTACCATTGATCACTTGCATCGCTTATGGGACTACTGCTCCCATCAGCCTACGCCTGCTGCCGCTAATAACAGTGAGAGCAGGAGCGGCTAATAGTAGTATTCCTCAACCGGCATCTGCACTCTAAATAAATAATACATTTAAAAAAACGGCGTGGGTCCCCCTGTATTTTTGATAACCAGCCAGGCAAAACTAACAGCTGCTGGCTGCAACCCGCAGCTCTCAGCGTTAGCAAGGCTGGTTATCAAGAATAGTGTTATGTTACGGTAGCTGAGGAGTGCAGGTAAAAAAGGAAATACACCAGAGCAGTTGGAATCTATGAGATTGCAGTACCCTGACTAACCACCGCAACTAGAGGCAGCCGTGGAGCGTTCCTACGTTGGTCCTAGACGCCTCGTCACAGCCTGAGAACAACTACACCTAAAGATAGAAATAGGAAAGCTATCTGCCCCGGAGCAGAACCCCAAAGATAATAGAAAGCCCCCAAACATGTAATGGCGGTTAGACAAGAGGAAATACTGACACAGAAAGAAAATAGTATGAGCAAACGCTGGGGCCCAAACTATCTAAATAGAAAAGGACAGGAAGGGCACTTACTGCAATCCCAGAAAACCCTGAAAAACACCAACTCTACTAATTTCAAAATCACCTGAGATCACACGACCTCTACCACCTAAATTAGTTCTCTGGTGTAACAAAAACAAAACAGCAGCCACTGAAAAAACTGGAAAAAACAAAAGTACAAAACACAGTGGCTGAACCAAACTGAGAGGGCAAAAGCCCCCGGAGGGGACCCCGAAGGCCCCCACAGAAGTGCAGGACAAAAAGCAAAAATATAGCAACAACACAAAAGAAGAAATTGTCTTATCTGATAGCAGGAGATGCAGACACGACACAGCAGGCTACAAGGGAAACTGGAAAGAAGGATTCAGACCAGAACAATTGATCACCGGCAACCCTGATGGGAAAATGACTCCCTTATATAAGACCAGTCAGTAACACCTGATTCCCAGTCCTCACAATCCTCACTAGTACCGCTTGTAACCACCAGAGGGAGCCTCTGCTCAGAACTCATCTCAAACCCATTCACAACAGTACCCCCCCTTGAGGAGGGGTCACCGAACCCTCACTTGAGCAACCAGGTCGGTCAGGATGAGTTCTATGATACGCACGGATAAGTCTCCTAGCATGGATGTCCGAAGCAAACACCCAAGAATTGTCTTCCTGACCATAACCTCTCCATTTAACCAAATACTGGAGTCTTCGTCTAGAAAACGAGAATCCAATATTTTCTCAACCACATACTCCAGATTGCCCTCAACCAAAACAGGGTCAGGAGGCACAGCAGCAGGAACCACTGGCTCAACAAACCTCTTCAACAAGGACTTGTGGAACACGTTATGGATCTTAAATGTCCCTGGAAGAAGCAAACGAAAAGAAACAGGATTAATAATCTCCATGATCTTATAAGGTCCAATGAACCTAGGCTTAAATTTAGGAGATGCTACTCTCATAGGAATATTCTTTGAGGACAACCAGACCAAGTCCCCCACTTTAAACCGAGGACCATCAGTCCTATGCCGGTTAGCAAACCGCTGGGCCCTCTCCTGAGAGAGGGACAACCTCTCCACTACCTGGTCCCAAATTTGCTGCATACGCTCAACAACAGAGTCAACACCCGGACAGACAGAAGCCTCCGTCTGTCCTGAAGAAAATCGAGGGTGAAACCCAGAATTACAGAAAAACGGAGACATCAAAGTGGCAGAGCTAGCCCTATTATTAAGAGCAAACTCAGCCAAAGGCAAAAAAGAGACCCAGTCATCCTGATCAGCAGACACAAAGCATCTTAGATAAGTCTCCAATGTCTGATTTGTTCTCTCAGTTTGACCATTGGTCTGAGGATGAAATGCCGAGGAGAAAGACAATTGAACACCCAGTTTAGAACAAAAAGTCCTCCAAAATCTGGAAACAAACTGGACTCCTCTGTCAGACACAATGTTCTCAGGAATGCCGTGTAAACGAACCACGTGCTGAAGGAACAACGGCACCAATTCAGAGGAGGAAGGCAACTTAGGTAATGGCACAAGATGTATCATTTTGGAAAACCTATCACAAATTACCCAGATGACGGTCATTCTCTGAGAAACAGGAAGATCGGAAATGAAATCCATAGAGATATGGGTCCATGGTCTCTTGGGCACAGGCAATGGCATCAACAAACCACTAGAGCGAGAGCAAGGCTTGGAGCGAGAGCAAGTCCCGCAGGACTGCACAAATTCCCTGACATCGCGAGACAAGGTAGGCCACCAAAAGGACCGACTAACCAAGTCTCTGGTACCAAAAATTCCGGGATGCCCAGCCAATGCGGAACAATGAATCTCAGACATCACACTCTTTTTCCATTGGTCCGGGACAAACAATTTTCCAACAGGGCAGCGCTCGGGCCTATCCTCCTGACACCCCTCCAGAGCAAGTCTCAAATTGGGCGAGATGGCGGAAAGAACTACACCCTCCTTCAAAATAACAGAGGGATCAGATAACTCAGGAGAGTCCGCAAGGAAACTCCTCGAGAGGGCATCCGCCTTAACATTCTTAGTGCCAGGAAGAAAGGAAACCACAAAATTAAAACGTGTGAAAAACAAGGCCCACCTGGCCTGTCTAGGATTGAGTCGCTTGGCAGATTCCAGATAGACCAGATTCTTATGGTCCGTAAGGACCACCACCTGATGTTTGGCTCCCTCCAGCCAATGTCTCCACTCTTCAAAAGCCCACTTCATGGCCAATAACTCCCGATTACCCACGTCATAATTACGTTCAGTAGGAGAAAATTTTCGAGAGAAAAAGGCACAAGGGTTACTTTTAGAGGTCTCTGGATCTTTTTGGGACAAAACGGCACCTGCCCCAATTTCAGAGGCATCAACCTCCACCTGAAATGGCAGAGAAACATCAGGCTGCCGTAGAACAGGAGCAGAAGTGAATCTCTGCTTAAGTTCCTGAAACGCAGAGACTGCCTCAGGAGGCCAATTCACCACATCAGAACCCTTTCTGGTCAAATCAGTTAATGGTTTAACAATAACCGAGAAATTACCAATAAATTTACGATAAAAATTGGCAAAACCCAAAAATCTCTGAAGAGCCTTTAATGAAGTAGGTTGGACCCAATCACAGATGGCCTGAACCTTGACCGGGTCCATTTCAATAACAGATGGGGACAAAATGAATCCCAGAAATGAGATCCTCTGTACGCCAAAAAGACACTTTGATCCCTTCACATACAGAGCATTCTCTCTCAAAATCTGGAATACAGTTCGAACATGTTTCACATGAGAGTCCCAGTCATTAGAAAAAATCAAGATATCATCCAAATAAACAATCAGAAATTTGTCCACAAAATCCCTGAAAATGTCATTCATGAAGGACTGGAAGACGGAAGGAGCATTAGTGAGCCCAAAGGGCATCACTAGGTACTCAAAATGCCCTTCAGGGGTATTGAATGCCGTCTTCCATTCATCCCCGTGCTTAATGCGAATAAGGTTATACGCCCCCCTGAGGTCAAGCTTGGTAAACCAAGTAGCGTTTTTCACCCTGGAAAACAGGTCAGAAATCAAGGGTAACGGGTATTGATATTTCACAGTAATATTGTTCAAGAGACGATAATCAATACACGGCCTTAATGAACCATCTTTTTTGGCCACAAAGAAAAAACCGGCACCTAAGGGTGAAGAGGATGGTCTGATATGACCCTTCTCCAATGATTCCTTGATATAAGACCGCATAGCGTCATGTTCAGGTACAGACAAGTTAAAAAGGCGACCTTTAGGGAATTTACTACCTGGCACTAATTCAATAGCGCAGTCACAGCTCCTATGGGGAGGCAAGGATGCAGATTTACTTTCGCTAAACACATCAGAAAAATCAAACAAAAAGTCAGGAACATCCTCAGCCTGGGGGGAGGCAGAAAAAACAGGAGTGTTGGTATTAACACATTGGCAGCCCCAACTGGTTACAGACACAGATTTCCAATCCAAAACAGGATTATGAGACTGTAACCAAGGGAAACCCAGCACGATAATGTCATGCAGATTATATAGAACCAAAAATTTGCAGCACTCCTGGTGATCAGGTTCAACCCTCATTATCACCTGAGTAGAAAACTGGGGTTTATTCTCAGCCAAAGGGGTAGAATCGATCCCCAGTAGAGGAATAGACTTCTGTAGGGGTATCAAGGGAAACCCACAACGTTTAGCAAAATCATAATCCATCAGGTTAATAGCTGCTCCAGAATCAACGAAAGCCTGGGCAGAAAATGAGGACAGAGAGCATATCAGAGTGACAGTTAATAAAAACTTAGTCTGAACACTACCCAAGACAACTGAGCGTGCAAAACGTCTTTCCCGCTTAGGGCAGACTGAAATAGCATGAGAGGCATCACCACAGTAGAAACATAACCCATTGCGCTTTCGAAACTCATGACGCTGTGCCCCAGACACCACTCCATCACACTGCATGGGCTCAGCAGCTGGCTCACAAGGCAACACCACTCCACGCATACTTCTCCGCTCACGCAAACGTCTGTCAATTTGAATCGCTAATGACATAGAATCATTGAGACCAGAGGGGACAGGGAATCCCACCATAACATCCTTTACATTATCTGACAGACCCTTCCGGAAAAGGGCCGCCAAAGCGTCGTCATTCCACTTGGTCAGGACTGCCCACCTACGGAATCTCTGACAGTATAACTCAGCGTCATCAAGCCCCTGATTTAATGCCAACAAGGCTTTTTCAGCTTGATCAGTGACATTAGGCTCATCGTACAATAACCCCAAAGCCTGAAAAAACGCATCAACATCACTCAAAACAGGATCCCCAGGTGTCAGGGAAAAAGCCCAATCCTGAGGATCGCCGCGCAGGAGAGAGATGATAATTTGAACCTGCTGCGCTGCGTTTCCTGAGGACTTAGATTTTAAGGCAAAAAACAATTTACAATTATTTTTGAAATTCTGAAACTTAGCTCGATCCCCTAAAAACAAATCTGGCATGGGGATCCTAGGTTCCACAACAGGCAACCTAGCAAGATATGCAGCAATACTCTGAACCTCAGTGGCAAGCAGATCCACACGGCCAGACAACTGTGCAAACTCCATTGGGAGAAAAGATCCTCCCCAGCACCCAGAGATACAGAGGGAAAAAAAAAAAAAAAAAATGCAACAAACAGAAAAATATCTCTGACAACTTTTCTTCCTTCAAAATATTTTTTCCCTTCTGTGAGTACCATACAATTTTTATGGCCGGTGATACTGTTATGTTACGGTAGCTGAGGAGTGCAGGTAAAAAAGGAAATACACCAGAGCAGTTGGAATCTATGAGATTGCAGTACCCTGACTAACCACCGCAACTAGAGGCAGCCGTGGAGCGTTCCTACGTTGGTCCTAGACGCCTCGTCACAGCCTGAGAAACTAACTACACCTAAAGATAGAAATAGGAAAGCTATCTGCCCCGGAGCAGAACCCCAAAGATAATAGAAAGCCCCCAAACATGTAATGGCGGTTAGACAAGAGGAAATACTGACACAGAAAGAAAATAGTATGAGCAAACGCTGGGGCCCAAACTATCTAAATAGAAAAGGACAGGAAGGGCACTTACTGCAATCCCAGAAAACCCTGAAAAACACCAACTCTACTAATTTCAAAATCACCTGAGATCACACGACCTCTACCACCTAAATTAGTTCTCTGGTGTAACAAAAACAAAACAGCAGCCACTGAAAAAACTGGAAAAAACAAAAGTACAAAACACAGTGGCTGAACCAAACGAGAGGGCAAAAGCCCCCGGAGGGGACCCCGAAGGCCCCCACAGAAGTGCAGGACAAAAAGCAAAAATATAGCAACAACACAAAAGAAGAAATTGTCTTATCTGATAGCAGGAGATGCAGACACGACACAGCAGGCTACAAGGGAAACTGGAAAGAAGGATTCAGACCAGAACAATTGATCACCGGCAACCCTGATGGGAAAATGACTCCCTTATATAAGACCAGTCAGTAACACCTGATTCCCAGTCCTCACAATCCTCACTAGTACCGCTTGTAACCACCAGAGGGAGCCTCTGCTCAGAACTCATCTCAAACACATTCACAACAGAATAGAGTGGTCCCCATGACGTTTTTTTAAATTATTTAAATAAAGAATTTAAAAAACGGCTTGAGGTCCCCCTCATTTTTTACAACCAGACAAGCTAAAGACGCCTCTCCATTACTAAGCCATGGGCTTGATGTCATACAAAGGTGACATCAACCCCAAAATATGAACCTCCTTTTCCACCACCACAGGGCAAGTTGGAAAAGCCGGGCAAAGCGCCACAATTGGCGTATCTAATGTTGCGCCTTTTCTGGGCATCTGTGGGCAGCTATTTTTAGGCTGAGGAGGCCAAAATCCATGGCTCCTTACCAGCCTGAGAATACCAGCCCTCAGCTGTCTGCTTTTGCTTGGTTGGTTGTCAAAAATGGGGGGGACCCCAAACAGGATTTTAAATTTATTTATTCAAATAATTTAAAAAAATGGCGTGGGGACCCCTCTATTCTTGATAACCAGCCTTGTAGCAACACGGACTTCCTGGTGAAGTCCGTGTTTGGGGTCCGTGCCTGAACAGTAGGTGTTTGGTCCAGCCCCCGAACTTTACTGTTCAGGTTCGCCCATCTCTAGTGACTACATATAGCTCAGTATAATTCATACCTAATGTTCCTTGCAGAATCTCAACAAATATCCTCATTGTTATTATGTTTGTATTCAACATGCCTATAATTAAGTGTCATTAGTTAAAGAGGACCTTTTTCATATTGAACATAACACACAATTTAATAGTGGCTGCAGAGCAGAATAAAATGTGTTTTTTGTTAATTTCACAAATGTATTACAAAGTATTGGCACATAATGAGTGAACTTTTTTAAGTTCAAGTGGGTGTTATTAGTTAGTGTTCACTGGTGGGACGTGTGCTTCTTCTCCCTGCATGAGTTGCAAATTCATAAGAAGACAGCAACATCCTAGAGAACACGCTCTCACCATTGCTTAGATTTCTCAGTGTGTGAGATGTAAGGATATGGAGCTGATCTCCTTGTCTCACCTCCCGCATGATTAGACAAGACTGGGTATAGAGCACAAATGACTCACAACCTTTAGATAAGGTTGATGTGGGGGAAAGTGCAGCACAACTGAGTTTAGCTGTGTCACATTGCAAACCCTTCAATCAGCTTTCCTTCTTTCACAACACTGTCTGCTCTACTATATTTTTCCGCTGTACTTCCCTCACCCTCACTGCCTGCCCAAAGGTGAAGGATAAACTTAAAAGCTCAGGATAGAAAATGCCATAGATCTCAACCAGTTACGCTGATGATACACTACACAATGAAATTCATTGTTGTACTCATAGACCCTGAATGGAATATAAAATCGTTCTGACACATAGCAATACATGTGTGTCAGTTTTCTTTACTTCTGAAATTCTGTTCAGAAGTCAGAAAGCTCAGGATGAACAACTAGCACTATCTAATCATGCAGGAGGTGAGACGTAGAGTTCAGCTCTGTATCCTTAAATGTCATATATTGAGAAACCTAAGGTAATGTTGGGGCGTGTTCTCCATCTAGTATGTTATTGCCTGCTTATGATTGGGCAACTCATACAGGGAGAAAAACTAACTAATAACACTCACTTGGACTTAAAAAAAGTTAACTCATTAAGTCTCTGCAATGAAGATGCAAAATCAAATTTTATTCCACTCTGTAGCAACTATCACATCAGGTATCTAGTTCAATGTGAAAAAATTGGTGAAATGTCCTCTTTAACCTCCTTCATTTTCTGATTTTTAAAAACTGCTGATTAGAGATTTGACACCAGAATTGCTGAATCTGACCAATGACAGATTGTCTGGAAAGAAGTTTAAGTCTGAAAAGTTTATACTTTATTCCCAAAAGTCGCTAGTTTGTTTTCGACAGTATTGCTGCATATAGTGCAAGTGATCAAGGTTGAAGTGCACTAGGGGGTAAAAAAAAATAACTAAAAAGTAAAATAGAAATGTTATGAAAAATATTTCAAAAATAAATTAATTAATAATTAAATTATTTATTAAATAATTAAGGTTTTAACTACACTCTCCTCTTTGTATTCCTCTCCAAAAATAGAAAAATGGAAAAAAAGCTAAAAATATTCAGTATAACCTATCTATAAAAGTCCAATATATTAAAATATACAATTAATTATTTACATATATGGTAAATAGTGTAAAGAAAAAAAAATCAAAACACTGGAAATGTCATTTTTTGGTTGCGGCACTTCCCTCCAAAACGGCAATGAAAGGAGATTAAAACGTCATATATAACAAATAAATATTACCGATATGAACTACATCTCACCCCCAGAATAAAACAAACAACCTCTCACACAGCTCCATTGATGGAAAAATAAAATAGTTATAAAGTTTTGCATTTTTTACGACCTTTAAAATACAAAAAAATATACAGTATAATTTTGGCAATGACATATTCTCACTGTCGAGGAGAATTATATTGTCACATCATTTTTATTGCACAATGAATGCTGTAAAAAAAAAAATTAAGGGGAATTGTGTTACCTTTCACCAATTCACTGTACATTATATACAGTGGTGGCCAAAAGTATTGGCACCCCTGCAATTCTGTCAGATAATACTCAGTTTCTTCCTGAAAATGATTGCAAACACAAATTCTTTGGTATTATCTTCATTTAATTTGTCTTCAATGAAAAAACACAAAAAGAATTGACCTAAAGCCAAATTGGATATAATTCCACACCAAACCTGAAAAAGGGGGTGGACAAAAGTATTGGCACTGTTTGAAAAATCATGTGATGCTTCTCTAATTCGTGTAATCACCAGCACCTGTAACTTACCTGTGGCACATAACAGTGTTGGCAATAACTAAATGACACTTGCAGCCAGTTAACATGGATTAAAGTTGACTCAACCTCTGTCCTGTGTCCTTGTGTGTACCACATTGAGCATGGAGAAAAGAAAGAAGACCAAAGAACTGTCTGAGGACTTGAGAAACCAAATTGTGAGGAAGCATGAGCAATCTCAAGGCTACAAGTCCATCTCCAAAGACCTGAATGTTCCTGTGTCTTCTGTGCGCAGTGTCATCAAGAAGTTTAAAGCCCATGGCACTGTGGCTAACCTCCCTAGATGTGGAAGGAAAAGAAAAATTGACGACAGTTTTCAACGCAAGATTGTGCGGATGGTGGATAAAGAACCTCGACTAACATCCAAACAAGTTCAAGCTGCCCTGCAGTCCGAGGGTACAACAGTGTCAACCCGTACTATCCGTCGGCATCTGAATGAAAAGGGACTGTATGGTAGGATACCCAGGAAGACCCCACTTCTTACCCCAACACATAAAAAAGCCAGGCTGGAGTTTGCCAAAACTTACCTGAGAAAGCCTAAAACGTTTTGGAAGAATGTTCTCTGGTCAGATGAGACAAAAGTCAAGCTTTTTGGGAAAAACCATCAACATAGAGTACAGGAAAAAAAAAAGAGGCATTCAAAGAAAAGAACACGGTCCCTACAGTCAAACATGGCGGGGGTTCCCTGATGTTTTGGGGTTGCTTTGCTGCCTCTGGCACTGGACTGCTTGACCGTGTGCATGCCACTATGAAGTCTGAAGACTACCAACAAATTTTGCAGCATAATGTAGGGCCCAGTGTGAGAAAGCTGGGTCTCCCTCAGAGGTCATGGGTCTTCCAGCAGGACAATGACCCAAAATACACTTCCAAAAGCACTATAAAATGGTTTGAGAGAAAGCACTGGAGACTTTTAAGGTGGCCAGCAATGAGTCCAGACCTGAATCCCATAGAACACCTCTGGAGAGATCTCAAAATGGCAGTTTGGAGAAGGCACCCTTCAAATATCAGGGACCTGGAGCAGAAGCCAAAGAAGAATGGTCTACAATTCCAGCAGAGCATTGTAAGAAACTCATTGATGGTTACCGGAAGCGGTTGTTCGCAGTTATTTTGGCTAAAGGTTGTGCAACCAAGTATTAGGCTGAGGGTGCCAATACTTTTGTCTGGCCCATTTTTGGAGTTTTGTGTGAAATGATCAAGGATTTGATTTTTGCTTCATTCTCTTTTGTGTTTTTTTCCTTGCAAGCAAATTAAATGAAGATAAAAATAGCAAATATTTTGTGATTGCAATCATTTTCAGGAAGACACTGAGTATTATCTGACAGAATTGCAGAGGTGCCAATACTTTTGGCCACCACTGTAGTAAAAGAACTGAGATCATTCAAAACTACAACTCTTTTCGCCATAAAAATGCAAAAATAAAAAAAATCTATTGTAAAAATTATAGAAAAAAAATAAATCTTAAAAAAAAGAACATATTTAAATACACAGATAACAGACCCACTACAACAACAAATGTTTGTATTTTCCAAGTTTGTTGAAATTTAGAAACAATTAGGGTTTCAAAAATTAAATTCCAAATATCGTTGAGCTGAATATTGGGAGTTGAGCTGATCATGATGCTGGAGTCTGCATGCTATACTGACCTCTATTATATAATCTTTTCCATCTTTTCCATGCACAATCTTCACAGCGCAGATATCTAAACCACCAAAGATTTCTGAACACATGTCCACCCACATCTTATACCTGCAGATACAAAGCACAGGAGGACAATTAGCGTTATGTTTGCTCCAAAATTGGTGAAAAAATTGTGACACATTCCTCAGCCACATTTATAAATGTTTTATATTATTTATTACACCCTATTTATAATTACATTTACACATCCTTGAACTGAAAAAAAAGTCGGGACAGGGCCATGTCTATCATTGTGTAGCATCCCCTCTTCTTTCTGCAACAGTCTATGAACATCTGGGAGGTGAGGAGAACAATTGCTGGAGTTTTGGGAAAAGAACGTTGTCCTATTCTTGCGTGATGTATGATTCTCGTTACTCCACAATTGTTTGGTGTTTGCAGGATTTTTCATTTCTTGATCCGCCAAATGTTTCCTATTTGTGAAAAGTCTGGACTGCAGGAGGCCAATTCGTCCCCTGCTTCTTCAGTGAAGCCATACTGTTGGGATGTGATTTACATTGTCTCGCTGAAATATACAAGGCCTTCACTGAAATAGACATTGTCTGGATGAGTGGATGGATCATATGTTGTTCTAAACCTTCTATATAATGCTCAACACTGAGTAAGCAGCCCATGTCATGGGCGCTAGCGCAACCCCAGCCTTCAGAGATGTAGGAACTTTGCGCTGATAACAAGCTGGATGGTCCTCCTCCTCTTGATTCCACAGGACACGCCATTCGTGGTTTCCATAAAGAATTTCCTATTTTGAACCATCTGACCACAGAACAATTTTGCCACTTTGCCTTAGTCTTTTTTAGATGAGCTTTGGCCCAGAGAAGACAGCAGCGTTTCGGCACTGTGGCTACTACTTTGCATGAAACAGCAATAACTTATATTAGTGGATTGCGCACGGCAAAGTGTTTACAGTCAATGATTTTGGGAAATATTCCTGAGCACATGAAATGATTTGCAAAACTCAATCATGCCTGATTTAATGCTGGGCTGCCTGAAGGCCCATAGATCACGCTCATGCAATATTGATAGTCGGCTTTTTCCCCCTGTGCACCTGGATTTCTCCGGAATCTCTGAATCTTTTGATATTATGTACTGTAGACGGTGGGATATTCAAAGTCTGCAATTTTACAATCGGTATAATTGTTCTAAAATTGTTTCCAAATCTTTAGACCCTGTTGTTTACAGATTAGTGAACCTCCGACCATCTTAGCTTCTGAGAGACTCTGCCTCTCTAACACGCTCTTTTTATACAGTCATGTGACTAAGGCTACTTTCACACTTCAGGCTTTTTGTGTCAGGCATAATCCGTCCTATGCCTGACAGGACGGATCCGGTGCTGATTTTAAAAAAACTGATGCAACCGATCAGGTTTTTTGCCGGATCCGTCCTGACCCTTTGAACCCGGAAAGAGAAAATTTTCATGTTGAAAATGCAGATATCAATGTCCGAGGAGAGAGAGAGGGAGATAGAGAGAGAGAGAGAGAGAGAGAGAGAGAGAGACCTTGGATTCCGGATCAGTTTTCTGACGGGTTTTCTGACGGATTTGTCAAAACACTGGTCCGGCTCCATAGATTTGCATTGTTTCCGGCCTGCACTATCAGGCGGCTCCGGACAAAAAAAAAAAACGTTGCAGCCAGCGTCTTGTCCGGCCGCCGGAATGTACATTTCCGATGGATCCGGCCAAAAACGGATGCAACGCAGGGACATCAGGCGCGATCCGGCGCTAATGTAAGTCAATGGTAAAAAAACGCATCCGGTACCGGATGCGTTTTTTTAAAAACACGCCGGATCGCGCCTGATACAAAAAGCCTGATGTGTGAAAGTAGCCTTAGTTGAAATTTACTTTCCAGCTGTTTTTCATTAGTAACACTTACTTTTTCATTCTTATGTTAACCCTGTCCCAATTTTTTTTTGTGATGTACCGCGGCCATCGATTTTTAAATGAGTTACTTTTTTTCAAATTAAATTAAAAAAATGTCCACCGTTCACCTTCTAATCTGTGATCTATGTTCGGTTGCAAATAAAATATGGCTATGAGAGATTTCCAAATCATTGGATTTTTGATTTCTTTACCTTTTACACAGGGTCCCAACTTTTTGGGAATTGGGGTTGTGCATAAAAGTGGCAAATAAATCGAATAGTCTAAATAGGTCATAGTTTTATTAAAAAACATCAACCTAGGTATGTTTAAACTGCTCAGCTCCTCGCCCATATAGCACTATAAAATTTTCAGGGGTCAAAACTGCTGACAGATCCCCTCGAAGACACTGATATATAAAATCATAGTTCATAAGTAAATCTGCCATCTTTGCTGGAAATTTCAGTGTAATTTCAGTTTTACTCACCTATCTGACATCGCCACTTGCTCTAACATTGCAGACCCAGTGTTGGTCTTCCAGTTACCGGATATGGAGGTTCTCCTGGTTAAAAAATTAAAAATAAAATATAATTTATAGAAACCAATTTAAGTAAACTTATACATAAATCCCCCGCACTGTACACTTCATTCATACTTTTACAGACTGACAACCCCTTTAAGATGACACAAACAGACTCCCATTGTAATTGAGATCTTTTCCCTCTTGGTCCAGTACCCACTTTTGGTCACATTTTGCAGTATTAAAATGCAGTTCTGGTTAGATGAATGACTTGTGGCGGATGGTGTACTGCAGGCTGACCGCAGCTTGAATGTGCACAGAACGATCGGTAATAGATCGTTCTATGAACACAGATTGTCATTGTTCTCGGCAGCACATCTCATGTTTTACAAAGGGTGATGTGCTGCCAAGAACGATGATGTTTAAGGAAGTTTAGAAATTATTTCACACGAAGAACAAGCGTGTCACTCGTTCGTCGGGTGATTGGCAGCCTCATTACCCTGCGCGATTGTTAGGAAACGAGCGTTGGGGCTACACGGTGAAATATGTCATGCGACAACATTCTCAGAAAAGTCAAGCAAAAAAAAAAAACATCTACGATTTGCTGTCCTGTGACTATTTTAGAGATGTGATGTTGCTGCAAAAAAAATGGTCAAATCTCAGATAAGTCACATTTGGATTGCAATTACCGTAAGTCTGCGGCAAGTGAGTCACGTGCGAATTGTGGCCAAACAGAAAATCCAACCCTTTTGGAAACATTAGCGACTCTGTGTCACTACACGACACATGAGACATCACTAAATGCGATATCCCAATGTGACCCCAGGATCTCAATGTCGCAGTGTAGGCTTATCCGTCATCTTTAAAGGGGTTGTCTGCTGTAGGTAATGCCTTTTTATTAGTTATGGCCCCTGAAGAGGGAACCCTGCTTCTGTCCAGAGGTGTTAAATTCCTCTATAGCACCACCACAGGCGAAATGAAGCATTACACTAAGTCCATTGAAATCATTAAGCTGTCCGTACAATGAATGGGCACGTTGGATCCTCCATTGATAGGTGCTCCTCATTTCTGCAAATTAATGGCAGTTGTGAATGAGGGATTCCCCTTAAATAATATTAAAGGGGTATTTTGGCAGGAATCAATTATCGCCTATCCACAGAATAGGTGAAAATACCTAGATCACTGGGGGTCCGAATACTTTTATCCCCATCAGAATGGAGCATCAATGCCCATGTTCAATAAACTGCTCCATTCTTTCACTATGGGGTGCTGTATTTGTCTTTCTCCAGCGGCCCCAAGAGAATGAGTGGAGCAGAGGTCCAGCATTTTAAAGGGACAATCAGTGGACTTCCATCAGTAGGACCACCACCGATCCATACCTGGACAGCCCTGAGAATATATTAGGGTGAGCCATGTATTTACATACAAATGATGGATAGGCCACGATCACTCCAATGCTGTGTACCTATCCTACTTCTAGAATGATACATAGGACATAGAATCTATATATCCAGCATCACGTATGACATGGGGGTCTTACATGTATGCCTTGTAGTTATTTCCTATCTTCTGAATCCTGATGTCATACTTAGAATCTACGAAGGGTTCAGTGGTGGCATAGGTCTGCGTTAAGGCCACGACGCTGGCGATATCCTGGAAATCATAGTGGTTCTCTATCTTCACCTGTTGAAGGAAACACCGGTCACAACCTTTATACACAAGGACCAGCAGTAAAAATGCTTTAAAGAAATGAAAAAAAAAACACCAGAAAGAATATACGAGATCAAAATGTCTACCAATATTTCACACCAAAGATTGCATTACAAGTTCAGCCTGGACCACTGCACGCACGGCCCTTAGCTTGTATGTATGCATGTGTATCTCAGCTTCATTTTTTGTCTATGGGATGGGCCGCCTGGAACGGAGGTGCACATGCTCAATCTCTTCTCTAGTGAATGGGTTGTCTCATGATTACTGTTCAGGAGCACACCGCTCCCCAGCCTCCCGGCTTCCTGCTTGCTGAGGGGTGGTGCTTCCATGAATGATTGACAGTTCGGACGAGCGACTAGTTGTTAACACTAGCCCTCCAATGCTGAAAGCAGAGACAGCTTTGACTCTGCAGCCTCGTAGAAGCAAACGACTACTGAATTTTACAATCACTTAGCAATTTTACCAATTTCTGAAGATCAGATAACCCCTTTGAAAAGGTCTTTGAAGAGCCCCACTGTTCGAATCAGTACATCCCAGCAGTCAAACTATCAGCAAACAGCAAGATATCATATATTCTATGAATAGGGGATAAGTTTTATCTGTGCTGCAAGTATATAAAGTGCAGCACAGATTCATCTCAACTAAAAGCCGAGATCCTTAGATCAGGAGCAGAACAGACATTTATAGGACATTTTATACCTTTCTCCAATAATTATTAGATCATTTACAGCACATCCTGCACTGAACTACTGAACACAATTTATTATATAATTTAGGAGTCGGAGTAGATTCATTTTATAGCGAATCCAACTCAGACTCCGCCTCCAACAAAATGGACTCTGACTCCGACTCCACAGCTCCGACACCGCAGCCCTGGTGGCAAGGCTGAGTTTTCTTACTGAAGAAGCGACCATTATTAGGGAGCAACATTGCCATAAAGGGTTTTACCTGGTCTGTACAAGGTTTTGGTAGGTGATACATGTCAAGGTAACATCCACAAGAATGCCAGGACTCATAGTTTTCCAGCAGAACTCTGCCCTGAGCACCAAACTTCTTACACCGGCTTGCCTTCTTCTCATACAGCATCCTACTGCCATTACTTTCTAATACATACTCCTTTTTTGACTGGGGTAAGATTGTGCACCATTATCGTTCTGCGGCTACACAATCCCAAACGTAACAAGCTGCCAGGCACTGTGGTGCCCGACACCTTTCATACCTATTATACCCCGGATTGTCTTGTTCAGAAATTTGTACTAAAACATCTTCTGTGTTGGACTGGAGCCTTATCTCTTCACGAGCATCAACGAGTCCTAGGCTTAACCCGTGACTCTATCACTGGTTCCATGTCTGACCTTGACTTAAAAAATAAAATTTATAGTTACCTTTCCCATTCCAGAATGTGCATGTCCGATCTTTACTACAACTGGAAACGATGGCATTGCAAGCTGAAATACAAGCCAAAAACTAAATGAAAGTTCTTAAAATAATACAGTAAAGATGTTATCTTCGTACCGTGTTAGCCAGTAGATAGAAAAATATTTAGAATTGAGAGTTCTCAGTGGTTGATACCTTTTAATGGCTAACTGAAAAGATGGTAAAAAATTGCAAGCTTTCGAGACTACTCAGGTCTCTTCATCAGGCAAAGACTAATACAAAATCACATATTTATACACAACACAGCACAGAAAAAATGCAATAGATGAGACAAGTGACGTGAAGCAGAACTGTCATTATTGCCACAACTGTTCATCCCTCTCCCATAATGACAGTTCTGCTTCACGTCACTTGTCTCATCTATTGCATATTTTCTGTGCTGTGTTGTGTACAAATATGTGATTCTTCAGATTTTGTATTAGTCTTTGCCTGATGAAGAGACCTGCGTAGTCTCGAAAGCTTGCAATTTTTTACCATCTTTTCAGTTAGCCATTAAAAGGTATCAACCACTGAGGACTCTCAAGTCTAAATATTTTTTCTTAAAATAATACGAATGTATACAATTATAGAGATGTATATGAGGAACATTGTAAGGTCGTCTCACATTATTCACAAGTATCATATGTAAACTCTCTAAAAAAAAGGAAAAATTTCCAATAATAATCTATTACTTATAAATGTATCACCACCATCTTAACTTTTATGATAGAATAAAAAAATTAATTTATTTTTTCGCTAAAAAAAATATTACCAAATTCATTATACACTATATATTGAAAGAGGGAATCTGAACCCTCCTAGGTGATCGGAACGTTAATGGAAGAGCCTTCTCAGCACTGTAGTGTCCTCCTGGCACTTCTGAATGACTCCAAGAGGATCAGCCCTGGATTTAAAAGTCATGAAATAGTTTTAAAACCATTTATAAAAAAAAAAATCTAGAAAAAAATGTAATCGGTCTACATGGTGGAGCATATGAGCTGTAAGAAGTTGGGGTAGGACATTGCACTTGCCGTGCACCTGCCCTCCCTCTGTGTCCCCAGCCAACCTCCAGCGGCTGACTGACAAGTCACTCTTGTTTCAGTTACCTGACTCCCCTGACCCATACCTCGAACAAGCACCGTCAGTGACTGAGGTGGTGCATGAGCAGTAAGGTCCTTATGACGTCGCTAGACCAGTTTGCCAACCTGATTTGAGAAGATGAGCGGCGCTGCAACGAACCACAGTGAAGAAGTATCGGCGTCAGGTCAGGGAAGCTAGTGACAAAAAAGAGTGACCTGTCAGACATAGGAGCCATGCGGCAGGGAATAAAGAGAGTTGGAGATCTGCAAGTGCAATGTCCCTCCCTGTAGCACTTGCAGCTATTTTGCAAACGAGTACAAAGCCGCATTTCTCAGAAACGGCAACACGGATTTCTACAATCTAGGTATGGATTTAATCAGAAAGAAAGCCCCGGTACATAAATGCCATTAGTTTGAAGAATAAAATCCTAATGGTAGGTTCCTCTTAAGGACAAATGAACAAAGTATTAAAGACATTAAGTGCGGCAGCTTAGCTCTCGTTATAGTTCAAAATAAAGACGATCCTTGTAGAAGACACAAGGCAGTTAGATCGAAAATCGAGACGTTAAACCGAACATTTTCCAAATGACCACAAAATAGTTTTATTTTCCCCATGAAATTCCATTTAATGACGAAAATCCACAGGTAAAAAACACACAGGCGGAAATTCACTAAAAACCGCATGTAATTCGCACCTGACTGTATCAATAAAGTTTTGTCAACTTCAAACACCAGGAAGTATCAAAAAAACAAAGCAGCTTTATTTCTTTAAAGGGAATCTGTCACCCTAAATTGGCGGGATATTTAAATGATGGCAGTCAGGTCAGATGGGCGGTGTTTTGGGTACTTGCCTTAACATGTTGTTCGCCGCTGTCTCCATTATTTCTGGGATTTGTAGTCGTTGCCCTCCATATAACGCGCCTGCGCATTGCAGTCTTGAATTGCGCACGCGCAGTATGCTTTGCCCACAGATTGCAATGCGCAGGCGCGTTATATGGAGGGCAACGACTACAATTCCCAGTAATAATGGAGACAGCGGCGAACAACATGTTAAGGCAAGTACCCAAAACACCGCCCATCTGACCTGACTGCCATCATTTAAATATCCCACCAATTTAGGGTGACAGATTCCCTTTAAAACGTGATGGACAAGAGATAAAAAAGTAATAAAAACGCATGTAATAAAAAAAAAAGTACTGAAATATGCAAAGAAAATAAACAAGCAACCTAATTTAGCTAATACAGTTAGGTCCATAAATATTTGGACAGAGACAACATTTATCTAATTTTGGTTCTAGACATTACCACAATGAATTTGAAACAAAACAAATCAGATGCAGTTGAAGTTCAGACTTTCAGCTTTCATTTGAGGGTATCCACATTAAAATTGGATGAAGGGTTTAGGAGTTTCAGCTCCTTAACATGTGCCACCCTGTTTTTAAAGGGACCAAAAGTAATTGGACAATTGACTCCAAGGCTATTTCATGGACAGGTGTGGGCAATCCCTTCATTATATCATTCTCAATTAAGCAGATAAAAGGGCTGGTGTTGATTTGAGGTGTGGTGTTTGCATTTGGAAGGTTTAGCTGTGAAGGAAACATGCGGTCAAAGGAGCTCTCCATGCAGGTGAAACAAGCTATCCTTAAGCTGCAAAAAACAGAAAAAACCCATCTGAGAAATTGCTACAACTTTAGGAGTGGCAAAATCTACAGTTTGGTACATTCTGAGAAAGAAAGAAAGCACTAGTGAACTCATCAATGCAAAAAGACCTGGGCGCCCACGGAAGACAACAGTGGTGGATGATCGCAGAATACTCTCCATGGTGAAGAGAAACCCGTTCACAACAGCCAACCAAGTGAACAACACTCTCCAGGAGGTAGGCGTATCAATATCCAAATCTACCATAAAGAGAAGACTGCATGAAATTAAATACAGAGGGTTCACTGCACGGTGCAAGCCACTCATAAGAATCAAGAATAAAAAGGCTAGGCTGGACTTTGCTAAAAAACATCTAAAAAAGCCAGCACAGTTCTGGAAGAACATTCTTTGGACAGATGAAACCAAGATCAACCTCTACTAGAATGATGGAAAGAGAAAAGTATGGTGAAGGCGTGGTACAGCTCATGATCCAAAGCACAGCACATCATCTGTAAAACATGGCGGAAGCAGTGTGATGGCTTGGGCATGCATGGCTGCCAGTGGCACTGGGTCACTAGTGTTTATTGATGATGTGACACAGGACAGAAACAGCCGAATGAATTCTGAGGTATTCAGAGCCATACTGTGTGCTCAGATCCAGCCAAATGCAGCCAAACTGATTGGTCGTCGTTTCATACTACAGATGGACAATGACCCAAAACATAAAGCCAAAGCAACCCAGGAGTTTATTAAAGCAAAGAAGTGGAATATTCTTGAATGGCCAAGTCAGTCACCTGATCTCAACCCAATTGAACATGCATTTCACTTGTTAAAGACTAAACTTCAGACAGAAAGGCCCACAAACAAACAACAACTGAAAACCACCGCGGTGAAGGCCTGGAGAGCATCAAAAAGAAGGAAACACAGTGTCTGGTGATGTCCATGAGTTCAAGACTTCAGGCAGTCATTGCTAGCAAAGGGTTTTCAACCAAGTACTAGAAATGAACATTTTATTTACAATTATTTAATCTGTCCAATTACTTTTGGTCCCTTTAAAAACAGGGTGGCACATGTTAAGGAGCTGAAACTCCTAAACCCTTCATCTAATTTTAATGTGGATACCCTCAAATGAAAGCTGAAAGTCTGAACTTCAACTGCATCTGATTTGTTTTGTTTCAAATTCATTGTGGTAATGTCTAGAACCAAAATTAGATAAATGTTGTCTCTGTCCAAATATTTATGGACCTAACTGTAGGTGCAGAAAATCTGCAACAAAAAACTCACCAACTACTCATCTTTACATAGTTACAAGGGTATTCCCATCGTCAAGATCCCATCCTAATATTTAATAGGTGTAATAATAATAATAGCAAATACTTCCAGTTAGAAATGTAGCATAGGTTTCCTGATTCGCTATATCACTTACCCCATATGCAGGGCATTGCAGTAGCTTAGGTATCCATGGTTACGACTACTCATACAGTGACAGTTGTTCGTGGTTGTAACCATGGATACCTAAGCTACTGCAATGCCCTGTATGTGGGGTAAGAGACATGGCTAATCATAACAACTACACTACATTTCTAATTGGAGGTATTTACTGATATTTTTATTATTATACCTACTACATATTGGGATAGGATCTTGGAGATGGGAATACCCTCAGTCCATAAAGTCTGGCCTTGTCTAAAGTCCCTAAGGTCTTCAGTATGACCCAGAGTAATACCACGGATCATGGTGGTTGCATGGCTGCGTGTTTGATTTGTGCACCCACAATATGTCCTCATAAACTCAAGTGTATGTGTCCTACAGAGTCATAATGCAATGTCCATAGATTTCTATGGATCTCTACTGTCCTTCTTTAAGGACCATATCATGGTCTACAGGATGCCAGATTATGGAGTTCTTCCACCCTACGACAGCAGGGACTCGGCCTACCTCTCTAAACATGACAACCACTACTGACCAATATCCCAAGACCCCAGCCATCAATGGAAAATAAACCGCATAGGAAACAAGGGAGGAACCGTGAAATAAAGAAAGACTGAAGAGACCGCAGCAAACTAAACAGGCTCCAAAGTCTTTCCCTGCAACCCTAATTATAGCCCAGGAGCTAAATTTGTCATTGGGAGTAAAAAGTTTCATTATTACACCTAGGAGTAATAATTTACACCACCCGTCTCTACACACAACCTTACACTAATTCTGCTGCCAGAAACGTGTGTACAGATTAGTTCTAAGAAAATAAACATAAATTATTTTAAGATGGCACTTTGACGTTTATTCTTAATTAAGAGGTGAAGAAAGTGATGAGATTGGGTAAGAAAAAGAAACAACAATGGCCGTCAGAAGTGAAGCGTGTGTGAATGTGAAGTAAGCATGATGTGTGATGTATCCTGTAAGACCGGTTGGATTATTTCTGTACAGTGTCCTCTGCCAGTCTGTGTCTATTAACATATCATTATTCTCTGTGTTTCTTAAAGGAAATGTGTTATCAATGGATCCTATCATCACCTTCCTGAGATTGTAATCCTGCCTGTGATGATAATGAGACTGTTGAAAAGTCTTCTAAAAAAAAACAAAACAGCAAGTTTTAGTTTTGAAGGTGGTAAGGAGAAAAAAAAAACATTAACAAAAAAATACAATTAACACAAAAACATGATTCAAACAATGGGTCATTTTCTAATGATACGAGTACATTCCCTTTAAAGAAGATTTGGAACGAAAAAGTTGGAAGTGCTTCTCTACAAAGCGGGTCAGTCTCTATACAGTGTGCTCGCCTTGTTTCAGCCTCTACCTGTGGTTTCTGGCAGAGACTTTCTCCCCTTTCCCTACTGTAGGGAATGCCACCGCAGCACCGCAATCAATGGAAACCAAAGTCAATGGGGTCCATCATTGACATCTATAAAATTATTTATTTGGCACAGCTTCCAAATTTGCGTTACAAACAGAAGCCACAATGCATATGTTAAAAAAAAAACTCTCAGTAAAGCAACCGTGCATGCTAATTTTATGCTTGTGGGGTCAAAGAGGGGATTAAAGCCACCACACACAATTAGACTAACGTCTGTAGAACCCATCAAATTGGTTCGTCTTGGCCGACAGTCTAGTTATTCATGGGAGTTCCAGACTCTCCCCCACCAGATGATGTCGGGGGAGATAAGGATCTGGCATGTCATCTCCCCATCGGCAGGGAGTCTGGTGGCGACTCTTTAGTAGAGCGCACATGAGTGCTCGGCAGAGGAACTGGAGCGACAGCTGCTGGATGATTGATCGGCCAAACCCATCAAACGTCCGACAGCTAACGACTGTGTATAAGGCCACTTACAAACCCATCTTACAGGACACAATTGACTTGGACATATAAAATCAAGACTAGTCCAATTTATTTGACCTCTGATGACGTTACTTGAGTAGTATCATTTATCTAATAACACCATATTTTCAGAACTGTTTTCTGTATTATTCCAACTGAAGTCAAAATTATAAACTAATGAAACAAACAAGCAGTTTCTCGAAATCCAGCACAAGATGCTACTTTTACTGATAACTGCAAAATCATAATTATTCAACCCCTTTTATTAGCAAATTGGATGTTGTCTCAAGCACCTGATGAAACTAATCAATGACTTTATTATTTGCATTAGGCGTGCTTACGATGCACAGCTACATCAAAAGTCTGGTCCAAAAAGATTAGACACTAGCACAAATAAGGAAAAGGATGTAAAAATAGAGTAAAGGCATTAAATGATCCTCGAGATACAGCTGGAAGCATAGATTGCAAGTTCAGATTTATAGGAACAGTGATTACACTAACTGGGGGTGGCAGAAAGAGGGTGATGTCACCGGATGCCACCAAATACCTGGTCAAAAATACTTAAGTGACTGCAAAAGACCTGCAGCAGCACCTGGTGGTAGCAAACACTGAGGTTTTAGTTTGCATCGCAAGGCACATACTAAGTGCTGAAGGTCTCCATGGCTGACATCAAGATGGACACATTTAATTACCCAAAAGTGCAAGAAAGGTTAGAACCAAGATTCCTCAGGAACACTGCCAGAAGGTCTGGCTATGCATCATGTCTGCAGTAGTTCATACCAGCCAAAGGTGCTCTACTAAGATGCCTGTCATCAAGGGGTTGAGAAATTCTGAGACTGCAGAAGTCAGTAAAAATAGTATTTAGAAGTAGAACTTGGAAAAACCTCTTGCTGATAGAGTTGATGCTAATTGATTCGGATGACCCAGTCCAAGGTCAGTAATCTCTAAGACCAGGGTGTAACTACAATATGTGCAGGGGTTGCAATCGCACCCGGCCTCTGGAGCCTAGGGGGTCCTAAAAGTCCCTTTGGCCTATAGAAAAGACTATTGCTATTAAAGATTTAAAATATTTGGGGGCTCCGTTGGAGCTTTCGTATCGGGGGCCATGAGTTTCAAGTTACGCCACTGTTTAAGACCTAAGATCCTTTAGCTTAAAGGGGTTGTCTGGTCTAACATGAAAAGCATGCAGTCACTTTGTGTGACTGCAGACTTTTGAATCCCCTCTCCAGCACACGCACTGTGAGGATTCACCGGTTTCTGCACTGCAAACGACAGTGATGTTAGTGATATGCATACTCCTGGGCAGAAACTGTCTAGTGGGCATGGCCTCGATCCATACAAGTGTAATAGACGGTTGTGACCACTACATGGCCTGGCCCCATCTGGATGGACGCACCCACTGGAAGCCACGCACTCGCTTTATACACTTGTATGGAGCAAGGCCATGCCCACTAGACGGTTTCTGCCCGGGATTGTTAGGCATCGGGGACGGCAGGATCTGAACCCGGATCCAAGGAGTCTGTGGTCTCCCATCTTGACCCGGCCAGGAAGATGCTGCTCAGCTTCACCGTCGAGCCCAACGCCTTGCCAATACCCGAGAGGCACAAATAGTTACTTGGGTCTTAGTTCACAGAAGGCTTAAACCTAGGTTACGGAACAAGAAAAAGCTGTTGCAAGCCTAAGTCCGGAAATGCATGCACTGAGCATGTCTGTGACATCGCGAGCCATGATTGGTGTTTAAGGTCATGATCCTCTGACCTTGCATCGCCTGATTGGTCACGGATGACGTCATTGGTGATGCGATTGACGAGATGGCTGGGGGCGGAGCTTAGCTCTTAAATAGCTTGTCTGTCCGCAGCGCGGTCAGATCATACTAAAATAGGCAGTGCTCATGTATGGACGTACCGGAATCTGGGCTCCACGTGCTCTCTAGCTTTGCTCTCCGGGACCTTGCCAGAGTACGCTAAGCTTATTAGCTCTGGTCCTTCAGGCAGGTCCAGCTTATGCCAGGCAGGTAGCCAATGTCGCAGTCTTGCTACAAATATAGGGTAGCTATACACCCTGAGCAGACTGTGGGCGCGTAACCTGTAGCCAATGTGGAGCAGTCTTGCTACGAATATAGGGTAGCTATACACCCTGAGTAGACTGTGGGTGCATAACCTGGGCATCACCTGCCAGTTGAACAGAGAAGTTTGCTCAATCCGGTCTCACACCAGCTGACAGCACGCGGGCATCGCCACCAGCTGAATATTGAAGCTGCGCAGTCCGGACGTAACCCGGTTGGCAGCACGCGGGCATCGCCACCAGCTGAATATTGAAGCTGCGCAGTCCGGTTGTAACCCGGTTGGCAGCACGCGGGCATCGCCACCAGCTGAATATTGAAGCTGCGCAGTCCGGTTGTAACCCGGTTGGCAGCACGCGGGCATCGCCATCAGCTGAATAGTGAAGTTGCTCAGTCTGGTCGCACACTGGCTGACAGAACGTACGCCTGGCGTTAGTCACACGCACTTCCTGGCGGCTGGCACGTAGCTTCTGTGTAGTCAAACAGGACTACGTCTATACCAGATGCAGCACATAGTGCTAACTTAATATCTGGCAAGTGGATTCTGTGCCATTAACAGGGCTACATCTACGCCAGTTGATAGCACATCTCCTGTGAAGTTAACGGAGATAGTGCAAATGCTATATCTTGATCAATGTGAAGTTCACAGGCAAGATCTTTATATTTTAGTTGTCAGTTATTACGCTACTAACCAAAGGGTGTTCGGCAGCAGTGAACATAAACTGCATCGCGGACCCCGTGTTTGGTTGCAATCCATTATACCTTAAAGTTGTTGCAACCGAGCGCATAACAGGGAGTATGCATATCGCACACATCACTGCCGTTCCCGCTCAGAAACCAGTGCGTGCCCTAGTGGGGGATCTGAAAGTCTACAGTCACACAGAGTGACTGCAGACTTTTCATTTTTGACTTTAAAGGCATCCGCGGCTCTTCTTTTGATTAGCCAGCCTGGCGCGACATCATCATTGAGGTGTAACGCCACCAGGCTGGCTAATCAAAAGAAGAGATGCGGATGTCAGGAGTTAGGATCCGCTTTTCAGGGCTCCCATCCTGCGGCCTCATGTTACTGTCCTGACCACTGGACCGGGTCCTGAGAATCGATTTTCGCCAACTCAACCTGATATATACGTTGTGATGAACATTTGACATTTTCCTTTCAATGCAAACAGCAGAAAGTTTGTAAATTGTTGTTGATAAACCTCATTTGCAAATGGGGTAGAATAATTTGGATTGTCCACATGCGAGGGTGCTGGGTTCGTAGACGAAGGGACATTTTCACCTTGGTGTAGGACGGCGTGCAGGTTGTCAGACTGATAGCATTGAGGTAATGATAACTTGTCAGGAACTGTGTCAGTACCAGCCACGCTGGATTTTTGCTCCTGTGATTGGTGTTTTCTTGTGTTTAGAAGGAGGGGCCAGGGTTCTTCATCCATAAATAAGAAGCTTTCATGCCGTGGTAATAGGACATCAGATTTTCAAGAGCCTGAAGAAATTTCCACGCTTGTCAGAAGGAAGACATACATACGGCTCCTTGCAGCTTCTGAAAAGAATCCCTTTCTTGGCTGGAGGTGCACGTTGTAGACTCAGCATGAATCCTTTCATACACGCGTTGCTCTGTTGCGCCCTGCTCCTTTTAACCCCTAAGGAACTGACAGAGGCATGCTCCTGCGCCCCCTCTCACCCCCAGCAGCAATTCTGTAGTTCCAAGTTTGGTGAGTCATTTTATACTTACATCTTTTGTACATGGCATGGAAGACATTTTTTGATGGTCTTTTTTATTTATTTATTTTTTTATTTTAAACTTGATCTAAACTTGTCCTTAAACTTTTCGAAGGCTTGTGATAAAGTATGCCAAAATCAATCTGTATTATAATCAGTCTGCATTTCTCAGGTCGGAAAGCAATTTTTTAGCAGAAGGCAATCTTTAATGAAATGTTAATGTATCCTATTGCAATGCCATGGTGTTACCAGCACTTGCATTTCGAGATATCGGTGCTAAACATTGGGGACAAATTGCTAAGCTGAGCATTTATCATTTACACTCCGGTGATCACATTTTGGGCATCTGTATTCATGTGAATATCCATTGTCTATATGTCTTACAAAATGTCCCAATTGTGTCTTGTGACACAGATCAGGTGAAATAAGATTTGTCTTCACCCCTGGGGTCGGACAGAGGAGAAAATGTAAAGTCCATTTAATTCATCGAGTCATGCTGTGGCTGCTTAGCTCTCATCCCATGCCGCAGTAGATGTACAACATGCCTCTCCGAAGAACCTCACAATTAGCATCTCTATAGTGCAGACGGCACTCGGTGCATACAGATTAATAGCTCAAAAAGACGCCAAGAGAATATCTTTGTGGGCCAGACTCCTAGCACGAAAGATCATTACTTACACTGACTTTTTTGGGTTTGTTTTCTGCATCTGCCCATGATACAATGGCTGCCTGGATATAAGTAAGTGGAAATGCATGATGTGCTTTGTATACTAATCTGTAAAATGTTAGTACTTATGTGGGAGAAATTCATAGTGATTTCTGCATTAAATCTCAGATTATGGATTTCCCAAGAGCGTATAAATCGGACAAATGATATCTGATTTTTGGCCGATAGTGCTCGGACCAATGTTACTCAGTGGCGTAGTGCTGATGCAATGCAACGCCGATGTACAATTTTCTTTTCATTGACATAATGTGAGTGTGAAAAAATGCAGCATTCTGCGATTTCACTTTACCACTCACCCATTCAAATCTACGGGTGCTTGGAAAACATCGGACTGCACTCAGATGACATCTGAGTGCAGTCTGATTTCCAAGGAATCACAGAATGGCGAAATTTTGCTCTCCAGCTTCTCCTCACAGTGTGCTCCGAGTCACTCATCCAAGAGAATCGGTTCACACTATGGTCACAATCTGATTAGAGTTTGATCAGAGTATTATTTGCATAATCGGCCAGATTCTCTCTGCCTGACAGAGGATGGTGCCAAGGGGTGAGCGTTTTTTTAAGCATTCTTTTCCATAAGGACTATATTGAGAAAGAGATGGGGACGTCTCCACATTACACCTACAGTAGATCATATGGTATTCCATTCTAAATCTATAAGCTTTAATACGGAGTTTGCAGCTAAAGCATCTCCCACTCTTCTGGGAAAATTTTTTTTACAACATGTTGGGAGTGTGGGAATATTTTCCCAATGCTGAAGATAGATAGTGATGTTGGATGAAAGGTGCTGGCACGTAATCTCCATTCTAGTTCATCCCAAAGGTGTTGGATGGGGTTAAGGTCAGTGCTCTGCGTGGCTGATCATGTTCTTCCATACCAAACAACCCCAACCATGAGTTTATGGATCTTGCTTTGTGCACTGGGCACAGTCATGAGGAACAGAAGAGGGCCTTTTCCAAACTGTTCCAACAAAGTTGGGAGCTACATTTGTCCAAAAAGTTTTGAAACGTTAAGATTTCCCTTCATTGGAGCTAAGGGGCCTAGACTATACTCTAAAAAACCCCCGATTTTACTGTGAGCACAATGTAAAGTTTTCCTGGTAGTTGCCAAACCCAGATTTGTCCATTAGATGCCTGATTGAAAAGTGTGATACGTCAATGCACAGAACACTGCTTTATGCCACACTTTATACTGTAAAATTTTGAATTGTGCTTGGTGATGTACGGCTGCATGCATCTGCTCATCCATGGAATCCCAAGCCATGACGATCCTAGTGCAAAGTTTTTGTTTTGATGTTAATACCAGAGATTTCGATTTTGCAGTATTGGAGACAGCAGAGCGTTGGTGACTTTTATGCATTATGCGCCTCAGCACTCAGTGACTCCCTTCTACACCTAGATTTCCACTAAAATCGTCACATACCATTGTAGATAAAAACTGAAATTTGCCACATTTAGACCAGTGTTTGTGTTCCCTAAGAATATGTATATGTCATGCTGTGACGGTCTTCGGTAAAGAAGGAGTGCCCCAAACTGTCCCTGAAACTGGGACCCTATCTATTCCTGTCCTGGGGGTACTCTTGAAGGTAGAGAGGCCCGAGTCTCTGAACTTACTATGCTCCTGTTAAACCCTGATCTGTCTCCTCCCCCACCCCATGAGGCATAGGACACCAATGTAAGCTAAATAAGAAACAAAGACAAAACAGTGATAACAGAAAACCTCGATCATACAGAAGCACTAACCAACAATAGTGAGGAGGATAGGGACTGGGAGGAATAAACTAAATGGGAACAGGGACCAGGAGATAAACACACACACACTACAGCAAACCACAGAACACTACTACAACAGTCCGGTTTACCAGTTTATACAAGAAGAGGTAATGACCAGAATAGAGGCAGCTGAAATGGAGCTGCATGTTTCTGAACAACATAGAAAGGGTCATTAACCTCTTCAGCACCAAAAGAAACTAAATCCATTTAATATGGAACACAAATCATACCATCTCTAAAGAAGTCCTGCGATTAATTACCCAACGTGACCGTCTAACTCCAGGTCTTCCAGGGGGATATGACACCCTCATGACAGTATGACTGTGGGTCTCATTTATGACAACTGTCTTACCAAAAATGTGACCTTTTTACCCAAAAAAATCAATCACAGTACAGGATTAGTATAGAGAAAATCAATTTGTATGCAAATAAGGTGTTGTTAGGGTCTGCGGAACGCACCAAATATATATAGTAGAGAGGTGCGTTCGCAGCCCGGGGTCCACCGTGCAAGCGGAGCCTGCTGCTAGTAGAAATGGCGCGAGAAGCAAACTCTGTTATCCCGCAGAGTTGCCCAAATAAACGCCGTAATGCGCTGTGGCAATAAGTGCGAACTCTGTTAATCCACAGAGACGCTAGAAGAGAGCCGCAGCGCTATATGGCGATGTGTGCGTACTCACTGAAACAACTGAGTCGCAAAGAAAACACGCTAGGGCGCTGTCTAGCGTTGAAAGCGAACCCTGTTACGTCACAGGGCCGCTAAAGAAAAGAACTGTGTCCTGTCAGGCTCTCAGGTACACAGTTAAGTGCTAAGCGTACATAATGTGTGATCGTGTGCTAATGTCCTCGCGGGAGTCACCCGCAATCTATGGCGTCTGAACGCCAGACCCTGAATACGGCAATCAAACTCCTCACCGGTTATGCCGGTAATCTAGGGCATCTAGGACACCGACCCTGACCAGCTAGCATACCAAACTCCTCACCGATTAAGTCGGTATTCTAGTGGCTTATTTCAGCCGGGTCCCTAACCACACACACGCATGACCACACTGGCGTATAGCATAAAATGGTTGATACTAGCGCATGGCGGCCAAGCCATGCTACCCTTTTATAGCAACCGCCACAGGACCTTCCAGGAACAAGGACCAATGAGAACCTGTTCAGAAGACTAGCAGTAACAGGGCCTTCCTGGCGGGCCAATAGAAGCTGCTGCAGTACCTGAGCATGTGACCCCTGATCTCCAATGAGAGATCTCACTCTGGGCACGCTCAGAAGGGAAAATGCAGGACTTTGTCCCAAAGACGTCTGCTCCAGAACTGGCTATAATAGCAGAGCCAGGAAAAGCAGCAGCAAGTCACTGCCCAGTAGTGGAGTGGGCAAGACGCCTGGAACGACGTCTCTGCTGAGGAGAATCTACTGTGGCCGGAGATGAATGGGAGACCGCAGCGGCACTGGTTCGAGACTCCCCCTGTGCGGGAACTCGAACCCTAACATTACCCCCCCTCCTAGGGCCCCCCCTTCTCTGGGCCTCGCTGCGTTCAAAGGCAGCGATGAGCTGCGGAGCGTGAACATGCTCGGCAGGCTCCCAAGACCTATCCTCAGGCCCATAGCCCTTCCAGTCCACCAAATAAAACTTTTTGCCCCGTACCACCTTACACCCCACGATGGCGTTCACCTCATGGTCATCCGCAGATGAACCCGATGTCCCGACAGATGACTCAGAAAACCGGGACATGAGCACGGGTTTCAGGAGGGACACGTGAAAGGTGTCGGAGATACCCAGGCGTGGTGGAAGAGCTAAACGGTATACCACAGGGTTAACCTGCTCGAGGACCTTGAAAGGACCCAGGTAGCGGGGTGCCAACTTAGTGGACTCAACTCGCAGCCTGATGTTACGGGCGGAGAGCCACACCAAATCCCCAGGAGCAAATGTAGGAGCGGGGCGCCGATGGGCATCGGCCGAAGACCTCATCCTCTCTTTGGAGGCCTGAATGGCATCCTGAGTGCGGTCCCAAATGTCCCGTGCCTCCACAGCCCAGTCTGCCACCCTGGAATCGGCGGAAGACACGGGCATAGGCACTGGTACCGCGCGATGCTGACCATAGTTCAGGAGGAATGGGGTCTGTCCGGTGGAATCAGCCACAGCATTGTTTAATGCAAACTCAGCCCATGGTAGCAAGGATGCCCAGTCATCCTGCCTGGCTGAGACAAAATGTCGTAGATAGGTGACCAAGGTCTGGTTGGCCCTCTCTACCAACCCATTTGTCTCAGGATGGTACGCTGAAGAGAGATTTAACTCAATACTGAGTAGACGACAAAGCTCTCTCCAGAACCGAGACGCAAACTGGGGACCTCGGTCACTGACAATCTTGTCCGGCATGCCGTGCAAACGGAAGATGTGCCTAACAAACAACGCTGCCAGAGCCCGTGCAGAAGGTAACCGTGGTAGTGGCACCAGATGCACCATTTTAGAGAAATGGTCGGTGATTACCCAAATGATGGTGCAACCCCGAGACTTGGGCAAGCCCACCACAAAGTCCATCCCAACCATCTCCCAGGGCCTGTCTGCCACCGGCAAAGGGTAAAGCAACCCAGCTGGCCGTTGTCGTGGAGACTTATTTTTGGCGCAGGAGACACACGCCCGAACATAGTCCCCAACATCACGGACCATATGCGGCCACCAATATGTCCTCGCCAGCAATTCAGATGTCCTCTTTGCCCCAAAGTGTCCACCTACCCTGGACGAATGTGCCCAAGAGAGTACCTCCGGTCGCAAATTAGTAGGCACAAAAGTCTTGCCCGGGGCACAGACTCTAGCGAAACCGGGGCCACTGTTCTCAGGCTCTCTGTGGGGACGATAAGCCGAGGCTCCTCCACCTCCTCCTCCGAGGACACCACAGAGCGAGAGAGAGCGTCGGCACGAATGTTCTTCTCTCCCGAGAGGAAATGCAGTGTGAAATGAAACCGGGAGAAGAACAAGGACCATCTGGCTTGGCGAGAATTAAGCCGCTGGGCTGTCTGAAGATATACCAGATTTTTGTGATCCGTGAAGACTTGGAAGGGAAAGCGAGCTCCTTCCAACAGATGTCTCCACTCCGAGAAGGCCAACTTCATTGCTAGCAACTCCCTGTCCCCGATGGAATAATTCCTCTCTGCTGGTGTGAAGGTCTTGGAGAAAAAGAAGCATGGATGCTTCCGACCTTGAGCATCCTTTTGGAAGAGGACTGCTCCAGCACCAACAGACGAGGCATCCACCTCCAATAAAAATGGCTTATCAACATCGGGGCGATGTAGGATGGGAGCTCTAGCGAAATGAGACTTAATAGATGTGAAGGCCTTGGAGACCTCTTCAGACCACAATTTGGGATTAGCTCCCTTTTTGGTAAGGGCAACCACGGGAGCTACCAAAGTTGAGAAGTGGGGAATGAACTGACGGTAGTAATTAATGAACCCCATAAAGCGCTGCACCGCCTTTAGAGAGTGGGGTTCTTGCCAGTCCATCACCGCCTGTAGTTTGGCAGAATCCATAGCCAATCCCTGGGCGGAGATGATATAGCCCAGGAAAGGTAAGGACTCCTGCTCAAACACACATTTCTCCAACTTTGCGTAAAGGGAATTTGCCCGTAGGAGGTCGAAGACCCTGCCAACATCCCTCCGGTGGGAGTCAATATCTGGAGAGAAGATGAGTATATCATCCAGATAGACTACGACCGAGGTGGAGAGCATATCCCGGAAGATGTCATTGACAAAGTCTTGGAAAACGGCTGGAGCATTACAGAGCCCAAAGGGCATCACCAGATATTCGTAATGCCCATCCCTGGTATTAAAAGCCGTCTTCCATTCGTCCCCCTCACGGATGCGAATCAGGTTATAAGCACCGCGCAGATCTAGTTTAGTGAATACCCTTGCTCCCCGAAGCCTATCAAATAGCTCAGAGATCAGGGGCAATGGGTACTTGTTTTTAACGGTGATGGCGTTAAGACCCCTGTAGTCAATACACGGACGCAATTCTCCGTTTTTCTTCTGCACGAAGAAAAATCCCGCCCCTGCCGGTGACACCGACTTCCTAATAAACCCTCTTGCCAGGTTCTCCTGAATATATTGCGACATGGCCTCTGTCTCAGGAAGAGAGAGGGGATAGACCCTTCCCCGAGGAGGTTCTGCGCCAGGCAAGAGGTCGATAGGACAGTCATAGGGGCGATGAGGCGGAAGAGTCTCCGCAGCCTTCTTGGAGAACACGTCTGCATAAGACCAGTAGTGCTTGGGAAGTGGAGTAAGATCTGCGGGTAACTCAGTAGTGGTAACCTGAACGCTACTTCTGACACATCTGCCTGTACATGCATCACTCCAACCCAGTATCCTACCCGAAGTCCACTCTATATGTGGGAGTGGAAACGGAGCCAAGGTATACCTAATAGGATCTCGTCTATTCCCTCGGGAAGGACGAGTAGGGAAATAAATTCCTGATGGGAAGGAGATACAGACAATGCAAGTGGGACAGTCTGGTGTGTAATTTGTGAGGGCAAAGACGACCCATTCACTACCCGAACAGTCACTGATTTATCAAGCGCCACCAGAGGTATTGCATGACGGCGAGCAAAGCTAGAGGACATGAAATTCCCCTCTGCTCCTGAGTCCACGCAAAGGTCGGCGGTGAGAATGGAAGTACCAACAGTGATTGTCCCTTTAAGTGTCATCCTGGAGGAAAATACCGCTGTCTCTAGTGAACCTCCTCCCAGGGCCACTAGACGCGATCGCTTCCCCGATCGCTGTGGACATCTGTTGGCATAGTGTCCAGTCTGCTGACAATGGTTACAGACCACGGATACTCGAACGGACCGAGACTTAGGTCCTGCATGAGGAACTTCTGTGGCCTTTTGAGGTTCGGACGCCAGATCGGGGAATTCGAGAGGTTTGGCAAAGGTGGGAGCCAACCGAAACCTCTGCCTACACTGGGCCCGCTCCAACCTCCGCTCGTGAAAACGGAGGTCAATGCGGGTAGATATGGAGATAAGCTTCTCCAGTGTGGCGGGAATCTCCCTGGTAGCCAAAGCGTCTTTAACATGATCAGCCAGTCCCCGCCAGTAGATAGGAATAAGAACTTTATCAGACCAATCTAGCTCAGCTGCCAGAGTCCGAAACTGGACGGAAAACAGACTGACCAAAGACGAACCCTGTGTCAATGCCAGCAGTTGTAGCGCCGTATCGTGGGTGACCTGAGGTCCTAAAAAGACTTTTTTAAGAGCCTCCAAGAAACGAGAAGCACTCTGCACCACACGATCATCGCGCTCCCACAGCGGCGTTGCCCACTCCAATGCTCTGCCCGAGAGTAAAGAAAGTACAAAACCCACTTGTGCCCGATCCGTGGGAAAACGTGCAGCCAGAAGCTCGAGATGTATAGAGCACTGACTCACGAATCCCCGACATTGCTTGCTATCACCGGCAAACTTGTCAGGAAGCGGGAGGTGGGATAATGTAGGGGCAGAGGTAGCAGAGGACAAACTGGCTGCAGCCACGCTAGCAGCCTGAACAGCGACTGCGGTAACATCCACAGCTGAGGTTTTGAGCTCAAGAGCCTCCAACCTGCCCTTCAGCTGCTGGATGTACTGCAATAGACGCTGTTCATCCGCCATTTTACTAGCCAGACCCTGGCGCTAGTATTATGTTAGGGTCTGCGGAACGCACCAAATATATATAGTAGAGAGGTGCGTTCGCAGCCCGGGGTCCACCGTGCAAGCGGAGCCTGCTGCTAGTAGAAATGGCGCGAGAAGCAAACTCTGTTATCCCGCAGAGTTGCCCAAATAAACGCCGTAATGCGCTGTGGCAATAAGTGCGAACTCTGTTAATCCACAGAGACGCTAGAAGAGAGCCGCAGCGCTATATGGCGATGTGTGCGTACTCACTGAAACAACTGAGTCGCAAAGAAAACACGCTAGGGCGCTGTCTAGCGTTGAAAGCGAACCCTGTTACGTCACAGGGCCGCTAAAGAAAAGAACTGTGTCCTGTCAGGCTCTCAGGTACACAGTTAAGTGCTAAGCGTACATAATGTGTGATCGTGTGCTAATGTCCTCGCGGGAGTCACCCGCAATCTATGGCGTCTGAACGCCAGACCCTGAATACGGCAATCAAACTCCTCACCGGTTATGCCGGTAATCTAGGGCATCTAGGACACCGACCCTGACCAGCTAGCACACAAAACTCCTCACCGATTAAGTCGGTATTCTAGTGGCTTATTTCAGCCGGGTCCCTAACCACACACACGCATGACCACACTGGCGTATAGCATAAAATGGTTGATACTAGCGCATGGCGGCCAAGCCATGCTACCCTTTATAGCAACCGCCACAGGACCTTCCAGGAACAAGGACCAATGAGAACCTGTTCAGAAGACTAGCAGTAACAGGGCCTTCCTGGCGGGCCAATAGAAGCTGCTGCAGTACCTGAGCATGTGACCCCTGATCTCCAATGAGAGATCTCACTCTGGGCACGCTCAGAAGGGAAAATGCAGGACTTTGTCCCAAAGACGTCTGCTCCAGAACTGGCTATAATAGCAGAGCCAGGAAAAGCAGCAGCAAGTCACTGCCCAGTAGTGGAGTGGGCAAGACGCCTGGAACGTCTCTGCTGAGGAGAATCCACTGTGGCCGGAGATGAATGGGAGACCGCAGCGGCACTGGTTCGAGACTCCCCCTGTGCAGGAGCGGGAACTCAAACCCTAACAGGTGTTTAGTGCTCTAGGAGTGACAGAGCACTTCCCGAGCCTCTGCCTCCACCAGTTCGTTTTCTCGGTCAGCACCACTTGATTGATAGCTCACTGTTTGTGATATCAGGCGCGAGGTAAGGAAATCAGACGGTGAGCTATCAATCAAGCTAAAGAGGCTGGCGCTGGGCGGGGAAACAAACTGGGGAGGCAGAGGCTTGGGAAGTGCTCCATCACACCCAGAGCACTTAATGCCTAATTTGCATATGAATTAAAATTCAGATTTTCAGAAATGTGTCAACAGATAGAGGAAATAAAGATGTCTCTGAATTTAGCTTTCAAAGACTTCCATGCCAATATATTCGACTTTGAGGGTTTGATCTTACTAACAGATTCCCTTTAAAGGACCAGAGTCCCTAGAAAATATGCAGATCACAAAGTGGTTTACACTGGGTGGGACTTCCAAGCAATCAATAGTTATCCAGGGGGAAACCAGGCAAAAAGTCCTCACTTTCCTTGTAGCACCACCATAAGGGAAATTAAGCATGACAAAGTGCCTATTCACATTATTGGGTTATCTGCATGAAGGACAAATCCTTTGCAGCAGCTTTTCCTCTACCCAAGAGATGAGAATCCTGGAGACCCCTCTTTTTCCTGAGCAGATGTTCTGCCTTTACGTCTAAAATGGTGTTTAATCTCGGGAAAAAAAAGACAAAAAAGTGTTCAAAGATAAAAAGTTAAGGGATAATGCTTGATAAACACCATGAAATTCTTTTTGGCCATTTTACTAGGGAAACCAGGTAAGATGTCACCCAGCAATCTCCAACACTGGATGAAAACTCCGGCCATATTGGCAGCAACATTTATTGTTAAAGGGGTTCTCAATTTTCTGAAAAAAAAAACAATGGGGTACAGGTAGATATATGCTTTAAAATAACAAAATAGGCGTCATATTACCTGTTGAAGCCCCTACCTCTCAACTAGTCCCCGTGATCACTGTATACAGGGACTGCAGCAGAGACATCCCATCTAGAAAACATGACTACTGCAGCCAATCACTGGCCTCGGCAGTCATGCTTTGGTAGATGGCACGAGACCGTTAAGGTAAGTGATTAGCTGCAGCGGGCACATGTTGTAGACTGGAGAGAACTGCTGCTTCCCTGTAAGAAAAGACGGGAGAAGAGCAGCGGTGAGGCGGTGCGCAAGTGGCAGAGGCATCAATGAGCTGCTGGGAAAAAATTAATTTATGGCCTACTCTGAGCTTTCAGTTATTGGAGCATGCACGGCGTGATTAGACTGTAATCACTCCACAGCAATTTGATTGACACCTTGCTCTGCAGCACCTCTTTTTTAGACAAGCTGTCAATCAAACTGCCAGTGAGAGATTACAGCCACTGCTCAGTATAGTGCTGATGACTGTAACCGCTGTCTGGACCGCCCCTATGACTGAAAGCGAGCATCGCTCGCAAGATATCAGTTCATTTCCTTCCGGCAGCTTTCAGTAACTACGCTATTAGCCCTATATCTATAGGTACATATCATTTTTGCACATGACAGGTTTATTTTCATTAATGCTTTTTATTACTTTAAAGCATTACTCATCTTTTCCCTATTTTTTTTTCCGGAAGAAAAACAAACCATTTAAACCAGACTAAGCAGGGTTAACCTAAAAAAAAAAATCTCAGTTTTGGAGGACCTAGGACTGGTCGCTTTACAAAGACAGCCCATTAACTTTAAAGAGTACATGCAACACCCTTCTTCTCCTGCGGAGGCACTGCAGCAGAATGGAACATTCGCGACAGTGTTCTACTGACATCTACTATACTGATATTTGACTTTGCCAAAGAAGTGTCTGTGCTAACGATAGTTTAAATTGTGCCACTATGCTGTACTGCTTGATAACCTCCACCAAACACCTAACATATCATTTCCCAACAAGAAAAAATATATATATGTAAATCAAGACGTTTCCTTGGCTTCTGCTGAACAAAGCATGTGTTTGTTCTACTGCACTCTCTCTCAGGGGTCGCCTTGCTACAATATTGTGAAGCCCCAGTCACCAACGAGCTGTGTAAGTCCTGTGAAAGGGCTGGGATTTCATCTTACATCTCCTACAAGAAGTAAGCAGAGAAATTAATTAAGTCTGGGCCAAGCACTTTCCTCGCCACTTTTGTGTGGGTGATTAGTGGCGTGACATTTTGTCTTCTCCTTGTCAGCGCTCTTTTGTCTTGTCAGGCTGATTCCTTTACAACAAGCATAGCTACAAAACAGATCCAGATACCCAGCAAAAAGCCTTAAGAATCTCGTCAGGACGGGAGCAGGGAAGCAGGGTGAGATGAGCGATGTTGGCGTAGTCACTAAGTCGCATCAGAACAATTAAAAATAGTGTTCAGCAACCGAATGCGAATCACGGATCTAATATATGAATTGCCAGACCACCAGTTTCTGAGGAGTCAAAAGGACATGAGTACTGATAAAGGGGTCTTCCAGTCACCAAAAGGACACATGTACTGATAAAGGGTTTGTCCAGGCACCAAAAGGACATGGGTACTGATAAAGGGGTCGTCCAGGCACCAAAAGGACACATGTACTGATAAAGGGTTTGTCCAGGCACCAAAAGGACATGGGTACTGATAAAGGGGTCGTCCAGGCACCAAAAGGACACACGTACTGATAAAGGGGTCTTCCAGTCACCAAAAGGACACATGTACTGATAAAGGGTTTGTCCAGGCACCAAAAGGACATGGGTACTGATAAAGGGGTCGTCCAGGAACCAAAAGGACATATGTACTGACAAAGAGGTTATCCAGGCACCAAAAGGACATGGGTACTGATAAAGGGGTTGTCCAGGAACCAAAAGGACATATGTACTGACAAAGAGGTTATCCAGGCACCAAAAGGACATGGGTACTGATAAAGGGGTTGTCCAGGCACCAAAAGGACATATGTACTGACAAAGAGGTTATCCAGGCACCAAAAGGACATGTGTACTGATAAAGGGGTAGTCCAGAAACCAAAAGGACACATGTACTGACAAAGAGGTTATCCAGGCACCAAAAGGACACGTGTACTGATAAAGAGGTTGTCCAGGCACCAAAAGGATATCTGTACTGATAAAGGGGTTGTCCAGGCACCAAAAGGACACATGTACTGATAAAGGGTTTGTCCAGGCACCAAAAGGACATGTGTACTGATAAAGGAGTTATCAAGGCACCAAGAGGACATGTGTACTGATAAAGAGGTTGTCCAGGCACCAAAAGGATATCTGTACTGATAAAGGGGTTGTCCAGGCACCAAAATTACACGTGTACTGATAAAGGGGTTGTCCAGGCACCAAAAGCACATGTCTACTGATAAAGGGGTTGTCCAGGCACCAAAAGGATATCTGTACTGATAAAGGGGTTGTCCGTCCACCAAAAGCACATGTGTACTGATAAAGAGTTTGTCAAGGCATCAAAAGGATATCTGTACTGATAAAGGGGTTGTCCAGGCACCAAAAGGACACATGTACTGATAAAAGGGTTGTCCATGCACAGAAAGGACATGTGCACTGATAAAGGGGTTGTCCGGCCACCAAAAGCACATGTGTACTAGAAAGGACATGTGCACACTTCTTTTTCAGGTTGATTCCATGTTCAATCCACCTGAAAAAAACACCTAAAAAGTATGCAAAAAATGAGCATAACGCACAGCAACGTCAAGACAACATTGCTCTGCAAATGTTCTGCTTTATGAAAGTGGTTAAAAGTAGTAACATGTTCATTCTTCGGGTGGCTTAATTTGCCTGAAAATCTAGGGCAAAGATGCAAGTGGTGGAAAACGTGCAAAAACTAAAAAAAAACCCGCCAGATTAGATACTTCTAGAAGACAACTGCCAGCATTTTCCTGAAGGATTGTTGCCTTGGAAAACTTGGTGGTCCGCCGTAGTCTTAAAGACGCCTTGTTTACATACCCAAAAAGTGTTTACAATTTTGTTGAAATGGACATTACTAAAATCCCCATTCATATTACACTGAAGTCATCCAAACCCGACAATATCGGATCTTGAGTAGAGATTAGTGAACCCGAACTGTAAAGTTTGGGGTTCGTACCGCACACCTAGCGAGAGAGAGAGAGAGACAATTTTCCAGCTCCAAAGTCCAGGTCCCCATTGATTTGTATGGGGTTAAGTTTAAAGTTCAGGTAGAGTTCTGGTATCAGAACCGAACTTTAGACTAAAGTTCGGTCTAATCCGACGACCCCGAACATCCACAGGTCCACTTATCCCTAGTCTTGAGTTCTTAAATGGGTAAAATTGCAAAATACTTGTAAAAACAGTTTAATTCCTATTAAAAATTTTCTCTGTTCTTAACTGAGGGATTTTTAATTTTGTTGTGTACAGCTATGATTTGCTTATGATTTCCTAGGTAAGAAGTTCGCTCTGATTGTAGGGTCTAAGCTTCAGAGCCTCCTCTCACCGTTGCGAAGCTGGCCGGATCACCAAATCCCATTCTGCAGAGACAAAGCTGCTTCTGCCAGCAGCCTTTGAGAGCGCACAGCTCAAATCAGCGGCACCACAAAGCCGCTGCTCGGAGCTGTCAATCTTCCAAGCAATTGGGAAGCCATGGATCCAGGATTAAGATATCATTGTACAAGTCGACTGATGTCAAGTTAGATGTTGAATTACACTCTTTTGTGCCATGATATCCCTGGGGCATTTTATCTGAGCCAAGGGAACCTTTGCTAGATCTGTATACTTTAACACTAGAACTACTGATGGAGTCATTTTGACTCCTTTCGTTTTTTTATTTCTCTTCTGTGACTACATTTTTCAGAATTCCGGCTTGAAACTCGGTGACTTTTCCTCAAATATGATGTGAAAAAAGATTTTGTGAGAATAAATAATTTTGGTGAAAAATTTGCGCGTTTTTTTCAAAATTTACCAAGAACTACTGAAGGGAGTCATTTTGACTCCCTACTATATTTTGAGGTCCTTTTGTCACTAAATGTTGCTATAAAGTTTTGTGCATAATTTTTTCACTCTGTCTTATTTACCCTGATGTTCATATAGATGTAGTTCAATTTACATGTCAACTTTTCACATTTTCCTTGTGTTTTACCTGCTTGTATTACTGTGTAATGCTGAACAAAATAGCTTGTTTACTCTAGGCTCTTATCTTATGCTAATTTTTGATTCATATATATTGACACATATAAAGAACTGTACGCTTGCAGAAGCATGCAGGAACAATAATTTACAGTTTACTCTATCTGATGAGGAGCTAGATGCATTCATTGCGATATTCTATGCTCGTGGAATATCTGGCACGAACCGTCACTCGATTAGCAGTATTTGGTGTAATGACTGGGGAATACCGTTTTGCAAAGCGACAATGTCTAGGGACCGCTTTGTTGAAATTATGAGGTTTCTCAGATTTGATGAGAAATCTACTCGATCGGAGAGACTGCAAACGGACAAGTTTGCTCTATTTTCTACTGTGTGGGACAGGTTTATTGAAAATTGTATTGCGTGTTACAAACCTGGCCCATACATAACGGTGGATGAGCAACTTTTCCCAAGCAAAACTAGGTGTCCATTCACGCAGTACAAGCCTTCCAAACCAGATAAATATGGCCACAAATATTGGCTAGCTGTTGATAAGGAGAGCAAATATCTGGCAAATGGCTTCCCTTATCTAGGCAAAGATGACACACGCCGTGCTGAGGACCGTTTAGCTGACCATGTGGTAATGAAGTTATTGACCCGTTTTTGAAAAAAGGTCGCAATGTTACAACCGATAATTATTTTACTTCAGTAAAATTAGCTAAACAGCTAAAAAGCAAAGGAACAACCATCGTGGGAACACTGAACAAGATAAGGCGAGAAGTGCCTAAAGAAATAAAATCCATGAAAGAGGAATTGTACAACACTAAAGTGTTTAGAAATGAAGACAATTTTACACTTACAGTATATCAAGGAAAGCCCAACAAAAATGTTGTCATTTTGAGTTCCGTCCATCCAGATGTTGTTGTTGCGTCTGATTCCGCTAAAAAACCTCCAGAAACGGTAAAGTTTTACAATGAAACAAAATATGGAGTAGATGTAGTGGATCAGATGGCACGAAAATATACCACACGAACATGCACAAGGAGATGGCCTGTTCATGCATTTGAAAATGCCTTAGACTTTGCGGGTATAAATGCATGGATAATATTCAATGGATAACCCACCAAAAAATGTCACGCAAGGCATTTTTGCAAACGCTTGTGAGAGAGTTGAGTGGTCCTTATGTCACAGATAGGGAAAAGGGTTCCACGTCCCAAGTTTCTACATGCTCAGAAGTGATGGTTCAAACAAAATTTTGCCAGATCAAAGAAAAGTGCAAGAAAAATAGATTGTCGGCAATTGTAAGACTTGTGGTAAGTCTTTCTGTGGGCAATGTACTGCCATAAATCAAAGGCAATGCCTAAAATGGAAACACCAAATGTTTAGAAGGTGAATTCTGCGCCATATTTTCATTTTTATGCTCCTCCACCTACATTTTCTCTGCTTTTTGTTCTTAAGTTGTTGTTTATATGTGTGCACTTGAATAAAAAAAAATGTTTGAAAAAAGTCTATTATAATTATTGTTATTTTCTGTAGAAAAATAAGAAAAGCAGAAAAAAAACAATCAAAAGCATTACTGTTGGATCTCACAATAATAATACATTACAAAAAATATAATTATTAATAAATAACCACAAATGAAACTCTAAAAATAAACGAAAACAAGCAAGGAGTCAAAATGACTCCTTTCAGTAGTTCTAGGCGGGGTCACGAGTCCAGTAGTCCTAGTGTTAATGATAGCTACCACCAATGGAGCTAACTGGGCTATAAGTTAGAAAACTGGGAAATTATTATAATTTAAGACACTGAAGTAAGCTTTTATTTGTCTGGACACCCCTTTAACTATATTTTATACTCCACATTTCTCAATGAGATCATAAAATCTATAGGACAATGTAATTTTTCTGAAACAATTCCAACATTTCATAAACTTGAGCATCATCTTTTGATGGGGTTGTCTGCAGGAACTCAGAGTGTTGAGGTTCGGAATCTTTTTTTGTTTCTGACCCACCAAATTATCTTTAATCTTCAGGTGGAGGCCATTGCAACATGTCCATTAAATTAGTATTTGAAAAAAATCGTATTCAAAACATGACTATAGGTCAAACAAATCCCAAACAACAGGTCAAATCGAATCTGGATCTCCAGAATCCCACCCATACTTGTTGTGACCAATGCTCTGTTCCAGTGGAGACATTTTTGCATCTCCCTTTAACTGAGAGCGTGTCCACGTATGAGCAACCAACTCTCCTTTTTTTCTTTCAGATCAGTCTAATTATCTAACCAGATCACTGCTATAGATGTAGAACAATGACAATTGACATCAGTCTGTACTCGTAGGTCACCATGATTCTTGAGCAGCCTAGTCGGCAAGGGTACAGTCTTGGATCAAATATCACATATCAGAAATTCCAATCTGTGCTTAACATCTCACAGGTGAATAGACGTAACTCTTGGCAATCCACTTGGAAAAAAGCTTAATGCCGCCAGCATTAGAGGCCCCGAGGTTGTACACATTCTGCTACTGCTCATAACCCATATCTAAAGCTTTACCTACAACAAAACCCGGGTTAAGCGAGCCATGATTTTATATCATGACATGGCGATGTTTTAAAGATGTAGAATGTGCTTTTTCCTCTTCTTACTTTGGTCTGCGTGAACACAATGGGTAACAACGTAGGTCGGGTCATATTGATTTTCCATGTTGATTCCACATCACTGAAAGTCTACACTGAGATCGGGATGGGATTTCGGAAATCCTGTTCACATCACATGGAAAAATTGTAGGATTTTTAGGAGGCGATTTATTGCTTTGGAATTGATTGGGGCAATCTATATGTGTCATGGCATTTACACGGTTTTGAAGCTTGTGTATCCGTTCGTTGGAATTTTGTTCTATGCTTTCCCTTCCTCTTATCCCACCCTATTCTTCCCCTTGATGAAAAAGAAAATTCTTCAATAAAAATTATTGGAACCAGGAATTTTGTTCTAGACACATATTCTTATAATACTTGTAAAGTGAGCAACAATGCACAAAAGAAGACCGAACAGTTGCATCGATTAAAAACAGTCTGCATAGTGAGCCTTCTAAAAAAAACCTTGTTCCCATATATCAGGTTATACATTGTTATTTGGGAATGGCATGGTAGTGAAACAGATTCCTTAGTATTCTACAAGATCTTTGGCAGTATCCGATGCATCTGTTGTGGTCCTGAACTGGTCCTCGAGATGTATCAAAAATCTCTCTATGTAGAGCTTTTCTATTCGGATATAGACGCTGAACCATTGCACAAAGAGTGTAATCTTCACTCTATAGCTACTATAAAATATGGAGTAAAAGTAGAAAACCCCAAGATAAACTATCTAGCACACAGGAAAGTTCACAGACATCAGCTGGCATGTCAATGCATATTAAGATAATGGTTTTGTGTCTTCATCAGTGGTAAAACATGCCAATAGATGTTAATAGAGAAAGTTACATTGGAAGGTGAATGGCCAGGCAAATGGAATTACTGTGTTACACATCTGTCCCGGGTATCCGCTTCCTTCGTCTGGGTCCGCTGCCCTCTGCTGTGCTCCACGTCGGGTTTTGCAGGTTGCCAGAGTGGATCGCTGACATCCTCTCTCTAGACCTATTTAAGTCCCATAGACACAAACTCACCTGTGTCTTGGGATTAAGACTCCCTGTCCTACGTTTGATGTGCTCCACCATCTGTGTTATTTGTGTCTTTGCTTGCATTTATCCATCCTGCTGATCCTGAGAATCCCGATCAGCCTTTAGAGTCCTTGCCGTCCACATGCCTTTCTGTTTGCTGTATAAACGCCCGGTGTCCATGTGTCCACCTCGACCTAAGGATTAGAGAATCCACCTCACCTGGTGAGCCTTAAAGGGAACCGGTCACCTGAAAAAATGCCTTTATCCTGCAGATATGGGATTAATCTGCATGTTAAAAGTGTTCTGAACCTGCCCAATGCCGGCACTTAGACCCACTTTTCCGTCAGGAAATTAATTTCATTCCTCCAGGCAGCATTCCAGTATCAGTGACGGGGGCAGCACCGGTGTCGGCTCAGTCACCGCTCAGTGTATAGAGAGTGGCGGCTGTAACCGAGTCCCGGCACTGATTGATAGAAGCTAAACATTAGGACCAGCTGTCAGTCAGTGTGAGGGGAGAGGTTACAGCCGCTGCTCTATATATACTGAGTGGTGACTGAAATTGCATCGGCACCACCCCAGTGACTGAAACCGGAACGCTACCAGGGGGAATAAAGTTAATGTTCTCCCAGCAGCGAGGGTCTAAGTGCGGGAACCAGGCAAGTTCAGAACGGTATTAACCTGCTGATTAACTCCGTATCTGCAGGTTAATAGCATTTTTTTGCAAGTGACAGGTTCCCTTTAACATACTGTATAGTGTGGGGCAATGAAGCACAGCTGAAAGTCAATTAAGGTGTCCAAGCAACTTAGCTGTCAGCCAACTGCGTATTCAGCTGACAACTATCTCATCCCATAGACTTGGCGGCCAATTCATGTGTTCTCTATGGCTAGAGTGGAGTAAGCTGCTGTCAGACACGTCTGGCGGTGACTTATTTCCCCAGGAGAACAAAAGGATTGGCCATTTGTCTACACTGCCTGATCTTTCTCTTCTTCAAACTCATCTGTTGCTGGAAAAATTGTCGAGTTCAGTCGAATGTAATCCAATGGGTATTGTTGATCTAGTTTCACCAGAAAAAAAATGTATATGGCCAGTCAGTAGAACTAAATGAAGAAGACTGTCTATTTCGGATCTTGGCACCTTGTTAGCTGATGACCAATGTCAGGTATTTTAAGAGGTGCAAACATTGATAAAAACCATACACATATAAACCATAAAAAAAACCCTTTGGAAGAAACTAAACACAAAACGTGCATTGGGGTGTTCTCTCTGCGATCCTCTTGCAGATTCTTGTCCTCCGTTACCATATTGTTTACTTACTGACTATTTCTTCGGGTACTATTTGCATGGACGACAGGATATGTTCTTTTTTGCACATTAGGTGCCACTATGTGTTACCTTGAGGACTAAAAGGAGATGGAGGTTTCTGGTTGCCCGCACTGTTGCTAGAAAAGTAGTCATTCAACGCTGTGTTACAGTGTGATTTACTCCCTACTTTAGCCGGAAAAATTGCTGTAACCTTTAAAACGTCTGGTCAACCTTACGGCAATTTGGACTGTACTTTGGTTCATTGAGAAGTGAGAGTGCAATGAACCTCAGCAACAGCGATGAGAAACATCCTCGCGTCGAATGGTCTCGCCGACTTATTGCCGCCGCCACTCTCTGTAGTTTATGCGTGGTGCTTACATTTCACTATGTCAAATTCCTTCTTCATTTGTTAACAATGTACAGATACAGTTTGGAGGAGCGTGTTTTCATTGTGAAAACTTATTGGAAAACTGAGTACTTAACAAGGTGCCAACGTGAGTTTCTAAAGAAGTTTGGAGGTTGAAATCCACCGTTTAAACCATGTATTGAAGTACTACTCTCATCATCGTACGCCCGGTCTTGCTTATAGTAGTGAGAGAAGGCATACGATGATGAGAGTATTCATAAAAAACAAAATAAAAAAATGGTGGTTGATGTCAGCTGATATTACAAAGCTGACATCAACCCCACAAATATGACCCCACTTGCCACCGAACCAGGGCAAGTGGGTAAACCGGGCAAAGCGCCAGAATTGGAGCATCTGATAGATGCACCTTTTATTGGGTGGCTGAGGGATGCTATTTTAAGGCTGGGGAGTGCCAATTTCCGTGGCCCCTTCCCAGTCTGAGAATACCAGCCCCCAGCTGTCTGCTTTAGCTTGGCTGGTTGTCAAAAATAGGGGGGATCCTATGCCATTTAAAAAAATGGACCCTGTTATTTTTGATAACCAGACAAGTTAACGCTGACAGCTGAGGGTTGCATCCTGCGTCTGTAGGTTTTGCCTGCGCTGGTTAGTAAAAATAGAGGGGACCCCACACTAATTTTTTATTTTATTTAATTTTTGCAAAGGCGCCGGCTGACAAATACTCTCATCATTTTACGCCTGCTCTGACTGCTATCAGCAAGATCGAATGTACAATGATCAGTAGTACTCTCATCATCCATCACCTGTGACTGGCAGTAACCTTTTTCCCCCCAGTCACAGCTGGTAGCTCACACACTGTCATTTGTATGACAACATGGGAACTGCAGCGCGTGACCAGTGGTAACAAACTTACCACAGATTAGAGCCAGTGTTTCTCGTGCTCTCATGCAGATGACAGCATCGGAAACACGGGATGTTTGGGCCCCCCATTCATTTGAATGGGGTCTAGGTTCAGGTATAGTTCTGGTACCTGAACCAAACTTTTTAAAAATGTTCGGCTGAACCCGCTGGACTCAACCATCCACGGTTCACCCATCACGAATCTTGTGTTATGATTTTGGCAAGACATTTTGACATTCCATTTATTGTTCCTGAATTAGCCACTGAGCTTTCTCTAGTTAGTACAATTTCTCGGTCAGTTTCTGTCTTCATGAGTCACCATAATATGTAGTCTTGTGTACACCTACAGTCATGGCCAAAAGTGTTAGCACCCTGGAAATTGTTCCAGAAAATGAAGTATTTCTCCCACAAAATTATTGCAATTACACATGTTTTGTTATACACGTTTATTTCCTTTGTGTACAGTCATGGCCAAAAGTTTTGAGAATGACACAAATATTAATTTTTACAAAGTCTACTGCTTCACTTTTTCTAATGGCAATTTGCATATACTCCAGAATGTTATAAAGAGTGATCAGCTTAACAGCAATTACTTGCAAAGTCAATATTTGGCTAGAAAATGAACTTTATCCCCCAAAACACATTTCAACATCATTGCAGCCCTGCCTTAAAAGGACCAGCTAACCTCTTGTCAGTGGTTGCTCCATTAACACAGGTGTGGGTGTTGATGAGGACATGGCTGGAGATCAATCTGTCATGATTAAAGTAAGAATGACACCACTGGACACTTTAAAAGGAGGTGGTGCTTGGCATCATTGTTTCTCTTCTGTTAACCATGGTTATCTCTAAAGAAACACGTGCAGTCATCATTGCAATGCACAAAAATGGCCTAACACTGAAGAGTATCGCAGCTAGAAAGATTGCATCTCAGTCAACAATCTATCGCATCATCAAGAACTTCAAGGAGAGAGTTTCCATTGTTGCCAAAAAGGCTTCAGGGCGCCCAAGAAAGACCAGCAAGCGCCAGGACCGTCTCTTAAAAGTGTTTCAGCTGCGGGATCGGGCTACCAGCAGTGCAGAGCTTGCTCAGGAATGGCAGCAGGCAGGTGTGAGTGCATCTGCACGCACTGTGAGGCGGAGACTCTTAGAGCAAGGCCTGGTCTCAAGGAGGGCAGCAAAGAAGCCACTTCTCTCCTGAAAAAACATCATGGACAGACTGATATTCTGCAAAAGTACAGGCAGTGGACTGCTGAGGACTGGGGTAAAGTTATTTTCTCTGATGAATCCCCTTTTCGATTGTTTGGGACATCAGGAAAACGCCTCATTCGGAGAAGACACGGTGAGCGCTACCACCAGTCTTGTCTCATGACAACTGTTAAGCATCCTGAAACCATTCATGTGTGGGGTTGCTTCTAAGCCAAGGGAATCGGCTCTCTCACAGTCTTGCCTAAAAACACAGCCATGAATAAAGAATGGTACCAGAATGTCCTCCAAGAGAAACTTCTCCCAACCCTCCAAGAGCAGTTTGGCGATCAACAATGCCTTTTCCAGCATGATGGAGCACCTTGCCATAAAGCAAAGGTGATAACTAAATGGCTCAGGGAACAAAACATAGAGATTTTGGGTCCATGGCCTGGAAACTCCCCAGATCTTAATCCCATTGAGAACTTGTGGTCAATCATCAAGAGACGGGTGGACAAACAAAAACCTAAAAATTCTGACAAAATGAAAGCATTGATTGTGCAAGAATGGACTGCTATCAGTCAGGATTTGGTCCAGAAGTTGATTGAGAGCATGCCAGGGAGAATTGCAGAGGTCCTGAAGAAGAAGGGTCAACACTGCAAATATTGACTTGCTGCATTAACTCATTCTAACTGTCAATATAAGCTTTTGTTACTCATATGTTTGCAATTATTATATTTCTGTCTGTGATAAAAACATCTGTCAAACACACATAAAAACCAGAGGGCAGCAGATCATGTGAAAATATAATATTTGTGTCATTCTCAAAACTTTTGGCCATGACTGTATTGTAGCAACACATAAATAGAGAAAAAAAAGGTAAATTGGACATAATTTCACACAAAACTCCAAAAATGGGCAGCACAAAATAGTTGGCACCCTCAGCTTAATATTTGGTTGCACACCCTTTGGAATAAATAACTGCAATCAATCACTTCCTACAACCATCTACAAGCTTCTTACACCTCTCACCTGGAATTTTGGACCACTCTTGTTTTGCAGACTTCTTCAGATCTCTCATATTTCTAGGGTGCCTTCTCCCAACAGCAATTTCATGATATCTCTACAGGTGTTCAATAGGATTTAGGTTCAGACTCATTGCTGGCCACTTCAGAACTATCCAGTGCTTTTTTTCTATCCATTTCTGCGTGTTTCTTGAAGCATGTTTTGGGTAATTGTCCTGCTGAAAGACCTATAACCTGGGTTGCCAGCCCTGCTGACACTGGGCGCTACATTGTGACCCAAAATCCTTTGGTAGTCTTCAGATTTCATGATGCTTTGCACACAGTCAACGCACTCAGTGCCAGAGGCAGCAAAATAACCCCAAAACATCTCTGAACCGCCACCATATTTGACTGTAGGTACTGTGTTCTTTTCTTTGTAGGCCTCATTCCATTTTCAGTAATAGTAGAATGATGGGCTTTAGCAAAAAATTCTCTTAGTCTCATCTGTCCACAAGACGCTTTCCTAGAAGGATTTTGGATTACTCACGTACATTTTGTCAAACTGCAGTCTAGCTTTTTTATGTCTATGTGTCAGCAGTGGCGTCCTCCTGGGTCTCCTGACATTGCATTTAATTTCATTAAAATGTCGACGGATAGTCCATGCTGACACTGATGCACCCTGAGCCTGCAGGACAGCTTGAATTTCTTTGGAACTTGATTGAGGCTGCTTATCCACCATCCGAACTATTCTGCGTTGCAACCTTTCATCAATTTTACACTGCTGTCCACTTCCAGTGAGATTAGTTGCAGTGCAGTGGGTTGTAAACTTCTTGATTATGTTGCACAGAATGGACAAAGGAATATCAAGATCTCTGAAGTGGACTTGTATCTTGAGATTGTTGATATTTTTTCAACAATTTTGGTTCTCAAGTCCTCAGACAGTTCTCCATGCTTACTGTGGCACAGACAATCACGCAATGCAACAATTGAATTAACTTAGCTCCTTTTTATCTGGTTTCAGGTGTGATTTTCATATTTGCCACACCTGTTACTTGCCATGGGTGAGCTTGAACGAGCATCACATGCTGGAAACAAAGTTGTTTGCCCACAATTTTGGAAAGGTGCCAACAATTTTGTCCTGCTTATTTTTGTGGTTTTGTGTGAAATTATGTCAAATTTGCCTTTTTTCTCTTTTTTTGTGTGTTGTTCCCATACACACAAAGGAAATAAACATGTGTATAACAAAACATGTGTAATAGCAATAATTTTCAGAGAAAAATACTTCATTTGCTGAAACAACTTGAAGGGTGCCAACACTTTCAGTCATCACTTTATTCAGATATAATCTTAATTATTTGAAATTATAATCAGCCTGGCACTTTAGCCTTTTGAGCTTCTCCTGGTGAAAAGTTATCATTGTTCTTAGTCTCCTTTTATTTGTTTTTAATTATCCATGTATTGAACTAATAAAGATTTATTTTTTTATTATACGGCCTATGTACTCCATTTTTTTGTAGGTTGTGTTACATATAAACCATATAGGCTATTCTCTTGGATAGATATGTAGAAAAGACAAATATCCATTAAGTTCACCCTACTCGGCAAAATGAATGGCTTCTCTCTTTAACATTCTAATTTTGCTCCTCCTCAGTCACTAATTCATTTACGGAAATCATCCTGAAAGGAGTCTCAAAGACAACTGTGGAGACAAGGGGGTCAGTGGGTGCTCTCGTCCGCTGGCTCGGCTGTCTTTAGAAAGACTGCATGGACCAGGGCTCATACCACTGAAAGCCCGCTCTCTCTCCCTGTGGGCAGAACACTACTCAGACAACACAGGTCGAGGGTAAAACAGTGTGCAATAATTAACTGTACCACAAACACAAAATAACATCTAGAAAAGTACCAGAAAATACCCAAGATGGTGCAAATTACAGAGTCTCACCCTTTCGCTGACTTGTCGGGATTAGAGATGCTTCCAGTGCAGCATACCCCCACCAGTGTCCCTCACAGAGAGGAGGTAACGACAAGCTTAAGAAGCTAACTGAGAGCAGTCAGGTATGTGGCCAGGTGACCCGATTGTCCCAACCTGGATTCTCTAAAAGTCTTTGAGGGTTCAGTGATGGTCAATGAAGCAGCTCTATATTTCTTCAGTTGGAGTGATGATGCCATGACTTCTGTAATCTAGACTCCCTGAACACAGGCAAATCATCCTTTTATAGGTCACAACTTCTCATTCAGTCATTCCACCACAGGATTGGGGGAAGGCGGAAGGAGGCCATCCCTCACTGCTGAAGTGTTCAAACAACATGCATAGTTTGTCCTTCATATTGCAGAGCACCAATGGGTCAACATATTAACAAACATTCAAACATTGTGCCTTCATTTCCCAAAGATAGTAGAACAATACTAGGACTGCAATACTAGGACAGATACAAATGCTAATCAGCAGCCAGTCAGCAATTGCATCCAGTGAACAATAATTCAATGACAATAAGGGCCAACAGTCATTCTCACGTAAACTCTAGCTGATGTCCCTGGGCCTACTAAAATAATATGTCAGGATAATTCAGATTAAATGAGATGTCACCACATCTTAATTAGCCAGCCATGATAGGCTTCGAATCATCCTTCGTCACTTATCGTGTACAATTAGCATGGTTTAAGCAGAGGTTTCACCTTTGTATCATCCAGTATTGTCAAAACATATTCCATGTCGCCCTTGCAAACAAACTCCACAATCCCCGTACCATCCTTGTGCACATCAGTAGACGACATCTCCAGCTTCTCTCATATGATCTTTTAGATCCTACCAACATCCCGAGATGGGAAGCTTTGACATGAGGACTCTGTATTCAGTTCGCCAAGAAGGTGACACATTCCTCCAGCGGTGTCCTCCATAATTTCCCCCTGGTCTCTTGCTTGACATGGGAAACTCTACACGTAAATCGAGAACCAAACTTGTATCCATTGCTTCCACTCAAAGTATTCGCCAGATCCTGGAAGCTGATGAAGTCGAATGGTGTGGCACCGCCTCCCCCATGATTCTTCAGCGCGATGGTATGGATCCTCCCATACTGATGGAACAACTCCTCCTGCTCCTTCTCTCGCACATGGGCCGGTAAATTGCCCACAAAAAAGCACCCATTCCTCAAGCAATGACCCCTTTTCTCAAGGCAGAGTTGGTGGGGTTGGACATGGTGGCATCCGAAACCTACTGTGTATGCCTCATCAATGGTATGCTGGGTCTGTCTGTATGCCTCCCTGGTTGTGGAACCCTGGACGGCTCTATGAACACCAGTCCCCTGCAGCTCCCCCAGTTTCACCGGGCTGAGTAGTATCCCACTGCTGCGACCAAGTGTGGAGACATAGAGGTCAGTGGGTGCTCTCATCCGCTAGCCCGACTGTCTTTAGAAAGACTGCATGGACCAGGGCTCATACCACTGAACGCCCGCTCTATCTCCCCATCGGCAGGACACTACTCAGACAACACAGGGTGAGGGTAAAACAGTGTGGCAATAATTTACTGAACACCAACACACAATGGCATACAGAACAGTCCCAGCAAATACCCAAGATGGTGCAAATTACAGAGACTCACCCTTTCGCTGACTTGTCGGGATTAGAGATGCTTCCAATGCTTCATACCCCCACCAGTGGCCCCCACAGCGAGAAGGTAACGACAAGCTTAAGAAGCTAACCGAGAGCAGTCAGGTATGTGGCCAGGTGACCCGATTGTCCAAACCTGGATTCTCTAAAAGTCTTTGAGGGTTCAGTGATGGTCAATGAAGCAGCTCTATATTTCTTCAGTTGGAGTGATGATGCCATGACTTCTGTAATGTAGACTCCCTGAACAAAGGCAGATCCTCCTTTTTATAGTTTTCTCATTCAGTCATTCTACCACAGTATTGGGGGAAGGAGGAAGGTGGCCATCCCTCTCTGCTGGAGTGTTCAAACAACATGCATAGATTGTCCTTCATATTGCAGTGAACAATAATTCAATGACAATAAGAGTCAACAGTCATTCTCACATGAACTCTAGTTCATGTCCTTGGGCCTAATGAAATAATATTTCTGGATAATTCAGATTAAATGCGATGTCACCACAACAACCATTGCCCATATGCACTATTAAGGGATATGGGCATGACACTGGCAGAGCCATCCAATCTATGTGGTTGCATGGAAGGTCATTTATTGAGGAGCCAGAAACAGAATTCATCACCAGCAACAGCTGATCGCTGTAGGCTAGAAAAACTGAACCAATAAATCCACTGAAAATATTTTCCTTTGCACTGAAGATTGTATCATATCGAAAACGGGGTCAATCGGCAAAGTCTCCCATACCATCATATTACCGTTATCATGACTGATAGTAGAGTGCACTGTAGACTGTGTCCAAACAGTCCTAACCAACCTTATCCCATATAGCATCAATGTTTTCTTGCCCATCTGACATTACATTGGAGTTAACCATGGATATGGATATCAGTGATTTCCATCTTGTCACCTCCCTTAAGAATGCTACATGTGCCCAGTGGTTTTTTTTATTCATGGGTTGTATGTACTGGACCTTAGTGTCACGAGGGTATCACGTCCCCCTGGAAGACCTGGAGCTAGACGGTCACATCGGGTAATAAATCGCAGGTCTTCTTTAGAGATGGTGTGATGTGTGTCCCATATCAAATCGATTTAGTTTTCTCTGATGCTGAAGTAGTTAACGATCCTTTATATGCTGGTCAGAAACATGCAGCTCCATTTCAGCTGCTTCTGATCTGGTCATTACCTCTTCCTATAAAACCTGGTCAGACCTTCTTGTCCCTGCAGGTGAAAGATTCATCTTCCTGTGCTGTGTGCTACAGCTAAGTGGTTGGAGTAGAGTTGTTGTAGTAGTGATCTGTGGTTTGCTGTAGTACGTGTGTGTGTTTATCTCTTGGTCCCTGTTTCCATTTAGTTTATACTTCCCTGTCCCTATGTCCCTATCCTCCTCACTATTGTTGGTTAGTGCTTTTGTATGACAGAGGTTTTCTGTTATCGCTGTTTTGTCTTTGTGTCTTGTTTACCTTTCATTTCTCTCCCATGCCTCATGAGGTGGGGGAGGGAACAGATCAGGGTTTAACATAGCATAGTAAAGTTGGAGACTTGAACCTCTATATCTTCAAGAGTACCCCGGGACAGGGATAGTTAAGGTCCCAGTTCTAGGAACAGTGTGAGGCCCCCTTCCATACCAAAGACCGCCAGAGTGTGACACTTAGATGAAGAAATAAGTCCCACATCTGTTTGAATAGTCTTCAGAGACATTTAGGGACATCTTTTTGCTTCAAATTCGCTGTAATATTGGAAGGATAGCTACTGTAAAAATCTGAACCATTGCTCCAAATCCTTTACATTAGAAAGCAAGGTCATCTTAAAGGGGACACCATCATTCCAATTCACTGTAGTAAAGTCTAACCTTACATTGTCCCCTTAAGAATGTAATTTTTTTAAGGCTGTCAGTTCTTTGAAAATGAATCGATAGACTGAAAATCTTCTGTCTGTTACTATCATACATGTTAACTATTAATTGACTGCACGTAGTTATATTACTACACACTATCAATTACCAAGACTTACACAACAACACACCTATTAACTACAATCAAGAATGCTATAATTGGACCATTGTGTACTATTAATATACCTCTACAAAGTGTAATTAATTATATTTATGCCAACGGGAGTTTCGATTAATACGTTTATATAATAAAAGCTAAAAACATCGGGTGAGGTTTCACAATGTCAGCTGCCTGGAAACATTCTTTGTAAAAAGTTAGGATTAATTATTTTATTTCCGGTTTCTTTTTTGGGCCATTGTTATTATTTGGTGGCAACCTATTTCATGTACATTATATAGCTTTTTTTACCACAAGGTGTATTTATTAATTCCATTTTGTCTCACTGCTGCTGAGGAATTTTTGAAAACTTTGCAATAGAACTAGTTTGACGAGGCTCCCGGTGGGGTTCCGTACATTTGCTTCTCATTTCAGTTATCCCCGACCCTCAAAAATAGTCAAAAATATTGAAATTACTCAGTTCATCATTTAATAACAGTGAAACAGCGATCTGGAACAGTAACTGGTTGCCAAAACACAGCACCATCTAGAAAGCCATCAAGTACCCCAGATGTCCATCAACCTTTCTCCTCCATACATCTGTGACATGGTCTCCCGCTACCTACCCACACGCAACCTTCGATCCTCTCAAGATCTCCTTCTCACTTCCCCCCTCATCTCTTCTTCCCACAACCGCATACAAGACTTCTCCCGGGCTTCCCCCATACTCTGGAACTCCCTGCCGCAAAACATCAGACTATCACCAACAACGGAAACCTTCAAGAAGAACCTGAAGACCCACCTGTTCGACAAGCCTACAACCTGCAATGATCCTCAGTCTACTGAACCATCGCACAACCAGCTCTACCCTTTCCTAGTGTATCCTCACCCATCCCTGTAGACTGTGAGCCCTCGCGGGCAGGGTCCTCTCTCCTTCTGTACTTGTGGTCCCTTGTCTAGCACGTTTATTGTACCTGTCTATATTTTCCCTTTTCATATGTAAAGCGCCATGGAATAAATGGCGCTATATAAATGTGTAGTAATAATAATAACTAGAGATGAGCAAATGAATTCCAGCAGCACGCTCAGAATTCCTTGGCCACTCAATGGGGACCGCCCTCTACGTATCTGCATCGATTAGTCGTCTTTTAATTAGCCAAAATGGTGTGACATGACATGTGCATCACACTGCAACGTTGAGGTCACACCAAGACTGATCATAAAAGGAGTCTTGAATGCTATTGGGTAGAAGGCGATTTTTAGGGCTCCCATCCAGCAGGCACGGAATTAATGACCTACTTGCTGGACCAAGGTCCTGTAAATGTATCTACAGGATGTATGTATCTAAATGTAGTGGACTGCATTTGTCAAAAAAATCTGCAAAAAATGTGCACAAAAGAAGCATAATGAAGAAATCCAAAGAGCAATGCTGTGCATAACTACAGCCAGTTTCAAGGTTCCATTTGTTCGCTTATATTATGGAAACAAGTCCCTATTTGACTCTGGGACCCAAAGACCTAAACTGATGGCTTCATAGATCATTTTGAGGCTGTCAGTTTGGGTTCCTAGACCAGCGACTGAGACAGGACTTGCATCCATAAAAAAGGGCGCATAAATGCGTCCATAGTTTGCCCTCAATTGTCTCCATTGCGCCTTAAGCACCAAGCCATTTGGGATAAACTTCTAAGGGCTGATGAGTAAATGTTGGATTCTTTGGATATTACAGGTTTTAATATATCTTAAAGAGGTTGTCCACTACTTTATCATTCATTATCTATCCTTAGGATAGGCTATCAATTTCTGATCGATCGGGGTTTGAAAACCCAGCACCCTCCACAGATTAGCTGTTCTCAGTGTTGGCAGTTTCCAGACGGAAATGCTCGATCGTGGAGGTACTCTTTCTTCTTCAACTCAATAGGAGGCGGATGCGCATTACTCTGCCGCGGCCACTATCAGAAGACGGCCAGCTCCGGCAAGTGAGCATTTACGACAGGCAGCCACCGAGAACAGCTGATCGGCACGGGTATTGGGTGACTGTCCTCGAACAATCGGACACTGATGACCTATCCTAAGGATAGATCATGAATGCTAAACTAGTGGACAACCTCTTTACGTCAAGAATATTTGATAAAACCATACATCTGAGGCTACATCGCGTTCATTAACCACTCACTTAGGGCTCATGCAGATGTCTGTACAACACAGTCCAAGCATAAGAGTCGTAAACAGATAAATCCTAATTTGCGCACATTACATTATTTTGCAACGTTTTTAGCGGTTTTGGAGAATCACGGCAAAAGAAAACCATTGGGAACAGGTCTTGTGAACATGGCCTAACATAAGTCTGTGTGTAAGCTACAAGCAAAATTTACTATTTTATTTTGGCTATAGGAATGTTATAATTAAAAAATTCCCCCCATCACAAACATTTATGGCATAGTCAACCGGCAGCACCGTCGTCAGTGGAGAGGTGGCTGAACATATGTAGCCAGGTCCTCATTTTGGACAAGATGCAACAGGACCCATTTTCAAAGTAATTATGGATCCCAGTGGTGGGTGGGACGTACATCTATCAAATATCACACACAGAATATGCCCGGGTTATAGTTATAGAGTATACTGGTTATTAGAGTATATAGTTATATAATAATACACCTCTAAACCACAGTGCAGGCTATGGCAAACAATACGTAGCACGATGAGGTCTGGAAATATACCGATTGAGGCCGATTTACACGTCTAGATTCAGAGAAAAGTCACCTTGATGCTATAGTACGGCGAGAATAGGTAATAGTGATTGGAAAAAAGCTTCCAGAATAACTTTTTTCCCGAAAAAAAATACATTACTCGCCATGACATAGACATATGTCTCCATTTGGAAAATGAAGCAATAACCTCAGCTGGTTTAATTAGTGTCTAATCGCCTGCAGAGTTAATTACCGTATGCAGAATATAACAGAACGGCCTCCATTCCATTTTATTTGTGTCCATTAAAATGTGTCAAGCTGATAAATGGACGGGTAATACGTAACTGAAGAAATGAACCGCCAAAGACTAATGGAAAAGGGGAATCCAGATAGACATGTACCGTAATGACTGACACTTCGGCCTAAAGATGAGCTCACTAAAAGGGGACGTTACCAGAGTGAGAAGGTCACCGTAATGGAAGACTACTTGTACTGCTGAAATCACACAGAGTGGAAGAGCTCACTCAGTACAGTGGGAGAAGAGCTCACTCAGTACAGTGGGAGAAGAGCTCACTCAGTACAGTGGGAAAGAGCTCACTCAGTACAGTGGGATAAGAGCTCACTCAGTACAGTGGGAGAAGAGCTCACTCAGTACAGTGGGATAAGAGCTCACTCTCAGTAGCTAGTTGGGAGAAGAGCTCACTCAGTACAGTGGGATAAGAGCTCACTCAGTACAGTGGGAAAGAGCTCACTCAGTACAGTGGGATAAGAGCTCACTCAGTACAGTGGGAGAAGAGCTCACTCAGTACAGTGGGATAAGAGCTCACTCAGTACAGCATAAGTGAACTTAGACTTAGTCGTGGTGTGGAGTTACGGCACGTGCATGGGTTCAATTAATAAAAACTAACCTGTTCACAATACTCTGACATTTTATGGACTGACCAAATGTGAGAATGAAAAGTACACTAAGTCTTTTTTTTGCAAAATCTAAATATTAACCCTTGTTGCTAATATTTCCTTTATTTTAGTGATTCGTGCAAGAGTGATTGGAGAAAAGGTGATTTCCTCCCCACATACTTTTGGTGATATGATCCAGTATGAAATCAAACTGGTCAAGGTATTGAATATTTCTTTTGTATGACTATTATTAACCTTTACTATGTCACTGGCCTCTAATTTCTATTGCTAACGACGACACATTTAGAAGGGTCAATAATTGGAAAACCTAGGGAAACATTTTTACTCATTGTCAGCCTGTTTAAACAGGCTGACAAACGCTTGACGAACAAGCATACTGATTGATTGTTAGGTGTAATGATTTTTAAACTAGATAGGCAGACCATTTTTTTTTCTAGGTGTCACCCTAGTTGAAATTTTTTTTTCTGAAATGATGTGTTTGTTCCCAAAGCCAATAAAAAAAAAACCCTGGGGAAGCAAACGATCTGTAAGATATGGAAGTCTTCCGATTTACATCCATGTAACTCTACGGATTGATGTGCTGAGAAAAAAACCTGACAGCACACAGACACTTTACAAAGATGTGTGAGTGTAGCCTTACTGGCAGCACAACGTACTGTGCAAGAAAAATGGTATTCTAGACGCACAGAACAATCGTTAATACAATCTTTCTGTGTGCATAGAATATCATTTAACAATTGTTATGAGCGCACAGAATTGTGTTCGGCTGGCCTAAATGACCACTGATTGACTTGCATCAACGACCATGATGGTGCCGTGTAAACCCGCCATTATTTTTCTTAAAAGCAACGCTGAAAAACACCCTCAAATGCAAGTGTGGATCGAGCATTATGCCACAGTCAAGGTCACAGTCACTGCCGATCACTGACAGTGGCCTTTAAAGAGCACGATCACCGATGCGCTCATGTATAGGCTCCAGTTGCCCTCCCGTGACATGATCAATGTACCAATGGGTGACCATGGCAGCTATGGGTCAGCTGTAAGGCCTCTTTCACAAATCCGTTTTTTTGTATCAGGCATGATCCGTCGAACACCTGAAGGGACGGATCCGGCACTGAAATAAAAAAACTGATGCAACGGATCCGTTTTTTTTTCTGGATCCGACCTGAACTTTTGAACCCAGAAAAAAAGGGTTTCGGATGCCCGGAGACACTGGAAAATGTAGTAGTAGTAGTAGTAGTAGTAGTCCTTGGTTTCCAGAATCCGGATCAGACTTTTGACGCACATCAGGCGGCTCCGGCAAACAAAAAAAACGTTACATGCTGCGTTGTGTCCAGCCGCCGGAATGTACATTTCCGCCGGATCCGGACAAAAACGGATACAACGCAATGACATCAGGCACGATCCGGCGCTAATGAAAGTCAATGGTAAAAAAAACGCATCCGGTACCGGATCCGTTTTTTTACCAACACGCCGGATCATGCCTGATACAAAAAAACGGATGTGTGAAAGAGGCCTAAGCCCCATTGCTGCCACATTACTGCTCCTACTAAGCCCACCCAGTGGTTGGACTCCGTAGTCAATTTAACAATATATTTCAATTCTGTAATATTACAGTATATAATAAAATTAATTTAATGATCACAGGTTCAAGTACCCTGAAAAGACTAAAAATATAAAGTAAAAAAAATGTTTTTTTAAACATTACAAAAAAATAAAGACAAAACAAGTTTAAATCACTTTCCTTTCCCAAGTTTAAAAATAAAGAAATAAACATATGTATTTCATATTGTCAGGTCTGCAGAAATCGATCAAAACATAGCATTATATAAATCATATATTCAAAGCTAAAAAAAAAAAAACAACAGCCAGATCTGCAGTTTTTTTGGGGGTTGTCACAAATCTCCCAAGCAATACAATAAATCCAAACATCATACGTACCCCAAAATGGAATCAATAAAAATGGTTCCGTTTTCAGAAATGAACTAATTGCACTAATTTTACGTTAATAACGCGGTTAATATATATTTATAGATGTTCAAAGGATTCGAGAACGAGACAGATATTAATTTTGTGTACACCTCAGCTGAATCTTCTCTCTGCGGAATAAAGTTGGCGAGAAAGGAATATCTCCTAACAGGTAAGATGTCGTATAAAGAAGCTTTTTTTTTTTCATAAGTTTGAATTAGCCACCCCTTCTCTACTAAGATCATAATTGTAAAGGTCCGAAAGGCTCCCGGAAAACGGGTCATGAACTTTATGACGTCAAATCTTCTTGGGCCCCTGGATATCTTAAGAAAAGTCTCCATAGATCCTATATCCTGGTGATACTTTGGGTGGTGTAAGGTCAAAACCAATGACCCGTTCCATTTACAGAATATCAGTGTTAGGGCTCGTGTACACGACTGATTTTCTCGGATGACTTCTATGCCCGGTTTTTGTGGATAGCACTCGTGCCTACGATGTTTTATGGGGCTGTGCATGTCTGATTTTTTTTCCTCTGACCAACCGGTTGGCGTAAAAAATTAGAGACATGTCAGATTTTGATCCGCGGGGTCAGATCAAAATCGGAAATGCAAGTCTGCACTCAGATGAGAGTGGTCCGATTATCACGGACTGGAAAAAAGAAGAAGGTGGATACTTTTTTTTTTTCTTCTCCATGTATGAGAATAATTTTAAAGTTTGATCAGAATAATTCGTCCGTTTTTCTCGTACGTGGAGAAATCGGTTAGTGAACCGGTTGGTATAGACTTGACTAATATCAATATTTTTGTACCCTATAATTTTCAACCGTCCCCGACCATCCCCTTTGATTGTATATTTTCAATGAGTTCTTTTCCACTCAAAAGCACCGAACCCACAGATCTTTGCCAACTTCTAATGAGCTCGAGGCGGTTTCTGATCAGCCGTCGGAATGAGCCCCCCATACTCTCCTATCTAAAATACTGGGAGAAATCTGCCTCTATGAGTAATGGCGGTCTCGATAGACACAGCAATAGTATAAATCCACACAGAAAACACTAAGCCAGTGTCTGTATGATCACTCACAGTTTGCTACGTTTTTCAGTGGGTGCAGGGATTCTGAGCAGACACCACCGATATATCACACACTATACTTTCTTAGTATATTACCGTATATTGATTTAAGGGAAAATGTAAATTCTTTAACCCATGTCTTGTATTATCTAATGTGTGATGCCATAAATTTTACTGTGAACTAATAAAGTAGCAGTGGATAAGGGTCAGAGTAACTACATTGTTCAGTCTCAGGTGGTTACTCCCAGAAGCCATCAAAAAACTACAGGCGCCATTGACATCTGACACACCACTTACCGTACAAACAATTTTGGTTGATTCTGATCCGATTGGTCAGATTCCTGTGTGTGTGATGTGAGATGGGTATAAAGATGGTCATACATATTAATTCGGGACAAGTCCACTACTTTGAGTGTGATTTGGAGGCATTTCAATGTGTATGTGGTCCTCTTAGAGTTTCCTCGATGGCCGATGTTGGGGAAGAAAGGATTAGGCATGTTGGATTTTAACATGCTAGATCCTTTGTTCTGCTGGTAGCACAAAGGGAAAGGAAGGCAACAAGCATTTTACAGATAATAACTGTATCTAAGGTCTATGTCCAACCCAAAGGCTCCCATGCAGATTAGACTATCATCAGCTGAAATTGCTTAGATACGGAGGCTAATTTGTATGCGAGGGGCTGCCGACTGCTAATATAGATAAGGATCTGGCATGTCGGATTTAAGACTGACAATCTTTTTATTCTCTTCTATAGGAGTCTAGCAGTGGATCCTTTTTATTTTCTTCTAGAGGAGTCTAGCAGTGGATCCTTTTTATTCTCTTCTAGAGGAGTCTAGCAGTGGATCCTTTTTATTCTCTTTTAGAGGAGTCTAGCAGTGGATCCTTTATTTCTTCTGAGATCTAGCAGTGGATCTTTTTATTCTCTTTAGAGGAGTCTAGCAGTGGATCCTTTTTATTTTCTTCTAGAGGAGTCTAGCAGTGGATCCTTTTTATTTTCTTCTAGAGGAGTCTAGCAGTGGATCCTTTTTATTCTCTTCTAGAGGAGTCTAGCAGTGGATCCTTTTTATTCTCTTTAGAGGAGTCTAGCAGTGGATCCTTTTTATTCTCTTTAGAGGAGTCTAGCAGTGGATCCTTTTTATTCTCTTTTAGAGGAGTCTAGCAGTGGATCCTTTTTATTCTCTTTAGAGGAGTCTAGCAGTGGATCCTTTTTATTCTCTTTTAGAGGAGTCTAGCAGTGGATCCTTTTTATTCTTTCTAGAGGAGTCTAGCAGTGGATCCTTTTTATTCTCTTCTAGAGGAGTCTAGCAGTGGATCCTTTTTATTTTCTTCTAGAGGAGTTAGCAGTGGATCCTTTTTATTTCTTCTAGAGGAGTTAGCAGTGGATCTCTTGTAGAGGAGCAGCAGTGCTCGTAGAGGGGGCAAGGCCTCCTGTGTATCAAGCCATTTAAGCCTAAAACACTATAGGCCCGGATTCATCAAAACCATTATGCCAGAAATCTGTATACAAAGTTGAACAAAAAAAAATTGTGACTTTTGGTGTTTTCACACCAGTTTCAAACAGCACCGCCATAAATGGGTGACGGTGGGGCAGGACGGGGCGTGGACATGTTTGCTCACCAAATTCATTACACCACAAATCGGGCGCGTCTGACTCCAATACACCCCCTCATCAAGATCGACGTGAACAACACTAGTCTTGAGGAAACAGGGCCTATAAGATAATGGTATGGAGTTGACCCAGGATCAGACCAAATACAGGCCATTGGGTTGTCGCTTTTATTACTACTCAATGTACAGGTCAGATCCCCATCAAAAACAGGACAAGCATGCTCTCAGGATCTGATAGACTGCAGAGGTGGTCGGTAGCCTCGGCAACAAGCCATTTCCAATAAAATTAGGAATTCCTTCGCTCTTGAGTATTTTTAAAGGGGTTATCCGATCTAAATTGATAAGTCTGCAATCACCCTGTGTGACTGCAGACTTATGAGTCCCTCCAGCACACGCACTGTGTGCTGGTTTCTGAGCCAGGACCGGCGGGTACGTATGTGTTATGCATACTACCAGGCAGAGCCTGTCCCGTGGGCGTGGCCTCGCGCCATACACTTTTATTGGGTGAAGCCACGCCCACTGGAATGCCGCATCACTAGACGGGGCGGGCCTCGCTTCATACAAGTGCAAGGAGCGAGGCCACACCCACTGGACCTGCTCTGACCGGGAGGTCGTATAACGCATACATACCTGCCGTTCTCGGCTCTGAGACCGGAGAATCCCTGCAGTGCGCAGTGTGTGCTCTAGGGGGATTCATACGTCTGCAGTCACACAGAGTGACTGCAGACTTATCAATTCAGGACGGACAACTCCTTTAATGAGAAGTAAATTGCACAGTTGTTTGTTTTTACAATCACTTTGGAATTTTAACCGTGAAATAACGTGAAAATGACCGATAGTGTACCGTGAGTGTATATAGGACCCGCTGATTGCATGCTGTGCACCTTGTCACCGTTTTTTCCCTCTGGTTTGTTAAAGGCAGCTATTATGACGGCAGAGTCAGAATCGGCCTTTGTTGGCTTAACGTCCTTTGGAGCAGTCTGTCTCCTTTCCAAATAAAGAGTCTCACTCAACCGGACATTGGATATGAGCGGGGTTGTGACTGTAAGGTAAGAGCGGATCCTACTAGATGCTTTACTATTAACGGCAGGAGACATACACAGGTATGGATAGGATCATGCAAACGTTTCCAATAGAAAAGCTTTAGTACATCGCAGTGAATATTTAGAGAACCATTCAACAAGTCACCAACAACCCCCTTTTTTTTTTTTAAACCTTGGTTCAGAAAGGTCTAAAGGCAAAAAAAACAAAAAAAAAACCCACTTTTCCTTATCTATTGATCGTCCACAATCCCGCCTGGGATCGCTCCTCGCTTCCTCTTCTGGCAGGGACTGACATCCTGGATATGTGACTGCTGCAGCCAATCCTGGACACTAGTTGGTTGCAGTAGTCACATGCCCATCCCTTCTGGAGGAAGATATAAGGAGACCAGTGAGGGCCCAAGCAGTGATACATAGGTGCGTATGAAGATCGGTACATTAGTATACTATAGAAATGTTTTTGGAGCATGTTGTGATTAAATTAAAAAAAATAACAAAAAAATAAAGTGGTAGACAGCCCTTTCAATACTGATTTAAGGGTTTATGTACAAGGCTGTTGTTGCATGGGGCTGGAGCATGGCACGCACAGGAGTGACGGCTACATCCATCATGTTGCCATTGTTGGGAGCAGTAGCCGGGATTCCCTCCGTCTCCATGAGTATCCTCTCGAGATCGGATTGGAGAAGACGCTCTATCAGAGAAGCGATACGCAGCACTCATTTTAGTTATAGCCACAAAGTCAAGAGATGACTAGTGAGACCTTGAGGCTTTTCATAGTATGCTGATGGTATGATGACAACTGATCTATCGGAAGTTTGGACCCAATTCTTGGGTCATTTTAATATGCAGCTTCTGTGAGCAAAAAAAAGGTTTGTTTAATACATTTTAAATGGGGCTGTCCAGTACTCGGACAAGCCCTTCTCAATCCCCATGTTTATCCTTAGTAAAATAATAACACTTATACTTACCTCCGGTGCTGGTGCGTGCGCCGTTCCAGCGGTGCAAAAACTGGCTCTCCTGGGACTAGCGTGACATTGTTATGTCATGCGATCCCTGCGGCCAATCAGCGCTGGCTTTGCTTTCCTTTCCTATGGACGTAACTGACATGCGGAGGAGGTGAACGCGCACCCAAAGCCCTCACTTTCTCCGGATGTCTGAATTGTCCGGAAGAGGGAAGAGTGAAGCCAGTGCTGATTGGCCTCAGTGATCATGTGACATAATGTCACGCTAGCCCCAAGAGAGCGATAGAACTGGAACGGCGCCAACACCGGAGGTAAGTTAGGTGTTATTATTTTACTAGGGGGCAACATAGAGATTAAGAAGGGGTTGTCTGAATAGTGGACAATCCCTTTAATGATTATAGTTCCAAGATGAACTTGGCATTATTTTTCTCTTTTGTAGTTCAGAATAATTTCAATTCTGTTAAAGGGAATCTGTCAACAGGTTTGTACTACCCCATCTTAGAACAGCATAATGTAGGGGGCAGAGACCCTGATTCCAGTGATGTGTCACGTGCTGGGCTGCTTGCTGTAGTTTTGATAAAATCTCTGTTTTATCTGTTGCAGATCTAGCAGAGATCCTCTAGTGATAATCTCTTGCTTAGAAAACAATTAAATTTTATAAAAACTACAGCAAATAGCTAAAGAAGTGATATATCAGTGGAATCTGGGTCTCAGATTAGGTGGCACAAAAACTGGTGACAGATTCCTTTCAGGTGTTTCTGTTTTTACAATGATTTTGTTTTTGTGATAATTATACTAAAACCATATTTTATTTCTTTAGATTAAATACTGTAGCATGGAATCCTACGATAACCTAGCGCCAAATGAGTGCCCCTGTATAGGGTGGCAGCAGAGTCAGATTCTGGAGAGAGAGCACACCTGCATTAAATGGAGAGACGGAACTTGCAGCTGGTACCCAAGTATACCTGACAAGTCTATCTACAGCCATCCTTAGAGGATCACAATGGCCTCCGCGGCCCTTCATTCTGCTGTAACGACCAGTTGGATCATCCTGGATCGCAACCAGTATAATAAACTGTACAGAAAGTATCATAAAATTGTGGTGGTGTCAGACAGAGTACAAAGGAATCAATAAAGAAAAGCTTTAATAGTATTTCAGCAAAATCCATGTATAAAAGAAAATTAATGAAGTGAGAAATAAGCAGAATTATTTTTTTGTCATTTTCATAGAAAAGCAATTTATAGAAATAAAAAAAATGGTCTTTAGAATGAAACTGGAAAAATTCTGATCTGTATCGATTCATAAGATGCAACTGCTTGCTGATGGTTTCCAATCGTCATGCTCACGGACGCGCTTTCCAATTACACCTGGCCTCTATCTAATCCTTTTTCCAGAACTTTGGGGGCAAATAAGCGATTAGTGAAATGCAAATTGTTTCTTTGTATATTTATACGATTTTCATTAGAATATAATCGTTGTAAAACAATTGAAGACTAAGGCCGGGTTCACACTTGCGTTCGGGTGCTCTGCGTAGGTCTGCCTACTTCTTCCCTTTACTCCCATGAATTAATTGAGGCTGACTCGCTATAAAATGCTAGGTTATTGTAAAAAAATAAAAATAAATAAAATTGGTAGTTTTATTTTTCCATGAGAAGATGAGCAATTTATACAGATTCAAATAATCAAAAATCAAACTAGTCCTCAAACGGGGGTTCTCCATTTTGGACAGTCCCTACTGGCTAAAAACGATTATTTTGGCAAAAAGATGATTACTATATGTTCATTTGCTAAGACTTAGCAATCAGCTGTATAATCTGTGGACAAAACAATTAGCAAAGCAAGCGGTAAATTTCCCAGCAGTTAAGCATTACGCAGTGCTTATTCATATTTTTAAGGGCAGGTCCTGTAAAACAAGATACGATCTTTAAAATTGCTGATCAAGCAATTAAAGGGAATTTGTCAGCTTTTTTTTGCTATATAATCTCAGAGCAGTGTGATGTAGGGGCTGAGAGACGGATGTGCCATTTGCTGCTGTTTCAATAGAATAACAGTTTTATCAGCAGGAGATTATCACTAGAAGACTAGGTGTATCGTGCCTCCTGGTCAACTGCTGTGTGTAACCCCGCCCCCACCACTGATTGGCAGCTTTCAATAGTGTGGGCGGTGTTATACAGAGATCTTCAGTAGAGAAATAGAGATTATGTAAAAATGACAGCATGCAGACCAGCAAGAGACACATCGTTGGAATCAGGGTCTCAGCCCCTACATCACGGTGCTCTCAATTACATAGAAAAAACTTGCTGACAGATTCTCTTTTAAGGGGTTAGTTTGGATGGATATTAAATTATGCGGAGTGTAGACTGCAAAAAGTATGTCTTTCATTGAAGGACCAAGCACTGTGGATTACATGGACAGCCTATTGGTTCCTCTCTGCAGATCCCAGATGATGGATGAATTACGATTCACATCTGGTAGCCCTGTTGTCCACTTTACATTATTGCTTCATATGTATAGGATTTAGTCACGGTCTTGACTATGCTACTACATGTTATTTTGGGTCACTGTATGGCTATTTGCCATTCTTTTGGGTTACTCTGCTCCTGTAGTGTTAGGCTACATTCACACATGGCAGATATGTCATAGGAATTACTGAACGTGAACATTCATCTACTGAATTCTATTAATCTCTGTGAATGTGAATATACCCGTATATGTCATTCAGAGTTACTACTGGTTTATGGTACTGTATGTTGTCTTGGATCACGTCTATACTATTATACTCTGTCTTGGGTCAATCTACATTAACTGCTCGAGCTTTTTGTATTGTGCTTGTCTGTAAATTGTGCGTTCTCTACGGTGTCCAAATCCATTTTTTTACAGTATTAAGACGCCCTTTGGGCAACACGTGACCCTATCACTGACCAGGTTCTGAAATGATATGTGCCCTGACAGGAGCTGAGGTTTCACTTCTCCAGAAAGGTTCAAAGCAATGGAGAAGATGTAAGTGTGATCTGGCTTACTTGGTTATCCTACACCAATCGGGGCTGGGTCGAGATGTAAGTGTGATCTGGCTTACTTGGTTATCCTACACCAATCAGGGAATGGGTCGAGAATGTATAGTGTGATCTGGCTTACTTGGTTATCCTACACCAATCAGTGCTGGGTCGAGATGGTAGTGTGATCTGGCTTACTTGGTTACTGAAAAGACACATGTATCCTACACCAATCGGGGCTTGGTCGCATCTCTACACAGGCGCTAGAGCTACAGCATGGTCTGTGCATATGGTATGTACATCCTTGGTCAAAATTAATTACGGTTGAAAGTTGGACTAAACCCAAATTGACCAAAAATGTACAATATTAGAACTAGAGATGGTGCGAATTGATTCACAGAACCCAATCCAGCCATCACGTCAGTTACCTATCTCCTCCCTCCTTGTATCCGCGGGTCTTCTTTTGATTAGCCGGCCTGGCGTGATATCACATGTAAATCACGCCACAACAATGATGTTGCGCCTGTCGGATAATCGAAAGAAGAGCCACAGATGCTGGGAGGTAGGAGGCCATTCTCAAGGCTCCTCTCCGACAGACCTGGGTCCTACAAACTGATTTGCACAAACTCTACTTAGAACATGTCCGGTCTTGGCTACGGTGTCTCCATTTATGGCCAAACTAGGCCAAGATTCTCGCGAGATTTCCGGTGGTGCCGAATCGGATGGTCATCCCGTTAGAGGTAAACAGCTTACGGGAATGAAGAATGGACAGAGAACTAGACTCGTGAGATTTAGTGAAGCTGCGGTGAGATGATGGCGTCATCGTACTGCACTTATATGATAAGATGATGGATATTTATGTCACATCCTTTGTCGAGATATTTGTGTCACTTGATTATATGCCTCTTGGATTTTTCTTCAACTACAATATTTAATAAAAAATTAACAAATTATATCTGTTAGTAAGTAATTACCGCTGTATATATCATGCATAATCCCATCTAATTTGCCTAATTTAGAACAAATAAAATCCAAATATTACTTTACTCTTTGTCCATGCAATTTCTTTTTGTGTTTTTAGAGCAATTGTCTAGTCCGGAGCTTAAATGTGATATACAAGTCAGTACTTACTTATGATAAATACCTGCTATTTGGTTTCCTCTGTGCTTACTTTTTGGTTGCTATTTATCTTTACGTCTCCCATTTATTCTCTTACTATATTGCAGTCATCATATTATACAGCACTGTCACAATTGCTCATTTTGCCTTTCTACCCAAATAATTCTTCTCTTTTCTCTGCTCTATGTAGAAACAGGAAGTCTCTTTTCCCCCTCTTCAACTCCTGACCCAGCTGTTCCCTCCTCCCCCCTGCAGGGACTTTTGCAGTGACTCATACAGGGAAAATTGACCTCCTGTTTCTACATTGAGCTTAGAAGGACTCAGCTAGTCAGTTATTAATCACGTGATGTCATAGACCTAATGGAAAACAGGAGAATTATCTGGATAGAAAGGCAAAATGAGCAATTATAAGTACACAGTGCTGTATAATATGATCATTGTCATTAGAAAAATGACTATTAAAGGCAATCTGGATGCCAGAAACTAGTCAGTTTCTTAACCCTGTTTGTCTTTTTTATGGCTTGCTAAATAAAATCCTTGTTTTATTGAGCCGCTGGCAGTGCCGCTCTCTCTTTTTTTTTTCTCCTATTGTTGCTGTGCTGCACCAGCTAGAGACATAGCACCCACGGGTTTTGCCTCCCATTTTCTCTAATCTTACAAGCGTAGTAAGCTCCAATCACCAACCTTTTTCTCTACCTCGATCATTGTCATTACACATGATTACAAAACAAAAAAAGTATGGTTAATAGTGATGAGCGAACGAGGTCAGATAAGGTGTTATCTGAGCATGCTCGGGTGCTAACCGAGTGTATTCGGCGTGCTCGAATACTATGTTCGAGTCCCTGCAGTTGCATGTCTCGTGGCTGTTAGCCACAACACATGCAGGGATGACCAGCTCGTAGGCAATCCCCACATGTGTTGCCACTGTCAAAAACCCAAGAGACATGCAGCTGCGGGGACTCAAACATATTTTTCAAGCACGCCGAAGACACTCGGTTCGTACACGAGCATGCACGGATAACGCATGACTGATCTGGTTAGATTACTTTCCTTTTAAAGGAAACCTGTCAGCAGGTTGCTGTCATGCAATCTGTCATTCAACCCTTATAGTCCCAATCCATTGGCCAGACTCTAAAACGCGGCCTAAACGGTATATTATTTTATTATATACATAATTATTCTGAGCCGTGCCGTATTTCCTACAGTTACGGTATATATTTCCTAGAGAAGCAACTGGCATAATCCTGGATAGGAGGCGCAGAGAGGGTTAATAGGACCAATAAAGGGGTCCAGGTTTGTTAGGAATGATTAGATGAAATGGGTGGAACTAGTCGTTCCCACCCTCCAATCCGGGGGGTGCAGCTGGTATAAAAGGGCAGCTGAGCTGCTCATTCCTTGTCCAGGAGTAGAGGTGCAAACACCTCTGGTATTTGGATCTGTGGATGCAAGGTGGAGGACCGGAGTAAGTTGCTGAGACTCTGCAAGTGGAAGTTAATGGAGTTAATAAACCTTCCTGTTTGGACACGAAACTGCATGTCTGTGTGAACGCTGCCTAATGCCTACCTGAGGGAAACGCTACAGAATTCAAAGAAAAGTGTACAAAGTAAAGCTACAGAGTACAAACCGAAGTTACAGTATACAAGGAAAATCTGTAATAAAAAGTATACAAAGGAAAGCTACATGGTACTAAGAAAATCTTAAAAGAAAAGTATACAAAGAAGGCTGAAACATAACAAAGAAAAGCTACAGCATACAAAGAAAATCTAGATCATAAGAAGGAAAGCTCTAGCACGCAAAAAAAAGCAAGTGCAAAAAAGAAAAGCTACAGGGTACAAAGACAACTACAGAGTACAAAAAAGCTAGAGAGTCTAAAGAAAAGCTAGAGCATATGAAGGAAAGCTAGAGCATGCAAAAAAAGCTAGTGCAAAAAAGAAAAGCTACAGCATACAAAGGAAACCTAGAGCATAAGAAGGAAAGCTCTAGCATGCAAAAATAGCAAGTGCAAAAAAGAAAAGCTACAGGGTACAGAGACAACTACAGAGTGCAAAAAAAGCTAGAGTGTAAAGAAAAGCTAGAGCATATGAAGGAAAGCTAGAGCATGCAAAAAAAAGCTAGTGCAAAAAAGAAAAGCTACACATACAAAAAAAAACCTAGAGCATACAAAGAAAAGCTACAGCATACAAAGAAAAAGTATAGCATACAAACAAAAGCTACAGCATACAAAGAAAAACTATAGCATACAAAGCAAAGCTACAGCCTCCAAAAAAATACAGCCTACTAAAAAAAAGCTACAAACTACAGCATACAAAGAAAAGCTACGGCCTCCAAAAAAAACTACAGCCTACTAAAAAAGCTACAGCATACAAAGAAAAGCTACAGCATACTAAAATAAAGTTAGTGCAAAAAAGAAAAGCTACAGTGTACAAAGAAAAACTATAGCATTCAAAAAAAGTTACAACCTCTAAAAAAGAACTACAGCCTACTAAAAAAAAGCTACAGCATACAAATAAAGACTACAATATACAAAGAAAAGCTACATCATACAAAGAAAAACTACAACATACAAAGGAAAACTAGAGCGTACAAAGAAAAGCTAGAACATACCAACAAGAGCCACAGTGTACAAAGAAAAGTTGCAGCCTACAGCGCCCCCTGTTGGATACACCATAGGGGCTATTCATTGGAAATGCACAGGTTGTTATGAAACTTACCATCTCCTTGTGGTTTGGGTAGTATGTCTGCTCAATTAATGGAAACCTTTCCGCTCCCAAAGTTTTATAGGCAGATATGAGTTGGGCAAACTGTAAGATAATGATGACATGGTGCTTAGTAATCACACTTGTAAGATAATCATGACATGCTGCTTAGGGCCCCGTCTCACATAGCGAGATCGCTGCTGAGTCACAAGTTTTGTGACGCAACAGCGATCTCAGCAGCGATCTCGCTATGTCTGACACGTACCAGTGATCAGGCCCCTGCTGTGAATCGCTGGTCGTGTCAGAAATGCCTGGACTTTTTTTTGATCGCTGGTCTCCCTCTGGCCAGCACGCATCGCTGCGTGTGGCAGGCCTGAGACCAGCGATCAGCTGGTAACCAAGGTACACATCGGGTTTCCAAGTGCGGGGCTGTGCCTGGAAGCCCGATGTGTACGTTGGATACCAGTGCGCAGCTGCAGGGGAGCTGGTAACCAAGGTACACATCGGCTTTCCAGGCACCGCGCAGCACCTGGAAACCCGATGTGTACCTTGGTTACCAGCTCCCTGCATCAGCGGGCTGGTATCCAACGTACACTGCGGGTTACTAAGCGACGTTACCTGCAGTGTCGCTGTCCCGATCGCTGCCTGAGCTGCCTGTTTGGCAGCGATCATGTAGCGACACACCAGCGATCCTGACAAGTTCATGTCGTTGTCGGGATCGCTGGTGTGTCGCTATGTGAGACGGGGCCCTTAGTAATCACACCTGTAAGATAATCATGACATGGTGCTTAGTAATCACACCTGTAAGATAATCATGACATGGTGCTTAGTAATCACACCTGTAAGATAATCATGACATGGTGCATGGTAATCACACCTGTAAGATAATCATGACATGGTGCTTAGTAATCACACCTGTAAGATAATCATGACATGGTGCATGGTAATCACACCTGTAAGATAATCATGACATGGTGCATGGTAATCACACCTGTAAGATAATCATGACATGGTGCATGGTAATCACACCTGTAAGATAATCATGACATGGTGCTTAGTAATCACACCTGTAAGATAATCATGACATGGTGCATGGTAATCACACTTCACCTTACAAATATACAGTATTAGCCATTAGTACATTCATATATAATGAAATGGTGCAGCAGAGCCCAAGCCACAATAAGGTAGAGATTGAGGACTCCACTGTGGCTTTGGTGGTAAAAATACCACTAAGAGGAAAAACACAAATTTCTTGTGACTACTGCAAGCTGTCTGCAGCTTTGGAAATATTGTGCAGTGACCTAACTGAGAATCTACTGCGCCCTAAATATTACTAGCAGCAATCCTCAGATTTGGCTAATATTAGTGTATGTTCCCTTACCACCCATGGCTTGTCGCAGAAGTTGTAGATGGACTCCAGAGAGTTTACACTGGGAATACCGGCATATTGCATACCAATGACGAGATTGCGAAAATCTTCATTTTCCGCCATACTAAAGGAATGTTGTCGAATGAGCACGAAATCTGGTCGAAAAGATCTAGAAAACACAGAAATGATAAAAAGGATAATGTCTACTACTTACTGACAGACATATTGTATTTTAAACACATAAGTCTACGTCCCCACATTGAGCTTTGGGTGAGTTTTTGATGCTGCAGAGTTTCTGCACCTATTACGTAAATTAGTTTATTGCGTTTTTTTAGTTTGTGTTTTTACATGCGTTTTTATCGCGTTTTTTACCTGCAGATTTTCTGCATCTAATGCAAGTCTATGGGAAGAATCCACACAGAAAACTCAGCGTACCCACAACAGAAATTGACATATTGCGGATTTAAAACCGCACCGCAGGTCAATTTACACAGCACAAAAAAAGAGGCGCAGTGGCCATAAGATTTCTAGAAGTCCCGTCCACTTTGCTGGAACGGTAAAAATTTGAACTTGATCCAATCAATATTTAGATCATTTGCAATTCTTTTGAACTCACCTGACAACTCGGATCCCGTTCCGGAACATTTGCAGATCTACAGTGAACGTCCCATCAGAATGGGCAATGAGGTTTATTTCTGAAAATTCAGCCTAAAGGGATAAAGGGATGGAAAGAATAAAGCAATTCATAACCAGATCAAAGGCAACGAGAAGATAGATGTAGCGTAGTTAAAAAAAAAAAAGAAGCTAAAATTAGTTTTTGAGAAAATATTAGCCATTACTAGCAACAGCAAACAGCACCATTACTACAACAATACAACTATGATCGGGCTATTTTTGCTAATTACAGCATTTCATACTCTGCCGATTTTGCAAGTTTTCCCGCCTACAAAGAATAGAGAGGTCTGTAATTTTTATCATATGTACACTCCAACTGTGAGAGACAGAATCTAGCTGAATCAATTTTGTCCCTGGTGTTATTAGCTCTTTGGTCTTGGCCATGGTGGAGAGGTTGGAGTGTGATTGAGTGTGTGGACAGGTGTCTTTTATACTGGTAACGAGATCAAACAGGAGCAATTAATACAGGTAATGAGTGCAGAGTAGGAGGCTTCTTATAGAAAAAGTAACAGGTCTGTGACAGCCAGAGTTCTTGCTGGTTGGTCGGTGATCAAATAATTATTTCATGCAATAAAATGCAATTTAATAATGTAAAAATCATACAATGTGACTTTCGAGATTTTATTTTGAGATTCTGTCTCTCACAGGTGGAGTGTACCTACGATGAAAATTACAGACCTCTCAATTCTTTGTAGGCGGGAAAACTTGCAAAATCAGCAGTGTATCAAATACTTATGTTCCCAACCCACTGTTTATACAGAGCTCAATTAAATAGGACTCACCACTTGCCATAATTAGGGATTTTTTTTTTACCTATGTATTTATTGTACTTGCTTATATAGCACCATCATATTCGGCAGCGCTTTACAGGCATCATCATCACTGTCCCCACGATCTACCGGAGAATCTGGAGGAAACCAAGGAAAACATACAAACCCCTTGCAGATGTTGTCCTAGGAGGAATTTGAACCCAGGACCCCAGCGCCGGTTTGCGTGCTACACATTTTTTAAGACCCTCCCAGTCATATGCCGCCGCTCACCTGGCCAAATCAAGTCTCCCACTTTGCACTGAGGAGGGGCAACAGCCTGAAACACGTGTCTGGAAGTGGATTTTCTGGTTTTGCTTCTTACCCTAAATCATGTGGCAAGGTTCATTCAAGAATCAATATTGACTTTTACGATTGTTACAGCCAATAGATGGCACCAGAGATCAAATCCTCTTCCTTCTGAAGAGTTTATTCAGATATGTTTTTGGTTTTTCTTTAAATCACGATCTTTACTAAAAAAAAAAAAATTGCAATTTTCAAACTACCGTATTTTTCGGACTATAAGATGCACCAGACCATAAGACGCACCCCAAATTTTGGGGTGAAAATAGCAGAAAAAAAGATTTTTACAATATGGGGGGTCCGTCTTATTGTCCGAATTTTAAGGTACCTGAGGGCCGGCGGTGGTACAGCAGGGGTTGTGGCAGTGGTGTGGCAGAGGTGCGGTGATGCTGATACTCACCTTCCTCAGGTGAGGTGACGCTGCGGCCTGGTGTCCAAGGAAAGCCGGGTTAACCACAAGTTACCGGGGGTTGATTGCGGCAATGGTGTGGAGGTGGCAGAGGTGTGGCGTTACAGAGGCGCGGTGAGCGGCGTGTACCTGAGCAGGGTCCTTCCTCAGGTGTGGTGACACCGCGGCACGGAGAGCAGAGCCGGGTTTGTGGCAGTGGTGTGGCGGTGGCAGAGGTGCGGCGTTGCAGAGGCGCGCTGGGCAGCGTGCACCTGAGCGGGGTCCCTTCCTCAGGTGGTGAGGTGACGCCGCGGCACGGAGAGCAGACAGGAGAGCAGAGCCGGGTTTGTAGGTGGTGGCGGCCATCTTCCTGAGGCGGCGCGTGCGCAGATAGAGTACTCTGCTTCCTTGGGCTTTAGAAAAATGGCCGCCGCGATCTCTATCTGCGCATGCGCGGCCTCCCGTGGCCATTTTCCTGAAGCCACAGGAAGCAGAGTACTCTATCTGCGCACGCGCCGCCTCAGGAAGATGGCCGCCACCACCGACAAACCCGGCTCTGCTCTCGTCTGCTCTTCGTGCCGCGGAGTCACCTCACCATCTGAGGAAGGGACCCTGCTCAGGTGCACGCCGCCCACCGCGTCTCTGCAACGCCACACCTCTGCCACCGCCACACCACTGCCGCAACCCCCCAGTAAGCCTGCGTTCGGGCTATAAGACGCACCCCCATTTTCCTCACAATTTTTGGGGGGAAAAAGTGCGTCTTATAGTCCGAAAAATACGGTAACCACTTATATTTCCTGTCCTTTTATGAAAGTTTTCAGCAGGCTCCTTATCAGCAAAGGCAGGATTACAGTGACAGTTAAAATCTCCATACACAGCTGGTAACACAAGATCCACCAATCACAGCTGACCTTATCCCCCTCCCTTCACGATGACCTTTGCACATGCTCATTAGATGCTTCAGTACAAAAGATAAGGTCGGGGTCTGTTCATCGCGGACAATGTACACGTATTGTTTCCTGAAACACATGGTATTTAGGAGTCTAAAAAAGCCTCAGTCGCAAGTGTGAAAATTGCAAGATTTCTATTTTTTATTTTTAATAAAGATTGTGATATGTTAAGAAAAAAAAAAGATGTCCGAAATAAAAAAAACATTTAATATAAAATCCTGATCTTAACAATAGATCAAAATAAAACCAGAAAATAAAAGTTTGCAGTAATCATGACACTGATCCAATTACTATCATGACCTGAACATATATGGGCTTACCTGTTCAATTCGTATATCATAGTCTCCTTGAAGCTTTTTTCCTCTGAAACATTTTGCCCTAAAATATATAAAAAACACTTTTTTAAGACAAAGATCAAACCATGAAAATGACCAAACATCATAAACAGTAATAACAAATCTGGCTAATTTTACGAGATGCATTACTGGGGTGAAGATCAGATGAAAGCTGTCCAAGCTCAAAACAAGGGATTTGCTGACAAAAACAGCGCCACCATTATTTCTAAGCGGTGTCTGATATTACAGCGGATGAATGGGGATAATCTGAAAATCCAGCCACATTGGCCAATGATACACAGTAGATTATTCAGTAAATCAGGCAATCTATGACCAAATCCACCTTTGCCCCAATGAGACATAACAATAGGTGCACATTTTTTAATTATTTTTCCCCCTTGCAGTGATTTTTGACTATTTTCTAATGACCCTTATTGCAGAACTGTAAGTGGATAAGATCTCATGTAATCGCCGTGTGAGATCCTTCGGCTGAATTTACCGTTAAGTTTTGAAGCTGTTCCGAAAATTATCCATTCGAGACGGAAGGCGCACTTGTGAGTAACCTTGTCTATGCAAATTAGGCACAGCTGTATGTAAATTATTCCATTAGCATGCAAATGAGACCAGAGCTTTCTACCTCTATTACAAGACTTGTGTGGTCGACGCGCGGGCACGATGCCAAGAAGTAAAGCGAGGATTGGAAGGAATTGATATTACATTGTGGTCGTTGCAGTAACTTCTACAGAAGTTTCTTTGGACCATTTTTTAAGTTTTTGAAGAAACTTCTTAAAGGCCATGATCTTCATCTTCTTTGCACAAATTTTTTTTTGAATTGTTCATTTGATTGGTAAGAGCAAAGCCACGACTGTTTGTACCACCAAGAGGGGGCATCAACCAATTTATACAAATGGGGACAATGGTATCCAAGTCCACGGAATGTGGATGTCGTGGAAAGCTGTGGCTTACTACATAAGTCATGGGCTGCCTTAAGCCTGGAGCTTGCCAGAGGTCATCAGGTGGCACGCAGAGGACAAAGCGCCAAGTGTACCCAGCCGCGCGCTGCAAGCAGAAAGAGAGGTCACTGCTCCTCGTGGGCGTGAAGATTCTTTTATTGCTGCAAACAAGGCATGGGAGGAGAGTAGTACCATGTTCTGGAGCACTATTATCATTCAAATGCACTATTTCCATGCGGAAGACAGAAGGGGGCTCTATTTCTATATGGAGGCAAGTAAAGCGGCACTATTACTTTGTGGTGGTACAGAGAGAGAGACTATTACTATTTGGTGCCAGAATAAGGTCATTTTTCTGGAGGTAATACGGGGGCACTATTACGATGCGGAGGTACAGCGGGTGCAATACTACAATAAGGTGGCACAACATGGCCACTATTATTTTGTTTCGGAGTGACTATTGCTATGTGGAGGCACGATGGAGGCACTAGTAGGATTTGCTCATACTTTGTTTTAGTGCAGAAACTCTCCAAAAGTCTTCTAAAAAATTTGAAATTCTGCTCCAAAAAAATGCAGTGTGAACTCGCCCTTACTATGTAGAGGCATTTACCCACTGCATGCAGCCACACATGTCACAGTATAGGGGAGCAACAGTCATCAAGACCGGCAAGACAAATCAGGCGAGTGTGCCGTTATATGTACCTTGCCACAGATCTTACTCCAGCCTATGTGAGAAGGAGTCATCACTCCCTGCCCCCCAGCTGCATCCACTTTTAGGAGCTGGGACAAGAATGGTGCGAAAATGCCAGGTCACATTTTTTCATGATGGAGGCACAGAACAGGGCACTATTTCTATATGGAGACACAGAAGGGGGCATTATTTATACATGGAGGCACAAAAGGGGGCACTCTTATATAGAGACACAGAAGGGGACGCTTTTTCTATATAGAGACACAGAAGGGCGCTCTATTTCTATGTGGCGACACAGAAGGGGGCACTCTTTCTATATAGAGACACAGAAGGGGGCACTCTTTCTATATAGAGACACAGAAGGGGGCACTCTTTCTATATAGAGACACAGAAGGGGGCACTCTTTCTATATAGAGACAGAGAAGGGGGCACTCTTTCTATATAGAGACACAGAAGGGGGCACTCTTTCTATATAGAGACACAGAAGGGGCAATCTTTCTATATAGAGACACAGAAGGGGGCACTTTTTCTATATAGAGACACAGAAGGGGGCACTCTTTCTATATAGAGACACAGAAGGGGGCACTATTTCTATATGGAGGCACAGAAGGGGGCACTCTTTTTATGTGAAGGCACAGAAGGGGGCACTATTTCTATGTGGAGACACAGAATGGGGCACTCTTTCTATATGTAGGCACAGAAGGGGGCACTATTTCTATGTGGAGACACAGAGGGGGGCACTCTTTCTATGTGGAGACACAGAAGGGGCACTATTTCTATGTAGAGACATAGAAGGGGCACTTTCTCTATATGGAGACACAGAAGGGGGCACTCTTTTTATGTGGAGGCAGAGAAGGGGCACTATTTCTATGTGAAGGTACAGAGAGAGGAATTATTACTATTCGGTGCAACAATAAGGACACTTTCACTATGTGGAAATAATATGGGTGAATTATTACTGTGTGGGACGCGCTCACTATGTGGAGGTACAATAGGTGCAATAATACTATATGGTGGCACAGCATGGGTACTATTATTTTGTTTGGGGAGGAGTTATTATTACTATATGGAGGCACAATGTGGCACTAGTAGGACATGCTCACAAGTTTATGCTGCAGTAACTCCCCAAAATTCTCCTCAAAAACTTAAGAGATTCTTCTCCAAAAACTCAGCCAGGGCCCACCGGAGGATTCTCTGGTGGGCCAGTCCAACCCTGGAAGCTACCTTGTGTAAAGGTAATGAACTTTCTACATAGTCTTCATTAAAAGTTTAAAATTTTTCTCCATGTCAAAGTCATCCAAAGCCCGTTTTTACATTTTTTGTGGCCCTTTTAGATCACACGAGTTTTTATGCCTTTTTATTCCCTATAAAGCAGTGCACTAAAAAAAACACATGAAAAATGGCACACCTAAAGAATGCTGCATTTGGAAAAAAAACTCTTAAGGGCCCCAAAAAAAACAAATTTTGAAAACACGCCACAAAAATAAATGTTTGTAGTACATTGAAGAACTTAGATTTGACATCAAGGTAAAAACCAGGGGGGCAATTCTTCAAGACCAATCTACCGTAATTTCCCTATCAGTATGTCTTTGGAGTGTGGGAGGAAACCCACGCAAACATGGGAGAACATACAGACTCCTTGCAGTTGTCCTTGGTGGGATTTGAACTAAGGACCCCAGAGCTGCAAGGCTGCAGTGCTAACCACTGAGCCACCGTGCTGCCTACAACTCATTTAAGGTGGCTCGAAAAGTGGAACCCTACTGTATAAACCGCAAGAGTAACCCCATATCGGAAATTATATACCTCTCAATGAATTCATCTATGGCTACAGTGACTATTCTGTCCTCAGGGGCGTCTTCACTTTGTAACATCCAATACATGCTTTTTTTTCCTGGAAAAGTAAAAATATACCAACCTAGTGCCCAGATTGTGTTTCTGGAGACAAGCAACCAATAAATTAACTGGGCTTTCCCCACTACAGCAATACCAAATATCTGGACCCTAGCTGTAGTTTTGGCACAAAGTGGGGCTCAGCAGGGAGGAGGACAATTGGATTTAGAAGAATAGATTTTGCTGTATTTTATTTAGGAGGGAAGTGGGAGACACGACACTTTTCGAGAGTCATGAGCTACTTGTACCATTGAACTTCCTATTTTTCCGTTGACGGATGAAGGAACTGACTTTTTTAATCACTTTTAAGGCTCGGTTCCGATTTATCCTGTGCTCTAAGCTGAGCACCTTCATAGGGGTTTCCATCTAAATCCTCCTCAAAACTAAGAGTTAGTTATACTTCTCAGAATATGGCAACGGGGTCCTGTTTTTTGAGGTGTGCACACAACTATAAGCACACCTTTCTGTGCTAAAAAGATACCTAAAAAGACGGACGTCGCCAAAAACAGAGACCAGAGTGACTCCATCTGCCTCATTACCATGAATGGGTCCATCAGGGGTGAAACGCGACTGTTCAATAGTTTGGGTCATACCAAGTGTGTATACGTGTTTTTTGTTTATTTTTGCTACACAAAAGCTATTTTTTTAGTGCCAAAAGTTTTTTTTTTTTTACAAATTTTATTGATTTTTTTTAAGTTTTTACTTTGTCGCACTATGGAACTTGAAGACTTTGATGGCTGGTCTCATGCACCATTGCAATACTTCTGTATATGGAGCCCTATAATATCTAGATGTCGTAGCTAGGATTGACAGCAGCATCTAGTGGGTTAACCGGCCACGATCGGTGCTAAAACCGATCATAACTGATGCATTATCTCCCGTCATTGGGGGAGGAGCATTAATTACTTATTCCTCAGCCCCATAAAAAAACACCTATTGCGGTGATGAGGGTAAATTTCCTTAATTTTTCTGTTATAGTCTAAGAAAACCAGGGTCTAAAGTAAAGTCATCTTCATTGGTTTTTCCTAACTTGCCCTGAAAGATTAATCGCTTTACTATTTTATGTAAATGAGTACCATTGTGCAATGTTGATGAAGAATTATGGTGACAGATGGTGGTCACGGCCTGAGATGCCCCTTTTGAAGTTAATTACTACCCTAGAAGGTGTTTCATAGTCCAACCTGACTTTTCACCATAAAGCCACCTGTGTAAGGATAAAATAACCACAGGGAATAAACTTTATAAATCATACAAGAATATTGTTGTTTAATGCCCTCCGGTGGTAGGAAGGTGAACTACAAGCTCACCTGCTGATTCAAATTTAAATGTCCGTAATATTTTAATTTATTTTTTTACGTTTGACATTCTTAACCCGGCGGTCCCTAGACACACAGTGATCACCAGCATATGTGCAAATTATATAAAAACTAAAGGACATCGGGAGTTACCCCATAACCCCTCCGTGACCAGACAATTTTTTTTTTCCCTTCGCTTCTTCCATAAGCCATAACTTTTTTACTGGAAACCAGGAGAAAAAAATTGATGTGCAGTGAAATGGCAATAAAAAACATTATTCTGCCATTGATTTTTGGGTCGTGTTTTTATAGTGTTGGACATAGCAGGAATGATGCCCGAATTCAAAAAAAATAAAAATAAAATATATATTATATGGCTGCCATTGTTATAACTGGTAACTGGTGGGTGCAGGATCCTGTTCCAGATTAATCAGGCATGATGGGTATAAATCCTCTATTAGACACCTTTGCCCTTGCTTTGGCATTTTTCATGCTTATATTTGAATTCTACATAACATTTACCATGGGGATATGATATTAAAAAACTAAAAACTTTTCTGTAAAGTTCTGCTCACAACCGTTTATTATGGAAACCAGTAGGAATGTGTAGTCGGAGATAGTACGAACTCCAGCTTTAAATAAAATATCCATTATTAATATTGGATAATTAATGTATTGAAGAGAATCCGTCAGCAGGTTTTTGCTACTTAATCTGAGCGCAGCATAATGTAGAGGCAGAGACCCTGATTTCAGCGATGTGTCACTTATTAGGAGTGTAAATACAAATCAGTGTTTTATTAGCAAGAGATTATCACTGCAGGACTAGGTGTCTCGTGAATACCAGTCCAATCTGTGTAACCCTGCCCCCACCCGATTGGCAGCTTGCTGACAATGCACAGTGTACAGCTACCAATCAGTGATGTGGGCAGGGTTATACTGAGAACAGCATTCTGACCACTGCTACATCTACAGCAGAGATTCTATCAAAACTGCAGCAAGCAGCCCAGTAAGAGACATATCACTGGAATCCGGGTCTCTGTCTCTACATTATGCTGCTCTCAGATTACACATTAATAATCTGCTGACGGATTCCTTTCAACGAGGTGTGTAATTTTCACTCCCAGCTTCTTGCTTACTGGGGACAGGTGCGCATTGGTTGCATGACTCGCCAGCACTGTGCGTTCTCCGATTTTCCAGAGGCAGCTTTACCTGTGTAACATCGGACGCGCGCAGAGGCAGTGGTTCTGGCGGGATCCAGAAATCTTTGCCAGCATCAGAGCTCTGCATGCTAGCTCTATACAGCAAAGAACTTGCGAGCGCCACGCTCCTTGCCTGGGAGACTAGTCGCCTCTGATAGACTGCAGAGGTGCCGGTAGCTTACGCATCAAGCTGTATATACTAAAATGAAAAATCCCTCCGTTCTTTAGAAGAGTTAAATTGCAAAGCTGATTATTTTCACAAGCACTTATCACCCATTTAAGAAGATAAGACAACCCTTTTAACTTTCATAGAAATTTAGAAAAACGTGGAAATGTCACCCTAAAGGCAGATATATATAATATATGAACAGTAAAGTTCGGGGTCAGTACCGACCACCTACTTTTCAGGCACGGACCATGAACACGGACTTCTCATGACTTTGCATGACAGCGCGAGAAACACCAGCGGCTCTGATCGGCATTAAGATTATTACCATCGGTCAGAGTACTGCGGTTCATCTGACAGCCATCAGCTGTGATAGGCGGTAACAGTTTGCCTCCGATCACAGGCGACGACGGATGGGAGTACTACTCCCATCAGCCTATGCATGCTGTCGCTGATACCAATGAGAGCAAATGGCAGCTTATGGAAGTATTTATCGGCCGGCGCCTGCGCTATAAATAAATAAATAACTTTAAACAGCGTGGGGTTCCTCTGTATTTTTGATAACCAACCAGGCAAAACTGACAGCTGTGGGCTGCAACCCTCAGCTGTCAGGCTGGTTATCAAGAATAGAGGGGTTTTCCCATTTTTGACAACCAGGCAAGCTAAAACAGACAGCTGGCTGGTATTCTCAGGCTGGTAAGGGGCCATGGATACAGCCTAAAAATAGCATTCTCTTAGTTGTGCCAATTCTGGCACTTTGCCCGGCTCTCCCACTTGCCCTGTGGCGGTGGAAAGTGGGGTAATATTTGTGGGATTGATGTCACCTTTGTATTGTCAGGTGACATAAAGCCCATGGCTTAGTAATGAGAGGCGTCTAAAAAACACCCCATTACTACTCCTATAGTCATAGGTAAACTTTTAACCGCCAGTGATCTGCGGGCCCACACTATCATTTGATAGCATGGGAACCACAACGCTCTGACTGGTGGTAATAATCTTACCGACGATCAGAGCAAGTGTTTGCCATGTTGTCATGCAGATAACAGCACGGCAAAAAATGGATGTTCGGGCCCCTATTCATCTGAATGGGGTCTGGGTTCAGGAGTCGGAACTGGAATCAGAATGTGGAGAAATAGAGCAATGAAAACCTTGACCTACTGATTCACTGCGGTGAAAACACAGCACAGAGCTGGATCTGTCAACCTGTTGACGTATATCAGGACCCTTCAAGTTCTCTTGTGTCCTCGATGACTACTTCTAGCGCCATCAGATCTAACCAGAGTCTCCAAGAGCAAAACATTTTGCCTTTTAAAGCCTCTCTGTTGCATTATATCTAAAACTGGATGTAGTATGAGTTACTGAGAATCTATCAGTGAGCTTGTTCTGACGTTCCAATGTGAAAGTTTGTAGCTCTTTGTCTTATTCTGAGCTCCTCTCAGCTGATTTATGACTATAGACCACTTCAAAGTTGAATGAGATGGGAAAAGAAAAGCCTTTAAAAGCCAAACAGTGCAAAGTTTTTTTAATAAAAATGAGGTTTAGCCCAAATACATTCATTTAAGAAAAAATAAATTGCCCCCAGAGATGGACAATTCCTTTAAATCAATGTTCATTCAACTGAATGAATATAAACCTGATGGAAAACAGAGCGACAGTTAGAAAGACGAGCACCTAGAGTATAAGACAAACTGCACAATAAACCAGAAGCCCTGGAACTATAAGCTCCAATTCATTGCGATGCTTTACATTTCCCATCTCTTCATTTCTACTGCCAGCAGCTTAATGACAATATATTTTTCAATTTCAGCTGCTGAATTTTTTATGATTTTTGCTTGTTTTTTTTACCCATTAACCTTGTAAGGGAGAATGAAACGTCTGACTCCGCTCCGATGGCCGTTACCTATAAATAAGGCGCCGCTGGCACAAATACGATTTACGCATTAGCGGCATCGGCCTGAAATCAGACTTCATTAGAGAGTAACCTTCACGTAGGGAAAGCCTGACGTTACGCCGATGGTTGAGGTTTAGCGTTCTATTACTCATTAAAGGGGGTCTCCACTGAGAATAAGCTATAACCTAGCCGGGGGTCCGACTGATGGTAACCAAACAGACTGGTAGAACGGGGCACATTTATTCCCCTTAGGCTCTCATGCTTTATTAGATTTATGTGATATAATTATTATTGGCATTTGACAGCAGAGCATGTGATTTTCTGATGTAGCACTGATTCACAGACAGTATATCTGTAATATTTGTCATTATTCCCCCTACAGGGCACATTCTGTGTTCTATCATCTTTAGCCTTTTTACAATGATTACCATTTTATAAGCAGATAATAAAACTTTTTGATTTTGAGCATAGTTTAGATCTCTTCCTTGACCCGCTTTTTACTGGTTGTTGTTGTTGTAAGTTTCCATGTTGCAGCTTTGGTGCATTTTTTTATGCTGCAGATTGTCAGCCGTACTTTTTTCACCAATACAATATATACGTTTTCATTGCAGTTTTTGGCTTCTTTTTGGTACTTTGTGAACTTTTGTTTTTGCAGAAACTGAACTTTGATAAAACTTTACATGTTCACTGAGCTTCCGCAGCAGGTGGGTTTTTTTTTATCTGTGGAATTTCTGTACTTCTTTGGAGTCTATGGGGAAACATGCAAGTAAAAACGTATTTACTGCTTGAGAAGTTGACAAGCTGCAAATTTGTAAATGGCGTTTTCTACAAAGGGTGTGAGCTTTCTATTATTCGCATCCACTTTGCATCCACAATTGTATGTCGGTAAGAACATGAGAGGAGAGGTTTAATACCTGGAGCCCCTCCTGGGACCCAGACGAGGAAGCCTTCCCCCCAGATGATTTGTTCTTAGTGGTCTGTCTAGCTAATTCACTATATCCTTACAATTTTTTTGTATTTAGGGACAATTTTTATTTGCAGAAGTGCGGCACCACCATGGGCACGGCCTGTGTGCCCTCATAAGCAAATCTCTGCCTAGGGTCCTGGGAGAGATCTCTTTTTGGCGATGGGGGCGCACTGGCCGCCTCCCATATGCTGTGCTGGCTTAGGTATGTTGATGATGTTTTCTTTTTGTGGGATGAAACAGTGCATCAGCTCGAGGAATTCATGGCAGATTTAAACGACAATTCTTGGAACATACGTCTTACTTATAGTTTTGAATATAAGAAAATAAATTTCCTGGACATTTTTCTGGAAATTGACACCAGCAGGCGTATCCAGACCAATGTCTAAAGGAAGCCCATGTCCATCAATGCTTTGATCCATGCTGAATCAGCTCATAACCCTGCCACCATTAGGGCCGTCCCAGTCGGACAGTTTCTAAGGATGAGGCTGATCTGCTCCTCTGATGACAGATTCGAGGCACAAGCCTCGGATCTTAAATCACGTTTTGAGGCCCGTGGCTACAGTCGCAGGTGCATCAGACATGGATATAATAGACCAAGAAAGAACCGACGCAGTAGCATTTTGCAGTCATCAAAGGGCTGTAAGAGTGCTGATGGGGAGTGACCTTTACAGTTTATCTCCACCTACAATCATGAGTGGGATAACATGAGGAAAATTTTGGCCGAACACTAGGTCATCTTTGGGGGCCGAGCTTTCCCTGGGGACCTCTTTGGGTGTTTTTTACTCCATGACCTCTAGGAGATCCAAAAATCTAAATGACTTGCTGGTTAGGAGCCATTATATTCCGGCTCCCATCAATCTGTTTGATTCTAGGGGCCCTACCCGAGGTTCCATCCCATGCTGCCACTGTCTTGCCTGCGCAAATGTCCTGTGCTGCTCCACCTTTCACTCTTCAGATGGCTCGAGACAATTTGATATCCGACATCATATATCCTGTGGCAGTACTAATGTGATTTACTATGCTACTTGTGGCTGCTCCAGGATATACATTGGTCTTACATCTAGAGAGCTTAGACTGTGGATACAGGAGAATGTGTGGGACATTTGTGCAGCCAAGACAGTGGCCGACCCCTCGGACCTAAAAACGATCCCCCGCAATTTTAGACTTCATCACAATTGTAATGCCAAGACACTCATGGTTAGGGTGATCGATATTATCCATATGGGCATCATGGGGGCAACAAAAAACTCCTAGCTCAGCTGGAAACAAAGTGGATAGTTACCCTGGATACTATGACCCCTAAGGGTTTGAATGAATCCCTCAGTGTCTCTTCCTTTTTATAACATCAGTTACTGTTACATTTATTGATTTAATGAACCATCCATTCCTGCAGTCCTTCCTACTCATCTTAATACCCCTTGTGAGAGTGCTTTTTATTTTAGTATTGTGGTTGTTTTATTATTGTTTTTTTTACTGTTGTATTCTTGATTTTTGGTATCCTTATTATTTAGTGCCAACTATTGACCCACAGTGCTTATAGTGACCTCTGGCTCCATCCTCCTCGTTAGCACCATCTGTAATACATCTCACTTGGAATTTTACCAAAGGACCCGCTGATATACAACAATATGGATCATTTCATAAAGTCTTACCACGTTCGGGCTTTCATCTCTGTATTTTTTGGAAATGTGTACTGTTCCTTTAACTCATGTCATCATCATATTGTGCACTCTTGTGGCTGTGTGCACGCGCATTGCTGCTCTCCGGGTCCCGCACACAGCTGGGCATCTTTCTGCCTCCTTCTAATGCCAGCGGACTTCTCCCCTCCCCACGCGTGCACAGTGATGCTTGATGTCCTGTGCTTTAGCTGTCAGTACCTGTCGGGCGCAGTGCGCATGCGCCAATCGCGCCACTGCTATTGGTCCACAGCGAGCTTGTGACTGACCACTTGAACCATGAGAAAGCGGTGTCTTAAACACGCGAAACACACGTTGGGGTATTGTCATTCGGACCAGGGTCCCTCCATTAACTCTGGTAATCATTATCCCTTTGTGTAGGGCCGACGTTAGTGGCACACAGACTAGGCAGCTGCCTAGGGCCCTCTCCCCAGAGGCCCCCAGCCAGTGGCGTGCCGCTAATAGCGGTACACAACACGGCCACTAAGGGGCCCGTGAGTCAGGGGGGCCCGCTTGGCGCCAGCGCTGACCCCAAAACTCCCGCCCCACTCAACTGTATCGACATCATAAACGCCGACACAGTTGAAAGCAATAATGGAGGAGAGAGTGTCAGAAGACACTCCCTCTCCCATCATTCCACCTCTGCCACCGATGCTGCAGGTGTGCGATGACATCACATCATCGAGTACCCGCTGTGTGCCGGGCAGTGTGGCTGCTGAGATCGAAGCAGAGCCTGGAGCAGTGCGGGAAACGAGGAGAGGTGAGTATTGTTGGGTTTTTTAATTTATTAGTGAATGAGTAGTGGACTGTGGGTCTGGGTTATATTCTAAGGGGGGTCATTATACCCTATGGGGGTCATTATACCCTATGAGGGGGCTGCATTATTTTCTATGGGGGTCCAGCATTATACTCTATGAGGGGCTACATTATATTATATGGGGGCTTTATACTATGAGGGGGGCTGGATTATATTGCATGGTGGGGTTACATTATTTTCCATGGGGGGTGGATGCATTATACTTTGTGAGGGGGCTACATTATATTCTATGGGGGTCTCTATAATAGTCTATGGGAGTCCTGCATTATACTCTATGAGGGGGCTACACTATATACTATGGGGGTGGCAGAATTATACTTTGTGAGGGGGCAGTCCTGCATTATACTATATGAGGGGGGCTGCATTTTATTGTATGGTGGGGCTACATTATATTCCATGGGGGGTGGCTGCATTATACTTTGTGAAGGGGCGGTCCTGCATTATACTCTATGAGTGGACTACATTATAATCTATGGGGGGCTGCATTATACTATGAGGGAGGCTGCGTTATATTGTGTGGTGGGTTGGCTGCATTATGCTCTGTGACTGTGAGAGGGCTACATTATATTCTATGGGGGGCTGCATTATATTATATTCTATGTGGGGCTGCATTATACTCTATGAGTGGGCTACATTATATTCTATGAAGGGGCTACATTATATTCTATGGGTGCTACATTATATTCTATGGGGGGCTGCATTATATTCTGTGGGGTGGCTGCATTATGCTAAATGGGGTGACGGCATTATGCTCTATGAGAGGGCTACATCATATTCTATAGGGTGGCTGCATTATACTATATGGGGGCTGCATTATACTCTATCAGACTATGGGCAGTGCATTATACTATATGTACTACATGGGACCTGCATTATACTGTATCAAGGACTATGGGGAATACATTATACTATATGAAGAACTATGGGGTGAACTATACAATGGGAAGTGAATTGTTCTACATGGAGAATTATGGGGGTGCATTATACTATACAGTGGACTGAGGAGTGTATTTTAATATATGGAGGACTATGAGGAGTGTATTATATTATATGGAGGACTATGGGACACATTATATTATATGGCAGACTATGGGGCACATTATATTATATGGAGGACTAGGGGGTGTGCATTATACAATATGGAGGACTGTGATGCACATTATACTATATGGAAGACTGTGGGGTGCATTATACTATGTGGATGACTATGTTGTGTACAGTCATGGCCAAAAGTTTTGAGAATGACACAAATATTATATTTTCACATGATCTGCTGCCCTCTGGTTTTTATGTGTGTTTGACAGATGTTTTTATCACAGACAGAAATATAATTGTAAACATATGAGTAACAAAAGCTTATATTGACAGTTATAATGAGTTAATGCAGCAAGTCAATATTTGCAGTGTTGACCCTTCTTCTTCAGGACCTCTGCAATTCTCCCTGGCATGCTCTCAATCAACTTCTGGACCAAATCCTGACTGATAGCAGTCCATTCTTGCACAATCAATGCTTTCATTTTGTCAAAATTTTTAGGTTTTTGTTTGTCCACCCGTCTCTTGATGATTGACCACAAGTTCTCAATGGGATTAAGATCTGGGGAGTTTCCAGGCCATGGACCCAAAATCTCTATGTTTTGTTCCCTGAGCCATTTAGTTATCACCTTTGCTTTATGGCAAGGTGCTCCATCATGCTGGAAAAGGCATTGTTGATCGCCAAACTGCTCTTGGAGGGTTGGGAGAAGTTGCTCTTGGAGGACATTCTGGTACCATTCTTTATTCATGGCTGTGTTTTTAGGCAAGACTGTGAGAGAGCCGATTCTCTTGGCTGAGAAGCAACCCCACACATGAATGGTTTCAGGATGCTTAACAGTTGGCATGAGACAAGACTGGTGGTAGCGCTCACCTTGTCTTCTCCGAATGAGGCGTTTTCCTGATGTCCCAAACAATCGAAAAGGGGATTCATCAGAGAAAATAACTTTACCCCAGTCCTCAGCAGTCCACTGCCTGTACCTTTAGCAGAATATCAGTCTGTCCATGATGTTTTTTCTGGAGAGAAGTGGCTTCTTTGCTGCCCTCCTTGAGACCAGGCCTTGCTCCAAGAGTCTCCGCCTCACAGTGCGCGCAGATGCACTCACACCTGCCTGCTGCCATTCCTGAGCAAGCTCTGCACTGCTGGTAGCCCAATCCCGCAGCTGAAACACTTTTAAGAGATGGTCCTGGCGCTTGCTGGTCTTTCTTGGGCGCCCTGAAGCCTTTTTGGCAACAATGGAACCTCTCTCCTTGAAGTTCTTGATGATGCGATAGATTGTTGACTGAGGTGCAATCTTTCTAGCTGCGATACTCTTCCCTGTTAGGCCATTTTTGTGCATTGCAATGATGACTGCACGTGTTTCTTTAGAGATAACCATGGTTAACAGAAGAGAAACAATGATGCCAAGCACCAGCCTCCTTTTAAAGTGTCCAGTGGTGTCATTCTTACTTAATCATGACAGATTGATCTCCAGCCATGTCCTCATCAACACCCACACCTGTGTTAATGGAGAAATCACTGAAAAGAGGTTAGCTGGTCCTTTTAAGGCAGGGCTGCAATGATGTTGAAATGTGTTTTGGGGGATAAAGTTCATTTTCTAGCCAAATATTGACTTTGCAAGTAATTGCTGTTAAGCTGATCACTCTTTATAACATTCTGGAGTATATGCAAATTGCCATTAGAAAAAGTGAAGCAGTAGACTTTGTAAAAATTAATATTTGTGTCATTCTCAAAACTTTTGGCCATGACTGTATTATACTAAACAAGCTTTTAGGGTTCGAGTTCCCGCTGCTGCATAAGGGGAGTCTCGAACCAGTCCCACTGCGGTCCCCCATTCATCTCCGGCCGCAGTGGACTCTGCTCAGCTTAGACGTCGGTCCCAGCATCTCGCCCAGTCTAACAGTGTGCAGAGGATTACTGCTGTTCCTCCAGGCTCTGCTATTGTGGCCAGTACTGGTTAGCGGCGAGCAGACGTCTTTAGGACAAAGTCCTTGTTTTCCCCTTCTGAGCATGCCCAGAGTGATATCTCTCATTGGAGATCAGGGGTCACATGCTCAGGTACTGCAGCAGCTCCTATTGGTCTGCCAGGAAGGTCCTGTGACTACTGGTGTTCTGGAACAAGTTTCATTGGTCCTTGTTTCTGGCAGGTCCTGTAGCTGTTGCTATAAAAGGGTGGCAATGCTGAGCCACCATGCGCTAGTATCAACCATTATATGCTTAGTGTGCTCATGCGTGTGTGTGGTTAGGGCCCGGCTGAAATAAGCCCCTAGAATACCGACTTAATCGGTGAGGAGTTTGGTATGCTAGCTGGTCAGTGTCGGTGTCCTAGATGCCCTAGATTACCGGCATAACCGGTGAGGAGTTTGATTGCCGTATTCAGGGCCTGGCGTTCAGATGCCATAGATTGCGGGTGACTCCCGCGAGGACATTAGCACATGATCACGTTCTATGTTCGCTTAGCACTTAACTGTGTACCTGGGAGCCTGACAGGACACAGAAGTTTGTCTCAGCGGCTCTGTGACGTAACAGGGTTCGCTTTCAATGCTAGACAGCGCCCTAGCGTGTTTATTTTGCGACTCAGTTGTGTTTAGTGAGTTCGCACACATCGCCATATAGCGCTGCGGCACTCCTTCTAGTGGCTCTGTGGAATAACAGAGTTCGCACATATTGCCACAGCGCATTGCGGTGTTTATTTTGGCGACTCTGCGGGATAACAGAGTTCGCTTCTTGCGCCATTTTACTAGCAGCAGGCTCCGCCTGCACGGTGGACCCCGGGCTGCGAACGCACCTCTTTACATCATATATTTGGTGCGTTCCGCAGACCCTAACACAAGCAAAATGCTGCCTATTCATCGAGTGTTTGGATTGTTTATGCCGGAACAAAAATCGTTGTTCTCAGCAGCACATCGTTGGTGTAAACTGTAGATGTGCTGCTGAGAACATGATACTGTATGGGGATAGATTGATCTACTAGTGTTTGTTCTGTCCCCATCATTGTTCCTCAGCCGGTGGAAAGAGGCCGGGAAACAAGCGTCAACCGATTTCAATATTGTCAATCACACTCGTTTAGCGGCCAGAACTCAGCGCATGTAACTACAACCGAAATGTTTCTGTGTGATGTGCAGTATGTCAGCATTTGGGGCCCCACTATAATCTTTTGCCCAGGGCCCCACTTTGCCTAAAACCGACCCTGCCTTTGTGTGACTCATTCTGACTATTCAGTTTACCTTTTTTCATGCTGTCATTACCCTTTGGGATGGTCCTCACCAGGGTTTATTCTCTGACACACTGGTACTTTGCATACCTTATTGCTGGGTGCACAGACAATGTTAAGTTACTGCTGTAATGTGAGTGGTGACCCTGGTGCATCTGTTCGTTTTTGTATAACGTCACTTTCCATTGCTACTTTAATCTTTTTAATGTTTTTTTCTAATAAAAATGTATATTTTTACTCTGTTCACCTGATTACTCCTTATTCTATTTTTCATGATTTTTTTGGAGTGGGTGTGTTTCTCCGTATAGGGTGGATCACTATTAGTGTCAGCACGCTGCATTTAGTATGCAGCTGGGGTTTCTGCTTTCAACTATAAGATGCTGCGTTTTTTTCTGAGGGCAGCAGAAAAAAAACCACAGGATGTAAGCACCATGAGATCTTAGCCTTAGGGCTCATTCACACATCCGATTTTTTCATATGAGTGCAATCCCTGATTTTCACAGGTATCACTTGTACCCATGATATTCTATGGGCCTGTGCACATATCTGATTTTTTACTCGGACCGAGTAGTCAAAGTTCGACATATCAGTGACATTTCCATTTTTGATCTGAGGGTCGATGCAAGTCTATGGGTCTGTTGAAAAAAAATCAGACTGCACTCTGATGACATCCGAGTGCAGACCAATTTTCATGGGCTGTCAAAACAGAGAAACTTTTTTTTATTATTTCTCCATATACGAGAAAATCACTCAGACCACACTCTGATCAAAGCCTGATCAGAATAAGTGATCACATACAGTGATGTCTGAATGAGGCCTTAAAGATCAATCCACATTTCCTGCCGGTCTCTGTATTCCTGTCTAGACAGACATGAGACAACTGCAGGCAATCACTGTCTGTCCAGATGGAGAAAAAGTACAGAGAGAAGCAGGAAAGAAGGGTAGTGGTGGTATGCGAGCTGTGGCAAATCAGTAAGGTATTAAAATAAAAAAAATTACTGTTTTTGCACCATTAGACATCCTCTTAAAGGCGTTGTCCAATAATAATACTATAATAATAATAATCTTTATTTACATAGCGGCAAAATATTCATCAGCGCTTTACAGTTTAACAGTTTCAAACACAACAGTCATAGCAAAATAAGATGACCCTGCTCGTGAGAGCTTACAATCTACAATGAGGTGGGGGAGTTACAAAGTACAGGTGTGTAATACAATGATGGTCCAGTCATCTTGAGGGAGTGGGGGATAGATAGAGATAGTGGATGACCTACATACACACATAAAATGATTTTGATTAGGGAACGTGATAGGCCGCTCTGAACAAATGTGTTTTGAAGGAGCGCCTGAAACCATGCAAATTGTGGATAGTCCTAATTTCTTGGGGTAGAGCATTCCAGAGGATTGGCACAGCGCGGGAGAAGTCTTGGAGTCGGGAGTGGGAGGTACGGATTAGTGCAGAGGTTAGTCGATAGCCATTTGCAGAGCGCAGCAGTCGGTTAGGCCGATAGACAGAAATGAGGGAGGAGATGTAGGGGGGTGCTGCATGTGGAGAGCTTTGTGGGTGAGAACCAGTACTTTGAATTGGATCCTATAATGAATGGGCAGCCAGTGTAAGGACTGGCGAAGAGCGGACGCGTCCGAGTACCGATTAGTTGATGGACAACCCTGGTTGCTGCATTAAGGATGGACTGGAGAGGGGATAGTCGAGTAATGGGGAGGCCAAGTAATAGAGCGTTGCAGTAGTCCAGGCGGGAGTGGATCAATGCTACAGTGAGGGTTTTTCTTGTTTCCATGGTGAGAAAAGGGCGGATTCTAGAGATGTTCTTTAGGTGTAGCGGCAAGAGCGGGCAAGAGATTGTATATGGGAGGTGAAGGAGAGATTGGTGTCAAACATAACACCCAGACAGCGAGCCTGCTGCCGGGGTGTTATTATGGTGCCGCCCACTGAGAGGGAAATGTCAGATTTAGGGAGGTTAGTAGACGGCGGGAGCAGAAGGAGTTCAGTTTTGGAGAGGTTGAGTTTCAGATAGAGAGCGGACATGATGTTGGAGACTGCGGACAGACAGTCGGTGGTGTTCTGTAGAACAGCGGGGGTAAGGTCGGGGGATGACGTGTATAGTTGTGTGTCATCAGCATAAAGATGGTACTGAAAGCCAAATCTGCTGATGGTCTGTCCAATTGGGGCGGTGTAGAGAGAGAAGAGAAGGGGCCAAGGACTGAGCCCTGGGGTACACCGACAGTGAGAGGGAGAGGAGATGAAGTGGAGCCAGAGAACGAAACACTGAAGGAGCGGTCAGAAAGATAGGAGGAGAACCAGGAGAGAACAGTGTCCTTAATACCTAGTGACTGGAGCCTAGACAGTAGGAGACAGTGGTCAACCGTGTCGAAAGCTGCAGAAAGGTCGAGTAGAATGAGCAGAGAGTGGTCGCCGTTACGTTTTGCTGTAAGAAGGTCATTGGTCACTTTGATGAGTGCAGTTTCAGTCGAATGTAGGGGTCGGAAGCCGGACTGTGAAGGGTCTAGGAGGGAGTGAGTGGAGAGGTAACGGGTGAGGCGGGAGTAGACTAGGCGCTCCAAAAGTTTAGAGATGAAGGGGAGATTGGAGACCGGTCTGTAGTTGTTTGTGCAGGAAGGGTCAAGAGCGGGTTTCTTTAGTAATGGAGTAATGATGGAGTGTTTGAAGGAGGATGGGAAAATGCCAGAGGAGAGTGAGAGATTAAAGATTGTAGTTAGGTGAGTTGTGACAACTGGAGAGAGAGACTGGAGGAGATGTGAGGGAATGGGGTCGGTAGTGCATGTAGTCGGACGAGAGGAAGAGAGGAGTCTGGAGACTTCTTCTTCTGTGATGGGATCAAATGTGGAGAGTGAGCTACAGGGGGTGAGGGAAGGGGTGGGAGTCACAGCACCTGGTGGCTGGGAACGGAATTTCCTGATGGATATTCTCTATTTTCCCTGCAAAGTGGGAAGCCAGATCATCAGCACAAATGTCTGTGGTAGGGGCTTGTGCTTTCAGCCTGAGGGAGTGAAAGGTCCAATTAAAACAAGTTGAATTATTGAGCTGCAAAGGGCCCATATAGTGTTCTTGCACAGGGGCCCTTTTCTGCCAGTGACTAGATATCACTACTGCAATCCCTAACCTAAACACTTTATTGTGTAGACGCATAAATTAATTTTTTGTGTTCCTCCATCTAATAGGAGGCGAAACATTCATAGGGAAACACTGCTTCCTAGTGGTTACTTGTCAGAATGCAACCTTAAAAATATTAAATTGTGGCGCTTATTTTACTCGCAATTTAATAATACAAAACAAAAGCATTGAAGATGGATATTTCTTCCCTCAAACAGCAATAAAATGTTATAATACATAGAAAGTGTCAAACAAGGGAATTGTATATACAGATACTTTACACAGGCTCCAAAATCAGGAGTAAAAGTATTAAAATATATTCTAGCCACTAGACTCGAGGAAATAAAGATTCCCAGGACCCTCCTCCTCCGACCTGCTGGCATCCCTGGCGCCTCATCATCATCGAGTAGTGACGCTGCTGCGGCCAATGATTGTCTCCAGCGGTCATCAGGCTGGAAGAGAAGGAGAGGAGACCGGCAGGGAACCTCGCCAGCGGGATGAAGGATCGGCCAGGGAGACCATGGGTGCAATTATTTTTTATAGCACACTTGGACCATATATTAATCAAATACAAGGGATAGAAAACACCCTGCGAGGATTCAGCATGTAAAGGTTTACCCCTACATGATGAAAATTTCTACAATTTTACCCCAAAAAACATGAAGAACTGATATTGGAAAATTAGATAATTTGCCGTATCTTTTATTTATCATCATTATTTTGCATTTAACTCTTAAAAACTTGATGGACGGATCGGTAATCTGCACTTTTCTCACATCTTATTCTGAAGTCGAAGTGCCATTATCTCGGCACAGGGCGGCTGCTGGGCGGATACATAGTATACACAGTAGAAGAGCTGTATTCAGTCTTTGCTGCCGGGCCTGAGGACACACTTTGTTCTGCGTCTATATCACTTTCCACAAGATAATTTTCCGGGCTGTTCAGATTCAGCTTGGATAAAACATAAAATCCCCAGAGACGTCCACTCCACGATACCGGCTGCACAATAAGACCTTCAGGTCAAATGTGACCATCATCTTCTTCCTCCTGTGCAGATAATGAAGAATAAAATAAAAAATAAAAAAACATTCAGAAGAAACATTTATTAGGTTCTTCCATTGCTCATGATGGGCAGCTTCCTCTTCCCTTCTCTTATTGGGAAGGACGCGGTGCAGCATTGTACTCCATCACAGAAAGCTGCATCTGGACTATAAGGCTGTGTGCACACGTTGCATTTTTCGTGCGTTTTTTCAGAGTATATTTGTCACAAAGCTTGAAGGGTTTCCTGATGCCAGCAAAGTGACTGAGAATCCTGACGTCTCATGCACACGCTGCTTATTTTTTCCTTGCAGATTTGGTGCAGATTTAAATCTGCAGGGTGTCTATTCTTTCAGTGTTTTTGATGCAGATTTCACTCATACTAATGAGCAGGGGGAAAATATGCATCAAAAAAGCAGTAACACTGTGCGTTTTTGCTGCCTTGAGGTGCAGAAATGGCGATGCACCAAATTTCTGCACCAAATACTTAACATGTGCTCATACCCTAAGGCCGGCGTCACACACAACTACAAAAAATCGGTCCGTTTTAGACAGTCGATTGTCGGATCAAAATGCAAACATCACACATCCTTCTGTCATCCGATTTTCCTTAAAAGATGCGATTTAGTCGCATGTGTGTGTACCTTGTAACATCCGATTTTCATCCGACTTGCGAGAATTTCTTGCAGGCTTGCAAAACTGACATATAATGGATCCAAAAGAATAGTATTTCAATCACAAAAGAAAGAATAGATATATACACATAGAACACATATATATATATATATATATATGTCATTGTGACATGTACATATACATATATTTATAGTTCCTAGACTTCTACATACTGTAATAGCCGCTAATTCAATTGCCGGCTTTTGTGAAATCACAGAAGCCGACATGAAATGATACATTGTTTCCACACAGTTAACCATGTCATTTCCTGTATTTTGATATTTGTTTAGAACTTACAATTACATGAGTGTATTTGTGCAAAATTTCAGACATGTAGGGGTTAATTAAAGGTGTAAATTCGTTGAAAAAAAATGCGTGGGCTCCCGCTGTATTTTCTCCACCAGACAGACAAAGCAAGCGAGTGGGGTCAGATAATAATAGCCTAGGGAGGGTACATTTTTTTTGTGCCCCCCCTGGCTACTAACATCTGCCCCCAGACACCCCAGAAAGGGCAAATCTATAATTAGATTTGCCCTTTCTGGCACTTTGCCTGTCTATTCCCATTGCCCTGTAGCGGTGGCGAATGGGTTAATAAGGCGTTAATGTCACCTTAGTATTGAAAGGTGACTGTAAGCCAGGTTAATAATTGAGAGCTGTCAATTAGACAACTATCAATTATTAATCCTATTGTATGATAGAAAAATCAAACACACACACTTTAATAAAAAAGAAGTTTAATGAAATAATCACACAGTTTTTAACCATATTTTATTTTCCTGCTAAAACCATTTCCTGTAATAAAAATAAAATAAAAAAGCAAAATGATTCTTACCAATCCGATGTACAGTCAGGTCCCACGGTGTAATCCATCAGAAAGGGTTAACAGGTTACAGGTCGCAGAGAGCTAATGCTGTCTCAGACCTGTATTCCCCTGAATGAATAACTTCCTCTCCCAGCGAAAGGAGAGGAATAGATTCATGAATGGAGCTTAATTGATTTATTACAACTTTCACTTGAGTGACCTGACCTAAGGTGAAAGTGGACACAATCAATTAAGCTTCATTCATGAATCACATCCTCTCCTGTCGGCAGGAGATAAGCTCATTCATTCAGGAGCTATCAGATGAGCACGCAGGATTACTTGCGCTGCTTATCTGATTGCTAGTAGTTAACCCTTTGTGAAGGATTACATTGTGGGACGTGACAGATTGCCAGATAGGTAAGAATAATGTTGTTTTATTATTTTATATTTATTTTAGAAGAACAAGGGCTTCGAATGGATTAAGAGTGAAATAAAAGATGGTCAAAAATATGTGTTTTTATTTCATTAAAATTATTTATTCTTAAAGTGTGTGTGTGTTTTTTTATTTACTTCAATAGGATTAATAATTGATAGTTGTCTAATTGACAGCTCTCAATTATTAACCTGCCTTAAGGTCACCTTTCAATACTAAGGTGACATTAAGGTGTCATTATTAACCCATTCGCCACCGCTACAGGGCAATGGGAATAGATGGGCAAAGTGCCAGAAAGGGCGAATCTAATTATAGATTTGCCCTTTCTGGGGTGTCTGGGGGCAGATGTTAGTAGCCAGGGGGGGCACAAAAAAAATGTACCCTCCCTAGGCTATTATTATCTGCCCCCACTCGCTTGCTTTGTCTGTCTGGTGGAGAAAATACAGCGGGAGCCCACGCATTTTTTTTCAACGAATTTACACCTTTAATTAACCCCTACATGTCTGAAATTTTGCACAAATACAATCATGTAATTGTAAGTTCAAACCATATATCAAAATACAGGAAATGACATGGTTAACTGTGTGGAAACAATGTATCATTTCATGTCGGCTTCTGTGATTTCACAAAAGATGGCAATTGAATTAGCGGCTATTACAGTATGTAGAAGTCTAGGAACTATAAATATATGTATATATATATGTCACAATTACATTATATTATATATATATATATATTCTATGTGTGTATATCTATTCTTTCTATTCTTTATTAAAGCTGTCAGTGTGATTTTACAGTATAGCCGGGGATGAATTGCCGGCTTTTCTAAAGGACACCGATGCGATTTAATCGCAAGTCACCACATGCGGTCCGTTTGTAATCAGATTTTTCATCGCTCCCATAGACTTGCATTGGCGATAGTCGACCCACAATCGGTGACAATCGCAGCATGCTGCGATTGCACACGGACGTTTAAAACGGACCACAAAAAATCTGATACTAGGAGCTGCTCCATAGATTAACATAGGGCAGACTGCAATACGATATTTCATCGTATTGCAGTCGTCCGATTCTGTCGCCAGTGTGACGCCGGCCTAAGGGTGTGTTTCCACGATCCGGAATTCTTCAGTAATTACTGCGTGTTTGACGCTGTGCGCTGGCGCAGCGTCAAACACGCAGCGTCCAGATGTTACAGCATAATGGAAGGGATTTCAAGAAATCCCGTCTCCGCTATGCTTAAAAACACGCAGGCGGCAGACCTGCGTTTCCGGACATGCGGCGCGTCTTTTTAGACCGCAGCATGTCCTATTCCCTTGCGGCGACGCTGCGGCGACGCAAGGGAAATAACACAGGCCTGTGTAGCCCTGCGGTCATTCCGGATGTGTTCCATGAACACATCCGGATTGACCGCGCGTTCACTAGGGGGCGGGGCTTTGGGCGGAGCGGACTTTCCGCTCCGTCCAAAGCGCTGTGGTTCCGGATTGTGGAACCACAGCCTAAGGCCACGTGCACTCCTTGAGTATTTGGTGAATTTTTTTTACCTCAGTAATTGTAAGCCAAAACCATGTGTGGGTGAAAAAACACAACACAGAAGTGATGATATGTTTTTATTATACGTTTTCTCTGACTGTTCCACTCCTGGTTTTGGCTTACAAATACTGAGGTAAAAAATTCATCAAATACTCGTGTGCACGTAGCCAAAGACGCAAACACTTTTTAGCAAGTGTTTTTCTTGCTTAAAAGTGTGTCTTAGGCTGTGTGCCCACGTTGAGCTCTTATCGCATTTTTGACGCTGGATATTTTTAATAGCGCTTTACAGTTCCAGGAAAGTGGATGGGATTTATAGAAATCTCTGCCCACTGTGCTTTTTATTTAGGCTACATAAACTCAACTGCGTTGCATATTTCTAATCAGCAGGATGTTAATTTCTCTTGTCGGTACGCTGAGTTTTTTGCGAGGAGTTTCCCAGAGAGTTGCATTAGATGCAGAAAATCCGCAGGTAAAAAATGCACATGCATTAGGGTTCGCTCACGCTGCCATATATTTTCTCATATCCTAATGACACTCAGCTCATACTCTGTCAGAATTTTTTCCGAGTGTGATCCGATTCCCTTGCATAAGAGAATCGCAGCACAGATCTGGAGAAGAAGGAGAACTTAATTCTACATCTTCTCCATTGTCTCATCGCTCTTACATCGGCTGACATCCGAGTGCAGTCCGATGTTTCACACAGATCTGTTGTGAATGGACTTGAAATGAGTTCTGAGCAGAGGCTCCCTCTGGTGGTTACAAGCGGTACTGGACTGTCCAGTGAAGATTGTGAGGAGTGGGAATCAGGTGTTACTGACTGGTCTTATATAAGGGAGTCACCTTCCCATCAGGGTTGCCGGTGATCAATTGTTCTGGTCTCAATCCTTGAGTCCTGTTTCCTTTGTAGCCTGCTGTGTCGTGTCTGCATCTCCTGCTAACAGATAAGACATTTTCTTCTTTTTGTTTTTGTGCTTGATTTTTGCATTTTGTCCTGCACTTCTGTGGGGGCCTTCTGGGTTCCCTCCGGGGGCTTTTGCCCTCTCAGTTTAGTTCAGCCACTGATGTTTGTACTTTTGCTTTTTCCAGTTTTTTCAGTGGCTGCTGTTTTGATTTTGTTACACCAGAGAACTAATTTAGGTGGTAGAGGTCGTGTGATCTCAGGTGATTTTGAAATTAGTAGAGTTGGTGCTTTTCAGGGTTTTTTTGGATTGCAGTAAGTGCCCTTCCTATCCTTTTCTATTTAGGTAGTTTGGGCCCCAACGTTTGCTCATACTATTTTCTGTCTGTGTCAGTATTTCTTCTTGCCTAACCGTCATTACATGTTTGGGGGCTTTCTATGTTCTTTGGGGATCTGCTCCGGGGCAGATAGCTTTCCTCTTTCTATCTTTAGGTGTAGTTAGTTTCTCAGGCTGTGACGAGGCGTCTAGGACCAACGTAGGAACGCTCCACGGCTGCCTCTAGTTGGGTGGTTAGTCAGGGTACTGCAATCTCATAGATTCCAACTGCTCTGGTGTATTGCCTTTTTTACCTGCACTCCTCAGATACCGAAACATAACACAGATCCATAGACTTGTATGGGTGCACATGGTCTGAATATATCGGAGCCACTCACAGGATGCCGAATCGGCATGAGAAAAAAAATCACAGATCAGCACTGCGCAATAGAATAACACTGGGCCGAGCGAAATCCATTAAACATCACAAAACACTCGGCCGTGTTATACACTAGTGTGAACGAGCCCTTGTGGTCAACAAAATACAGTGAGCATTAATCTAGCTAATCTGTCCAGTATGTGCATTTCATTTTTTAATTAGGAATCCATATGCGGTGCAAAAATGTTTAGTACTGTGCAAAAGTTTTAGGCAGGTGTGGGAAAAAATGCTGCCAATTAAGAATGTTTTTTTAAAAAATAGAAGTGTTAATGGTTTATTTTTTTAACAATTAGCAAAGTGAATGAACAAAAGAGAAATCTAAATCATATCAATATTCGGTGTGACCAGCCTGTGCCTTCAAAAAAGCATTACAGCATCAATCCTTCTAGGTAGAGGCTCATGTGACCGATCTATCCTGGATGTAAAAAAAAAAATTATGGCTCATGGAATAAGGGGAGGAAAAAGTGAAAGCGCAAAAAAAAAAAACTGAAAAGGTTAACAAGATCAGACAACTGGAGATGGTACAAATCAATTTGCAGGGTCTGGTATCTGGGGACACTTGACAGAACCCCTGTGATCCGCTTCTTACCGGATGGAATCCGGTCTTCTCTTTTGGTTAGCCGACTTGGCGCAATGCCATCGTTGCAGCATGAAGCACATGTTGTTGCACCAGGCCGGCTAATCAAAATGCCATGGATGCCGGGAAGTAGGAGATCTCCCATCTGACTGTCACAGATTACTGATTAGGTCCTGCAAATTGATTCACACTATCTCAAGAGACAACCCCTCTGATTCACAAAAGTGTAAAGATAACAGAAATGTGTCACTTTACATCATGATGCAGAAATGGAAACCCAGAAAATTACCCCCTTTCCTGAAATTGGCCTTTACACAATCAAGAAGACTATTACATTATCTGCCAATTTAGTAAACAGGTTGGAAATTGACTGCAAAAATAATGAGTTTAGGAAGCAATGTATGTAATGACTGGTCACAGAACCACGGTGAACTGGAGCTTGCAAGAGCAATCCAGCTAAATAACCCGAGGCGCTGGGTCTTATCCAATCTGGCTTCCTACAGTATTGGAAATAAATCAAGATAGAACCAAATCTGCAGACACGATTTCATACTCGCTCCTGTCCTATATTTTCAAGTAGATCATAAATACAATGTTATTTCGCCTTTTTTCTTAGGTCACAAAAAGTGGCTATTCGCTCTAGTTCCATGCTTTTTCTATATTCCCTTTTCTTTTCTTTTTTTGGTCTTGTAGCATTCGCTTCCAGTTTTTGGAGAATGCGATTCTTGAAATTTGCACAAAATCAAAAACAATATATATTTTTTTTAATTTACTTTAACCTGTTTTTTTTCTCAACTTTTTAGAGCAAAAAAAAGTAAAATGTTAAGCTAAAACTTTTTCTAAATTTGCATTGAGATTTCCGGAGTATCTAAAAATCACTCTAGCTTGGACTGAAGTATGTTTGCATCAAAATAAAAAACTTTGACATTTAAAAAAAAATAAAAAATAACCGTAGTTGAAAACATCTAAAAACCCCAAAACATGGCCACAATAGCGAACATAAAAAAAAAATGACAGGAAACATATAAAATAGACTTGAAAAAGGTTATATCCGTCTCCAAACAATGGATTGGAGAATTAGATACCCTCTTTTTTTTAGAATAAATATATAGGAGGGCAGTCTATACTTAAACTTTGCCTTAAATCCTACTCATGGCTTCCTCGACATCGGCATCTGAACGGCGAAACGCTGGGAATTTTGTTCAAAAGTGCAATTAAGTGTGGAATACAGGCCAGCTCGGAGACCATCTGTGCAGCCATAGGAAGAACACGCGTCACCGCAGGGATCTGATACAAGGTAGAGCGATCAATAGGAAGATGTAAAGGTTGAAACCTCCATTGCAGCAAAGAAGGTAGTTTTGTATAATACACTTCTAGGAAAAAAAAATCTATACCTTCCAGAAATAGTTATTAAGCGTACGACACAAAGGCTCATCTACTGTACGATGTCAAAACTAACATGCTGAGCCGAGGTGACAACTTTTTAATAGGATCCTTTATCGATTCCAACTGAAGAAAGTAACAGTAAAAAAATAATTGTTACTTGGTCAATAATTCCTCTAACGCCAATTAAGCTGCTTGTCACCAAGTATTCCCAGAAGTGCATGTGATGGAGAAAAGGCTGCAATAGATTTTAATAACCACCAAAGTTATTTTCTTTTTCTAAGGATTATTAAAGGAGTTGTCCAAACTTTTTCTGCAGGAACGCACAGCTCCCCTGCCTCCTGCTGGGCACCGTGCTCCTGCTTGACTGACAGTGTGGACCAGTGGTATCGTCGCGCTGGTGGCCCGAAACGTGAGCTCTCTGATGTTGTATAATGAGGCAGCTTTACCTCCGAATCCCAATGTTCTTGACAATTGATTGGATTTAAAATGTTTGATAATAAGCCTCTAATAGATAAAAAAAAAATAACATAAGGCCATGTACATACGACGTATTTTTCAGGCAGGTTCCGTCCAAAAACTGCCTGAAAAACTGCCCCATAAAATGAACATAGTGCACAAACGGCTCTTGTTCTGGATCACATGACTACTTTTAACCGTTTCAGGGTTCGGAAACCTTGACGTGGTAAAAGAAGCAACATGTTCATTCTTCGGGTAGCTTTCACTCTGCCCTGACTGACGCTAGCTCTGCACTGGGGACAGGTGTCAGTCAGGGCAGGGGGTGCAGTTACAGCAGCCGCTCTGTATACTTGGACTGGTGACTGAACCAGCGCGACACCGTCCACGTGACTGAAACCGCGCCCTCTGCCCTGACTGACGCTAGCTCTGCATTCATTAGGGCCGGCTATCAGTCAGGGCAGGAGGTGCAGTTACAGCAGCCGCTCTGTATACTTAGAGTGGTGACTGAACCATCGCCGGCACCGCCCCTGTGACTGAAACCGCGCCCTCTGCCCTGACTGACGCTAGCTCTGCATTCATTGGGGCCGGCTGTCAGTCATGGCCAAGGTCGCCTTTACAGCCGTCGTTCTGTATACTTGGAGTGGTGACTGAACCAGAGCTGGCACCGCCCCCCTGACTGAAACCGCGCTCTCTGCCCTGACTGATGCTAGCTCTGCATTCATTGGAGCCGGCTGTGAGTCAGGGCAGGAGGTGCAGTTACAGCAGCCGCTCTGTATACTTAGAGTGGTGACTGAACCATCGCCGGCACCGCCCCTGTGACTGAAACCGCGCCCTCTGCCCTGACTGACGCTAGCTCTGCATTCATTGGGGCCGGCTGTCAGTCATGGCCAAGGTCGCCTTTACAGCCGTCGTTCTGTATACTTGGAGTGGTGACTGAACCAGAGCTGGCACCGCCCCCCTGACTGAAACCGCGCTCTCTGCCCTGACTGATGCTAGCTCTGCATTCATTGGAGCCGGCTGTCAGTCATGGCCGAGGTCGCAGTTACAGCCGTCGTTCTGTATACTTGTCCGCCCCCGTGACTCAAACAAGATTGCAGCTGGGAGGAATAAAGTTAATTTTCTCCCGGCAGCGTTAAGCTACATGCAGGCGCCGGCCGGCATAATAACGCTATTAACTTGCAGATTAACCTCATATCCTTGAACTTGGAAGATGTCACCGAGCCAAAGCATTTAACAATGGAAACTATTGAGTCAGTAGAGCAGCTTTCCATGGGAGCTACATACTGCCAGAAAGACAAGATGCTGGCCTCAGGCACCTTCCCTTGGAATCTCTGAAAATCTTTTCCTCGTATTTCTTCTCTGTATAAACCATAAGATTTGTATTCTAAAGGGAATCTGTCACTGGATTTTCAGCCACTGAAAAAACCACCATGTCGTTATATATAGGTGGGGAATAGCTTTCTAAATATGCTCCATATCAAGTGTTTCTTGTTTAAAATTATGTATAAAAACAAAACATTTTATACAGTGCACACGGTACGCAAATTACCTGGAAGGAGTCATATGGGCGGACTACCGGGACCTCATGACTTCTCAAGAGCCTGTGACCACCCACATGACTCTTCTCAGGTAATTTACATACACATACTATTTTCTCATTTCTTTTTATACATACATTTCATTTTTTAAATTTTTAAAATGTAAAAAATTAGAATATATATTATTTTTGCCTAAAATACAAAGGAAATGTGTCATCTTTAACTGCAGGCCTTTTAGAGATCATTTTGTCTTTAAATTGCTTAACTGTTCACAATTACAGTAATTTTGACCAGGGGTGCCGAAACTTTTACATGCCACTGTAAGATAGGTACATATTTTGAAATCTGTTCCGCATGAGAACGACATGGTTTTGATTTACTGACAAGTTCCTCTTAATGGGATTGTGTAATACTGACAACACAATCTGTGTGCCTTACTAGGGCATAAAAAAAGCGAAAAAGGGTCTCTGCTTCCAACATCCTCTAGGAGCCAGAACAGCTCAAATCCGCTCTCGTGAGCGTCGCCATCCGTATGCACGAGACCTGTCAAAAGTGGCAGACAGACATCACATCAGGAGAGCCTTTTATCTCTACATGTGGAAGTGAGAGTGGCGCTGGATAACGCCAGATCGTAGAATGATTACATTTATGCTTAGCAATCTGCAGAACTTATCTGAGTGTAAGCATTTACATGCAGAGAAGATCATAAGCATCAATCACAATTTGTGATGATTACTGCGCAGCTCTCCAACATGCCCTTACCAAGCAGCACTACCAATTTTCCATAATAAAGCGTTCATTCCTATGATGGGAGTTAATGTACTTGAATCTCAAAGAGTACAATGCGGGTAGTGATAACACTGCAGCCACCACAGCAGTTACGGAGGGAGCAGAGTATGATGAGTATGATGATTACTCTGGTTCGCTCAAGAGTTCCCTTGTGGTATGTCCTGCTTTTGTGGTAAGAAACTGATTATTGGAAAGACAGAAAAAATACATGTTAGATGGATATGTGGGTGGTATAATTTAAGGTTATTTTAAGAAGGTCAATGGGAAAACTCTGCTAGCACAACTAAACGTTACCCGCAATCTAATGTTATTTCTTGGAATGTTAAACTGACTTCAGATCGAGACGTGTTACATTCACCCCAGATTAAGTTAGATCAATTTATTCAATAATTGCAAAGATTGTGATGTCTAATTTATACTAATTTTTCAATGCCTTTTATTCTCTTGAAGCCTCCATTTTTTTATTTTTTTTATTTATAGTTGTCAAGTGTGTGAAAATTTTTCTGGCAGCAACAGAATTAAAGGGAACGTTGCCAGTGACTCTCTGGTTTTTCCTTCTACATGAACACAGGTAAAGACCTGTTACTCAAGGGGAGTAGCGGAGGAGATTCCTCCAAGGAACCAACTGTCCAACTAGTCTCCCATGAGGCTTGGTCCTCAAGTGTTTTTCTCTTAAAATCTGCAGCCTTTCCGAGGTCGAGCATACCTGGCTGAAGTTATCCAGCCGGTGTCCAATGCCCGTGGATCGGGCATCATGTAGGTTCCTTTTAAAGGTACTTGACTGTGGCCAAGGGACGCTGTGAGTGACATCTCAAACACCCAATGGGATCTGAAGTTTTATGGACTACCAAGTGTTGTGAGTGACAATCCAATCATCCAAGCTGATGCTGGGGCGTGCTGGACTGTCAGCATTTTGGTTAACAGCCCTGTTGCACAATCTGGCCCAATCTTCTGGCATTGCCCAGGTGTCTCCCGTCCTTTGTGATTTCTTAGCTATTTAGCTGGCTAGCTGTGAGCAGTCCAATATAAGTTGCAGCTTAGCATAGTTTGGTGTGGGCTTAGCTGTGTCTGATTCTCCGATCTTGTTGCCGTACCTAGGATTTGTTGTGACTATTTGTGTGGATTATCCCTTCTGCACTCGATGTTTTCTGACTTCCGGTATCTGTCCCCGGACTTGGCCTCTGACTATCCCTTTGTCTTTATCCCTTATCTTGACAAACCCTCCTGTCTTTTAAGCCAGGACTGTTACCTGACCACGCCTCTGTCTTGTCCCTCTGTACCTCCTGGTATCTGACCTCGGACCTCCTGACTAGTACTACCCTGTCTGATGGCTTGTCACTGAGCAGTGACTCAACATCACAGCCGCATTATGATAGTTGTTGCTTGTATGCCACATGATGGCATTTGGTTTTTTATGGATGGTTGATCTCATGTAAGAATCTTTTTTCTATTATCCTGAATAGACAGTCACTGCAAACAGTGGCAGACGCAGTGTGAATGATTGGCATGTGCAGCCTGCTTGAGATTCCCGTTGTGATAGCAGATGGTCAAGGGAGATTTCTGTAGCTGGACTGGTGGTCATTAGCTGATTGCTTTGCTTGCTTTAGTATATGATGAGACAACCCCTTTCATTTTTTTTTTCACCTGTCATTACTAAAATAAAGCAGAAATAATACGGTGGAACCATATCTGGTAGACATCGCATACCTTTTACGAAATCTACCTACGCCATCTCTACCGCTCAATCTCTGATTATATATCTGAGTTTTAATTGGAACCTGTTTCCTTCCCAGCGCAATATATCTGAGTTTTAATTGGAACCTGTTTCCTTCCCAGCGCAATAAAGAGGTCACAATGAATTAGTCGGAAGATCATGCAAACGCTACAAACATGAAGTTATTGGGTTATTAAACAGCAACACGCTCCGAAGATTACATCGCCATAATATAAATATCTGCTTTGCAGATTATTTATTCCAAAGACGTATAAAGTCAGTTAGACGGGAGAAAAAAAGATTAGGAAACCTTTGTACAGCATGAAGAAATGGTAAGAAAGACGGGAGAAGGCTAAACTGCTTTATGTCTCAGTGGAATCGACCGAGTTTCCGAATCAGTTTATATGGAGTGCAAGTATTCTTGCGCAGATAAATCTTCATTCTGTGATTAGCAAACTGCATCAGGGTCATCAGCAGAGAAATCAGCATCGTTAGGAGTCTAATCATCGGAGCAGCACACGCAGACGGATTAAAGGAAACATTTATTTAGCCCTATAAAGTATCGCTCGACACAGCGGGAAGGAAAATTCAGGGAAATAAATGGATACAGCGTCTTCTCTTCATTCTGCTCAAATTGGTCCTACATTACTGAGACCACCTTGAACTCTACCGGATCACTGTCCGATGCCTACCGCTCCCTCCAAACCCTACACATCCACTGGCGATCAAAACTTGATTCTTGTTACATATTAATTTTGTGGGGTTTTTTTTCTTCTTCTTGTAGGAACTGTACAAAATAAAACAAATTCAAATCTTGGCGTTGCTGTTGATAACCAACCGTCCTTTATAAGATAAAATTATACTGTGAGGGTAGGCTTAGTTCACACTGCTGTCAGAGAATTTGTTTGGCTCCTCCATCATCAGTCCCTTCAGATAAGAAGGAAACAACAACATTGCATGCAGTGATATTTTTCCCTCTAAAACAATATACAGTTTGGGGTAGATTTACTAAGACTCGCATTTCATACGTCCTTTTTAAACCAAAGCTCATATGAGCGAAATGTGGCAAATTTTCTGAATAATTTTTTTCCACATTTTGGAATTCATGAAAGTCAGAAAATATCATCTATACTTTCAATGCTCGGGTATAGATTTGAATAAAAAAAATGCACCATCTTTCAACATAACACATTTATCAGGTGCATGAGACCTTGTCCGCTTTGTTCACTTTTCCTAATTTTGGAATTATTTTAAAATTTTTGCACAATTTTAAAACAAGGAATGAGTTGCAAGAGTTCTCACAACTTTATCACTCAGGCTGAGGAGACTCCTGACAATCCAGAGTGATAAAGTTGCAGGGGTCAGGATACCGCCCAGTTGATATGGGGAAGGGGTGATTGACCATGGCAGTAATTAATAAACCAATGCAGTGCTCCCTGCCTGACACATGGCAGGATACATTATGCACTGTCAGGGGTTGTACAGCAGAGGATCACAGCATGTACTTCCATCTTCTTGTTGACATGACTGCTACTAGAAAGGAGCACGACCCCAGTTCTTGGACTAAATAGAGACAGATATTATGGGGGTGGACAGCTAGGAACAGCAAGGAGCAGGTAACGCCCACTATTATCAGGAAACTGGCTGTTACTCACAGGGGGAAGCTGCAGACTGCTGTGTGATGTAATGTCCCAGACAGGAGGGGGATCAGTGAGGAGCAGCTCCTGTCACACGGAGTTACAAGGGTTATAAAGATAATTACATCGATGTGAATACTTTTCCGTCAAATTATGACAAGAGCATTCTTAAAGTGATACCTTTATTGGCTAACCAGAAAATTATATGTTCGCAAGCTTTCAGAGCTCAAAGGCTCCTTCTTCAGGCAAGATTACATTTGGAAGAATAAGAAAGACACATTAGATGCTTACTTACCAAAGATAATTACAGAACACTGGGCAGGAAAAGTACAAAAAATTTTTTATCTCCCCGAAGTACCTCTTTAAGACTACATTCACATATCCGTGTGAGTGCTACCTTCCAAGAGAAGTGGATCAATTTTTTTTCTTAT
>JARQOD010000009.1:41469324-41484801 GCA_033576555.1 Oophaga sylvatica | reverse complement strand
GTGGTTATCAGGGTACTGCAATCTCTAGATTGCATGCTCGGGTTTTTGCCTTTTTTACCTGCACCCCTCAGTTCCGAAAAAAACGTATCCCGGGCCTAAAAATTGAAAATTGTATGGTTCAAAAAGGGGAAAAAATATTGCAAATTTGTCAGGATATTTTTTCTTTTGTTGCTTTTTTTTTTTTTCCCTCTTATCTCGGGTGCTGGGGGATCTTTTCTCCAAATATTTCCTTTGTCGGGCCCTGGGGGATCACTTCCATGGGGTTCGAGTTTGCACAGCGGGTCCCTTGGGTGGGAACCGGCCCTCCGGGGGGCGGCGGTTTTTCGGGGAAAAGTTTTTGGGGCAAAATTCTAAGTTGGGGCCGGATTCTTATCTTTTGGGGGCGGGGGGGCCGGGTTTTTCCCTGAAGGGGACGTTTTTTGATTTGGCTTTTTTTGCCTTTGGGGTTTTTGACTGAGCCTAATTATATAAACGGAAAGCCCTTGTGCATTAAATATTTGGCGCGGTTTTATTAAATTTTTTTTGCCTTTTCCTGAAAAGGAAAGAGACCGGGGATTTTCGAAGGGTCTGCTAATGAAAGGAAGGGGGGATTTCCCCCTCTGGTTTTATTTAGTCATTGGCAATTGAAAGTTTGCTGGGGAGGTTGGTGGAATGGGGTTACCTTTGGAACCAGCCCTTTGAACCCCTGCAGTTTGATAGGTGGGGGTCTGGGGGACGGTCATGAGTTTTGAAAACGCAAGGGTTATGTTCACTGTGGTGAGCCTTCATGCATTTCAGTCTGCCCAAGCGGGGAAAACGTTTTGCACGCTCAGTTTCTTGGGGAGTTTCAGCTAATTTTTTTTAACGTCACTTGATATGTCCGTCCTCTTTTTTGCTCAGGGGTTTGTTGTTAGCAGCTAAAACCGATGGATTTGATTTTGCAAAACCTTGTGGGGTTTCCCCCTTGGGATACCCCCTACAGAAGTCTTTCCCCCACTGGGGGGGTCGATTCTACCCTTTGGCTAAATAAACCCCATTTTTACTCAGGGGATAATGAGGGGTTGAACCTGATCACCAAAGGGTGCCTGCAAAATTTTTGGTTCTTTTTAAACTGCATGATTTTTCGTGGGGGTTTTTCCTTTGGTTCAGTCTATAATCCTGTTTGGATTGGAATCTGGTCTGTAACCTTTGGGGTTTTCCCAAAATTTTTTAAAAACCCAACACTCGTTTTTTCTGCCTCCCCCCCAGGCCGGGTTTTCCTGATTTTTTGTTTGATTTTTTGATGTTTTAGCAAAAGTAAATCTACCTTTGCCCCCCCATAAGCTTGACTGCCTAGAATTAGTGGGGGGAGTAATTCCCAAAAAGGTCCCCTTTTTAATTTTGTCTGTACCTAACAGGGCCATGGGGTCTTTTTTCAAGGAATCTTTGGGGAAAGGGGGATTTCAAACCAATCCTTTTCCCCCTTGTGCCGGTTTTTTCCTTTGTGGCCAAAAAGATGGTTCTTAAGGCCGTTTTTGTTATCGTTCTTAACAATTTACTGGAATTCAATACCTTCCCTTTGATTTCGACCTGTTTTCCAGGGAAAAGAAACCTATTGGGTTTACCACTTACTCGGGGGGGGGTTTAAACCTTATTCGCTTTTAAGAGGGGGGTGAATGGAAAAGGGCTTTAAATACCCCGAAGGGGGCATTTTTGATCCGGTGGCCTTTGGGGCTCACAAATGCCCCCTTCCTTTTCCCCCTTTCATAATGACATTTTCAGGATTTTGGGGGAAAATTTTTGATTGTTTATTTGGGTGATATTTTGTTTTTTTAATGACGGGGTTTCCATTGAAACTTTTTTCGATGACCCAGTTTTGGGAAGATAATGTCTGATTAAAGGGATAAAAGTGTCTTTTTGGCGTACAAGGATTCTTTTCGGGAAATTTTTGCCCCCATCTGTTTTGAAAGGGCCCGGGTTCGGGTTCGGGCCATCTGGTTGGGTCAAAACCTACTTCAAAAAGGGCCTTTTCAGATTTTTTTTGGGTTTTCCCAATTTTTATCGTAAATTTTTTGGTAATTTCTCGGTTTTTGTTAAACCTTTAAAACTGATTTGACCAAAGGGTTCTATGGGTAAGGGCCCTTGGGGAAAGTCCTGCATTTCAGGACTTAAGCAGGTTTCCCTTTTGCCCCTTTTTAGGGCATATTTTCTCTCCCATTTCAGGTGGGGTTGATGTCTGAAATTGGGGCAGGGCCTTTTTGCCCCAAAAAGATCCAAAAACCTCTAAAAGTAACCCTTGTGCCTTTTCCCAAATTTTCTCCATGAACTTTTATACTTTTGGGTAATGGGAGTTTTTGGCCTGAAGGGGGTTTTTAAAAGAAGGAGACTTGCTGGGGGGAGCCAAAAAAAAAGGTGGGGGTCTTTTACTGACCATAAAACGGGGTCTATCGGGAATTCCCAAAGCGATCAATCCAGACGGCCAGGTGGGCCCCTTTTTTTTCCAACGTTTTAATTTTGTGGTTTTCCCTTTTTTCTGGCACTAAGAAATTTTAAAGGGGGATGCCTCTCGAGGGTTTCCCCGCGGGCCTCCTATTTTTGACCCTTTTGTTATTTTTAAGAGGGGGTATTCTTTCCCCACTGCCCAAATTTTGGGCTTTTCTGGAGGGGTTAGGGGGATGGGGCCGGCGCCCCCTTTGGGGAAAATTTGTTTGCCCCCGGCCGGGGAAAAAGAGTGGATGTCTGAGATTCTTGTCCCTTGGCTGGGCACCCGAATTTTTTGGGTCCAAATTTGGGTTTTTGTGGGGGGGCCTTTTGGGGCCTCCTTGTTCGTGTGTCAGGGTTTTGTCTCCGGGGGACTTGCTCTCGCCCAGCTTGTTCGCTCTATGGTTTGTTGATCATTGCCTGTCCCCAAAGGACCAGGGCCCCCAATCTCTTGGTTTTTTTCCCGCCTTCCTTTTTCCAGAGAATGACCACCATCTTAAATTTTGTGTAGGTTTCCAAGGATACATCTTTCCATTCCCTAAGTTGCCTTCCCCCTTAAAATGTGCCGTTTTTCCCTTCGCAGTGGTTGTTTCCCCCGGCTTTCCGGAAACATGTGTTGACAGAGAACCCAGTTTTTTCCCAGTTTTGGGGGACTTTTTGTTCTAAAGGGGGTTTTCAATGTTTTTCCCTGGGATTTCATCCTAAACCAAATGGCAAACTGAGAGAAAAAAACCAACGGGGAGACTATCTAATGCTTTGTTCTGCGATCGGATTGGGTCTCTTTTTTCCCTTTTGGGCTGGTTTGCTCTTAAATGGGCTGCTTGCTACTTTGATGTCCGTTTTCTGAAATTTCGGGGTTTCACCCTCGATTTTTTCGGAAGACGGGGGTTGCTGCCATTTGACTCTGTTGGGGGAAAGCTTTGCAAGTTTGGGCCGGGTAGGGAAGGGGTTGTCCCCTCAGGGGGCCCCCAGGGTTTGCAACCCGGCATAGGATAGGGCCCTCGGTTTAAAGGGGGGGACTTTGGTTGGTTGCCCTCAAAAATTTCCCTTTGGGAATCATTCAAATTTAAGCTATTCAGGACCTTATAAGATCTGGGATTATTAATCCGTTTCTTTTCGTTTTGCTTCTTCCGGGGACTTTTAAAGATCCATAACATTTTCAAAGCCCTTTTTTGAAGGGTTTTTACCAGTGTTCCCTGCTCTTGCCCCTGACCCTTTTTTGGTTGGGGCAATCGGAGATGTGGTTGAAAAAATATTAGATTCTCGTTTTTCTAGCGGAAACTCGTATTTGGTTTAAAAGGAGGGGTTATGTCGGGAAGACAATTTTTGGGTGTTTGCTTGGGAATCATGTAGGAGATTTTATCCGTCGTTTCATAAAAACCACCTAAACCGACCGGTTCCCAAAATAGGTTCGGTGACCTTCCCCCCAAGGGGGGGGTACTGTTGTGAAGGGGTTTGGATATTTCTGACTGGGGCCCCCTCTGGTGGTTCAACGGTGCTATTGTGTGAAGATTGTAGGACGGGGAATCAGGTGTTACTGATGGTCTTATTGGGGGTCCCCTTTCCCCTCGGGGTTGCGGTGATCAATTTTCTGGTTGAACCCTTTTTTCCGTTTTTTTGTAGCCTCTTTCGGCTCTTTCCCCCCTTAACAGAAAAAGACATTTTCTTCTTTTTTTTTGGTGCTATTTTTTTGCATTTTTCCTGCATTCTGGGGGGTTTTGGGGTTCCCCCCCGGGGGGTTTCCTCCCCTCTTTTTTTGTTCCCCCCTGATTTTGTATTTTTGCTTTTTCAGTTTTTTCAGGGGCTGTGTTTTTATTTTGTTACACCAGAAACAATTTAGGGGGAAAAGGGGGTTGTGATCTCAGGGGGTTTTTGAAATTAGGGGTTTGGGTTTTTCGGGGTTTCTGGGAATTGCGTAAGTACCCCTTCCTATCCTTTTTTTTTATTATTTTGGGGGGCCCACGTTTGCTCAAAACTTTTTTTTTCTGTGTATTTTATTTGTCTAACCCCCATTACATGTTTGGGGGCTTTCAATTTCTTTGGGGGTTTGCTCCGGGGGAGAAAATTTCCCAACATCTTTAGGTGTATTAGTTTCTCAGCTGGACGGGGGTCTAGGCCAAAGTAGGAACGCTCCACGGTTTTCCTTGTTTTGGTGGTTTTTCCGGGGGCTGCAATCTCAAAAATTCCAACTGCTCTGGGGGTATTTTCCCTTTTTACCTGCCTCCTCACTCCCCAAAATAAAACCCCCAAATGAATAAACCCGTCTTTGGATTGCGACCCCCAGTTCTTAAAAACTGGTCCTTTCTCTGCACCCGCTCCAGTTCAGCTATTTTTCTTTTACACCCGGGGACCAGAACTGCAACATATTTTAAGGTGGTCGCACCAGTGACTTGTATAGAGGTAAAATTTTTCTCCTCATGACATCTTCCTTTAAAACATATTATTTTTATTTCCTTGGCACAGCTCGACATTGGCCACTAAATGTAGTTTGTCGTCCCCCATCATCCAGGTTTTTTTTAGTGAATTTTGCCCCTGTTTTCAATTTTGCCATAAATTTTACATTTGTTTGTTTTACCCAAAATGGACCTTTAATTTATCCCCTAAAACCCTTTTCCATTTTTCACCCCAAGGGCTGTTTTAAAAACCTCCCGTAAAAATAAATTGTCCCCTCTGTATTTATTACCCCGCGGTTTAGTGTCATTGCAAATATTGAAAAAACTATGTATGCCCCCCACAATCTTTTTTTAAATTTTGTTTAAAAAGAAGCGGCCCCCTATGCCCTGTGGTACCCCCGTAACCGTGACCCAGTCTGAGTGTGTCCCTTTAAAAACCCCTTTGTTTTCTTCCATGACCGTTCTTTAACCATTAACATATTTTCCCCTATCCCCTTGTTTTTTTTTGTTTTAACCTTTAGTTGGGGACTGTACAAAAGTTTGAGAAGTCTAGAACACCCCCCTCCACTGCATTCCCCTTGGGCCAGTCCCGAACTTACCCTTTAAAAGCTTTTCGATTATCTGAAAGAACGGGCCCCTAAACCAGCTGATACGGTCATGGGGTATTCAGCCCAATCTCAATTTATCCTTAAAAACCCTCCAGGATTTTACCCACAGTAGTGTTAAGCCAGGCCCACAATTTCAAAATTTAGCTTTTGCCCCCTTTTTTAATATTGGCACTACATTTTCTATCGCCAGTCTGGGTACTGCCCGTTTTAAAGGAATCTTTAAAGATTAAAAATAATTGGGATCTTTTACTTCTTAAAACCCGCAGTACTCGGGGGTTTCCCATCCGGGCCCGGGGGTTTGTTACTTTAGTGTTTTGCGCCCCGATTCCGGGGTTTTTGAGGGCATTTAAAGGGGAATTTTTTTCACTGATCATGTTATTGTCAGGGTTTTTTTGTGTAATTTTAGTTGAAAAAAGTAATTTTGCATATTGGCTTTTTTCCCATCCACCATTTCACCCGACTTTTTAGGGGGCCAAATAAAATTTTTGTTTTTCTATTTTAATTTAAAGAATATTTGGGGTTATTTTTTCTTTTTGGGATGAGTTCCCCTGCCTCAATCTTTGCTGTCTTGATTTGCTTTTTACGAATTTATCTCTTCTGTATTTTTTATGCCCCCCACCTACTTGCTTTTTTCCCAAAACTTTCTTTTGTCACTTATTGCGCCCTTACAGCTTCTTTTAGCCATGTGGTTTCCCCCTATTTTAGCTGTTTTTCTCATAGGGTATATACTGTGACATATCCTATTCAGGAGCTAAAACGTCTATTTTCTTTGTGATTTTTTATGTCCGGAACCCCCAGTTTATTCCCTAAACTCTCCCCTTGGAAATTTGCCTTCCCTGAAGTTTATGTCCTTGAAAAAAAACCCCTCGATACAATCTTATTAAAAGGAAAAATGAAAGCTTATTTTTTTGTGATCACTATTACCCAGGACCCCCAACCCTTATATTTGATATGCGTCTGGGGCCCGTTGGGTTTAAAATTGGGTTTGCAGGCCCCCTCTTGTTTGGGGCCTGAATATTGGAAAAAGGGAATTGTCTCTCATGTTTCCCAAAAACCATTTCCTTTTCGGAATGCAGGGTTTTGTTCCCCAATTATTTCAGGTAGTTTAAATCCCCCATAATAATGACTTCTCCTTGGTTGCTGCTTCACTATTTCTTTCGGGATTTCTCTGTTGCTTCCATTTTTTTTGGGAGACTTATGACAAACCATCAGTAATTTATTTTTTTTTCCCCCCCCCCCTAATCCCACCCACAAGACTCTACATCTTATTAGTTCACAGAATCGCGCAGGAGGGGTTTTAAGGATATTTTACATAAAAAACCCCCCCATCCTTATTTTTCGGTTTTTAAACAAAATTAGCCCTGTAAATTAACCGCTCAGTGGGGCTCTACCCCCGCCAAGCCAGATATCCCCCCCGTCATAATTATACCCCAAAAAAATTTAAATTTATTCCGCCTTTTTGTTAGTGGGCTTCTACATTAGTAACTTCACTTTATGTATCCTCTGACCTCTTTTCTTTCTTAAAATTAACGTTCAAAAACCCCACCCCCAAATTTTCATTTTTTGTGCCCAATTCTCTTTGCATCCCCTTCCCCCTTCTATAAAATAATACCCCCCCCGCTGTCCCTGTTTAAAGACCTCCAATTTTACCCATTTTTCCCCCGCCAGCGGGCCCTCCCATTGAGGTGAAACCCGCCCCTAGCATAAAACCTGGCCAACTGGAAAAGTGGGCCCGTTCCCCCGGCCCCAAACCCCCTCCTTCCTACACCAATTTTGACCCATTTTTTAAACCTCCCTAACCCCGTTCCCTCTCGGTGGGCGGGGTAAGCAGTATTTCAGAAAATACCATTGGAGGCCCTTTGCTTTAAGCTTGCACCCAAATTTTCCCGAAACATTTTTAAAGGCCTTTTCCACCTCCCTCTAACTTTGTCATTTTTGCCAATGTGCACCATGACCGTGGGGCCCCACCACCCCCCCCAGTAAATTGTTTAACCCACAGCGGGTGCGGACTTGAGCGCCGGTAGGCAGACACTGTTCGAGATCCCTGTCTTTGTGACGATTGCCTTTTTTCCCCCTAATAATTGATCCCCCACTCCACACCTGGGCCCCCCTGCTCTCCTAATTCCCCCCTTACGGGGAAACACCCCTCCGATTTTCAAGGAAAACCCTGGCTCGCAGGCTCCCCGTACTAAACCCCCCTCATCTCCCCAAACCTTCAAACTTTTTTTGGGGGGGCCCAGATCAGGCCCACCCCCAGGCCTCTTCCCTTTCCCCCGCTTTCAAACTGTCACCCCTTCCAACTTCAGTGTTGCAGCTCCTCCAGCACCCCCCCCTCATCTACCCCTGGGTCTGTCATGAGCAAAGGACCCTTTCCATTTGTCATGGATCCAGTGTTGCCGTGCACTTTAGATCCAAATTTGGGTTTCCCCAAATGCCACAACGTGCTCACATCTCACACGCAGTATGACCCTCGCCCCGGCTGTTAAAGGGGACTGCTACAGGGCAAGTGTACATGGTGGCATTGGCAAAGGGGCAATATCTAATGGGATTTCCCCCAGCCCAAAAAGATAAGTAAAAATAAATAAAAAGTATTAATAAAATTAACAGCATTCAAAATTTCCCTCCCTTGGGAAAAATCCCTGAATCCAAATATGAATTCAAGTCACACTTCCCACCGTTCGCACTTGCGCCCCGGGGTACACTCAGCTCGCTCCCCCCTCGCTGAAGCAAAAGTTTTTAAAAAGAGTTTTTTTTTTTTCCCCTTTTAAACAGCAAATCCCCTGCTGCTCAATGCACTTCCAAAAGACTTTAGCCCCAAACCGTGGCCCTTATAAAACCTTTTAAATTTTGAACCCCCCCCCTTAATTAACCCCTTTTGAAAAATTTGCTCACCAAAATTTAAATACAATTGTTAACCCTTTAAACCCAGATAGTAAAATAAGTTTAAACCTTTGAGCAGTGGGTTTTTAACCTTTCTAATGCCGGACCCCCCATACAGTTCCTCGTTGCGGTGACCCCCCAAACCCAAAAAATTACGTCCTCCATACAAATTTTTGGGGACACATAGTCCTCCATACAGATTATGGGCCAAAAAAAAGCTCCCTAAAGAAAACTGGTCCCCATATAAGTCCAACAAAAAATGGGGCTTCCCCTGCACTGTGCTGCGTTCTGCCTGTTACGGGTCAAAGGGGACTGTTGGGGAAAGACTCCCCCTTATCATCCATCATTATTCCTCCCCTATCTCATCCCTCCCCCCTCAAACTTCCCTCCCCATTTATCATTACATTGCCTCCCATCATCATCTCAGGTTTTTCCCCTCATCATTGACTCCCCTCCTCATTGCCGCCCCTCATATTGGTCCCCTCATCCTGCCTCCCCATCATCATCATTGCTCCCTTTATCATTGGTCCCCCTTATCATGCCCTTTCCCTCATCATTTGGGTCCCCATCTCACGCCTCCCCATTCATTATATCATTGCCCGCCCATCATCATTTGGGTCCCCTCATCTGATCATTGCCCCCTCAGCATCATTTGGTCCCATCATCATCACCTCCCCCCACTTTATCATTTTCCTGCCCCTCATCATCGTTCCCCCTCATCATATCTTTGCCTGCCCCTTTTCTTGGGTACCCCATATTCTTGCCTCCTCACCACCATCACTGCCTCCCCATACCATCCACATCAGCACCACACACGACGCACCCCACACCTTTTTCAATCCCACGAGGGAACACACACACACACACACTGTACCACGAACATACACCCCAAATTTACCCGTCCGGGGCCCGTGCTCTCTGCCACAGCCGGCCGCTGATGATGACGTCAACCGCGGGGCCTGTTTGACAGACCGGGGCCCGCAGGGGCCCCTGGAGACCAGTTGGAGGTGGGGGAGGTAAGTTTGCGCCGCTTGAACAGGCCGGGTCCCCTCCCCCGCACAGGGGTCACGCCCCCGCCGTTTTAGCTCGGGGAGGGTCCCGGCCGCTGCACTGTGACTCCTGGGGGGGAATTGCTGCGCTGCCACGCCGCCCCCCACGTCTGCCGGGCAGATGCCCCCCCGCCCCCTATCCCCGGCCCACGCCGGCCACGCTAGCCCTGCTCGCCAGGGCTAAAGCCATGGAAAATATGTTTTTCGAGGGTTTTAACCCAGTGGCCCCCAACCCTTTTTTTTGCACCGGGGCCCGGCTTCAAAAAAGACCATTTTCCGGGGCCGGGCAGGCAGGTTGGGAGTGTGACGGGGTGGGGCTTTGGTTTAAAAGGGGGGGGGGCTAGGCGAGGTTGTAGTTTGTTAGTGCATACTCATCTTTTTAATTAAAAATTTTATAATGTGAATTTGCTCCCCTTGCATCAAGGCCCCCCTCCCCTGTTATCAGGCCGCTCCCCGTCCCCCCCCCATCTTTCTTTCGGGGCTCCGCTCCCCTTCCCCTTACTGAGTTCCCCTCACTGAATATTTCATTACCTTAATAGGGTTCCGCCCCCTCCGGGGAAGGCTCCCCCACTCCACCGATATATGGTGTTTCTTGAAGCCGGGGCTGCAGCTGTCACTACAGTGTGCAGCCGCCGAACCCTTTTAAACACCCCTGTGTTTTGGTCGTTCGGGCCCCCCCCGGGTCGCGACCGACAGGTTTAAACCGCTGCTTGTATAATGGGGCCCCTATTTTAAAAGTCCATTTAAAAATGGGCTCCATGTGGCTCCTTATAATTGCCCATTGAGCGCCCTATATTTAAATTTGGCCCCATATATGCCCATTATATATGTGCCCAAAGGTGATTTCCCAGTGTATAAGGGGGGTACTATGTGCTCAAGTTATGAGGGCCCCATATTAATTCTACAGTGTTTAATGCTCCCCATATATTGCTCCAACCATTAAAAAAAATGAAATCCTCTATTCTGGGCACTGCTCTCCCTTGGACTCCTCGCATCGCCATTTTCCCTCTCTGCACGGGGCTTTTCGGGTACGGGGTGCGAGTTCATCGGCCCTACCTTAAATGTCCTTCAAAGGGGGAGCTACAGCGGGGAGCGGGAGGAAATTTTTCCCCCTCATATTACCCCGGGTGCCTGACGCAGGGGCCCCCCCTGCTAGGCCCCCACTCCCCGGGGTCCACGGTTTCCGGGCCCGGGGGGGGCAACCCGTTTACCCTAAATAAATGAGTATCCCCTTCTGTGAATTTTCCATGAAGTCACACCCAGGGCATCCAGCATAACGGAAAGGATGGCACTTGTGTTTATAAAACACGGGGAACGCCTGTTGAGTTTCCCGGGTCGACTGAAAAGGGTCAGACGCCGGGGCCCTGGAAAAAGCGATAAGAGCCAAATACCCAAGAAAGACAAGTGTTTAGATCACTGTGCTGTTCAAAGGGGGATACCTAATGGGGCCCGACATGCTGAAAGACAAAAAAGGGGGGGTCATATATGTGATACCGCAAACCTGCATGTATAGAGGGGGACAGTTTTACCATCCCCCCGTGCACAACCTTTCCCTTCACTGCTGCTCACCTTCGGGACGGGGCCTCACTGTGACGATTCATAAAAGGATATCTCATTTATTTTTCAGGGCTTTTTTCCTTCTTTCTAACATTTTTTTTTTCCTTGTGGAACCATTTTTAAACACTCTGTCATACCGAAATTTTTGGTTTATTTAGTTTCCATTTTTTTTTTACGGGACCCTTTTCTTTAATTATTCCACCTCACTTCCACATTTAACCCTATCAAATAATTTACAGCTCCCTATCATTGTATTTGAGACCATTTGGACTCAGTAGTCTTTTTTTGAGGATAACCTATTTACTGGGTTTTGACCGTTTTTTCCTTCTTTTATTAAAATTTAAAAATACATATTTTTTTTATTTTTTTTGGTATCTTTTTCTTATATTTAAACGAGTCTCCTTGGGGTTTTTTGTTTTATTATTTTTTTTGTCGGGCTTATGATCTGTATGATATATTTATTTAAAAGTATCATTTTTATTTTTTTTCTTTATATATTAAAAGATACTTCTTGATAAAGGTGGATATCCGAAACGTTTTGAAATTATTTTACCTGGGGTACCATGGATCTTTTTTGGAGAATGTATCAAATTTTTTTAATAAACATCTTTTGGGTATATACTTGGATAAAAAATTCATTTTTTACCTTGTGTGATTATCAGTTTTGAATAAAGAGTGACTTTTTTTGCAACAATTCTTGTTCCATTTTTTTTTTTTCACTATTTTTTTCCTGAGCACCCCAGCTGTGAGCACCCCTTTAATTTAAGTTAAAATTACGGCAGTTTTCACTGACTACCCTTCCCGGGTTAAATGTAACTGCCCACCTGACTCAGTTTCTCGCTAAAATAGGGGGCCCCTTTCCCCTGTGTCTGTTTACCCAAAAATCATTTTAAAAAACACCTGGATTTTTCCCTAGTATCGATAAGGAAACCCGTGTGCAAAGGCAGTGGGGATGGGGGCTTGGAAACCTGCGCTCTGTCAATGAGCTTTTTTTATGGGGGGGAGGGTCAAATGCCAAGCCCTGTTGCCTTACCTCCTACAACTGTCCCCGCCGCTCTCTCCGTGGCCCCATCCCCATTTTAACCCAGGGGAATGAGGCCTAACCCCCGGGGGTGCCTAAGGGGCCATCATTTTGTGAGGTCCCCCTTTCCATAGATTTTTAGTAAATCAATGGGTCTTTAATGGGGGGACGCGGGAGGCTTTCAAAAAGAATCCCCGGGGGGTAAGTCTAGGGGGGACAGGTAGCCAAAGGGCCCGGAACGCTGCGTTTTAAACCAAAAGAAGGGCATATTCAAGGAATTTGGAAAGTAAGTGTAAGCCTGAGGTTTTTTGGTTCACCTTGAATGCGGTTTTTTAAATGTCTAAGCGTGCAACTGGTTATTAAATTTTTTCTGAGATTTTTTCCCTCGGCAAAAGGTCCTTCCACACTTCTTACAGAAACCTTTGCCTCATCAATAGATTTTGGTCAAAAAGTGCCACACTGCACTCTTCCTACTTTTGAATAAATTTTCAGGGCTTACCACTGTCATTTGACTATCTGGCCAAGCTATCCTGCACTCTTTTTGTTTTTTAAACACGTTTTGGACTGCTAGGGCCGCAGATAACCGCAGCTGCGATGTCGATGCCTGCCGCGGACCCCCTTTCTTCTGAGCAAATTGCCAGTGGCACCCTTTTTCCCCCAATAGATACCAATTGGGTCAAAAAACGGGGTCACCATCACCTCCTCCTCAATTTACTGCCCCTTCCTCTGTGTCACCGTATAAGGTGTTAGTGTAGCGGAAGGGCACCTGAGATTCATCGTGCAGATTCTTTTCTCAGTAGACTGCGAGGGAAAATTAGGGGCTCTGGGTGAATGTACCAGCAGAAAGATAGCAGGGGCCTATCAGTGCACTCCATGTCATATTCACTTGTACGGGGAGAATTCAGGATTTGACTTGATAACCCAGGCATGGAAATGTGAAAAGAGCTCCATGGTAATCTGAAGTGTGGTCACCCCGCATCCTTCACTTTTGGTAGGGTGAAGGACACAAGGAAAGGTGTCGTTCCTGACCAGGACCTGAACTGACGACTCAGTGCTTGCATTTTTTGAAAGTTCAGAAGGAGACGATGGACTGGAGGCTGTTTCGGCAATGAAACCAAAACAAGTTCCTGATGCTCCGGCTTTAAAAGCGGTTTACCTACTTCCAGAAAAGGGAGCCTTCCAGCCTTCTGGACAAACGATGATGCAGGCTCAACACCTCCTGCCTTAGGTGCTATTGTGCTTTTGGCATACCAGCAGATGCAACCACCACCACCACCCACCATCTCCAGGTGCCCCCCCCCTCCCCGCCCACGCTTCTTCCCCCATACTTCTCATGTTTGGGAAAATGTACCAAAATATAAGGGTACTGTGTGGAGGAGCGTACAGCGTATATTCCATAAGGAAAAATTTAAAAATCTCCATATAGATTTCCGGAGTCACACACAGACGCTCACTCAGTATGGATTTGACCGTAATAAAAAAGAGCGATATATTGGTACTGTCTCAAAAAGCAACAGTGTATACGGTGAGGGGAAAATTGCAATCTCCGAAATATTTTTTCCCGGAGTCATACACAGACGCTCACTCATAGGGTTTTCCCATAATACAAAAACCCGATATACGGTACTGTCCAGAAGCGTACAGCTGTATAGGGTTTGTAGGGGAAAATTGCAATCTCCGTATATATTTCCAGAGCCCACACACAACGCTCATCAGTAGGGATTTTACATAATAAAAAAAAGCAGATATTGAAACTGTCTCAAAGCGTACAGCTGTTTACTGTTAGGGGAAAATTGCAATCTCCGTATATATTTCTGTATATTTTCCGAAGCCCAACACACAGACGCTCATCAGTATGGATTTCACCATAATACAAAGAGCAATATATGGGTACTGTCTCAGACGAGTACAGCTGTAACGGAGAGGGGAAAATTGCAATCTCTGTGTATAATTCCGGATCACACACAGATAGTCACATACCAATACCGCCGGTACACGGTAGTGTGTGAGAAGCATATAGCCATGTACGGGTGGGAAAAAATGAACGCTCGGTAAAATGGCAGAAAAAAATAATCAAAGTATTAGTGCTGTGTAAAAAAAACAATCTGCACAGCATGTAACCCCAGCAATACAGCCTAATAACCAGCGCTGCTGCACAAAGAAAATCCCCCCCCTGTCACTGCACCAACTGTACGCACAATTGCTATCAGCACAGCACAGAAGAATTTATTTTCCTGCCTACCTCTCTCCCTACTGATAAACAGCGCAGCAACCTCTCCCTACTGTTAATACGACAAAGTAAAATGGGAGGTCGGGGGGTGAGGGCTTTATAGACACTATATGCCCCCAAAGCAACCAATCACTGCAATGCCCTTCTCTGAGATGGTGGTGGACACTGCCCATGTCATCTCGTTGCCACATGTACATCCTTGCTCACGGCTGAAAAAGGCGCCTGCAATGGGAAAACCGACTTTGGGGGTCGGGTCGACGATACAATGGCCGCTGCACCTATGGTCAAGTTTCGCCAACGAAAACCCGACTTTGGGCGAAAATCGGCAACTTTTGAAATTTGACCAACCTTTTCTCTTAACTCTAGTCATTGGGTACTGAATGTTGAGTTTCTCTGAACACCGGCAGATCCCCTTTTTATGTGTCACAATTGTCATTCAAGCATGCACCACAGGATTGGGGGAAGCTGAAGGAGGCCATCCTTTACTGCGGAGTGTTTAAACAACAAAGCATAGATTGTCCTTTATATTGCAGAGCAGAAATGGATCAATGGCATATTAACAAACATTAAACATTGTGCCTCTGTTTCCCAAAGTAAATGAAACAATACTAGGACTGCAATACTAGGACGATACAATAACAATCAGCAGCCCCGTCAACAAATTGCAACCATTGAACAATTTTCAATGCAATAAGGATCAACAGTGATACTCACAGAACTTTAGCAATGTCCATTGGCCTACTAAAATAATATGCTGGGGTATTCAGGGTTAAATGGGTTTTGCCACACCCATGTGGTGCCCCTTTGGGAACAGTTGCTGCCTTGTGTCTTGGGGCCCTCCAACTCCTTTTCTATCTGTTGTGGTGCTGCAAATACCTCCCCCCCTGTGCTACTGTTTTTCCCACTCTGCATGTCACCTTCCCAGGTTTGAACACTGACTTCAATGCCACCACCAGGTCTTCCACTTCCAACTCAGATCCTTATCCCCGATTTGCTGACTTAACGGCATCACTTGTTGGCAATTGTGTTCTCCCTCATCATTCCCTTCTGGGGACAGTAATTGCATTTTCTCACCTTTGTCTTCTTGTGAAATGGCTGCTCAAATATTTGAGCATTGCTACCTGTGATCTCCTCGGGCCCATTTGAAATGGGCAGGGCGAGAGCCGAATCAATCAATAAAATGTAACAGCTTTTCAGAGTATTTAAGTGTGGGATCACTTTTTCTCCAAAACATTGCCATGTTTTGGGGGAAGGAAGGGATTAAAGTGAGGGTCATGTGGTCCAGAATCACAACTACTTA